>LFYR01001054.1:523155-575655 GCA_001185155.1 Zostera marina | reverse complement strand
AAATTGTTTGAAACACGGACAGAACCGGAAACGCCCCTTGTTTCAAAGAGAGGGAGATGGGTTATTCACATTTAATTTGATGGTCAGAGGCGAATTGAAAACTAAGTAGTGGTAATTATAAGAATCCCCGGAGAAAAATAGAGATGTCTCCTACGTTACCTGTAATATGTGGAAGTATCGACGTAATTTCATAGTCATTCGGTCTGAATGCTACATGAAGAACATAAGCCAGATGACGGAACAGGGAGACCTAGGATGTGGAAGATCATAACATGAGCGATTTGGCGGATTTGGATTCCTATATATCCACTCATATGGTACTTCATCTATATCTAGAAAGCTGTATGCTTTGGAAGAAGCTTGTACAGTTTGAGAAGGGGTTTTTATTGATAAAAAAGAAGAATCTACTTCAACCGATATGCCCTTAGGCACGGCCATACATAACATAGAAATCACATTTGGAAAAGGTGGACAATTAGCTAGAGCAGCAGGTGCTGTAGCAAAACTGATTGCAAAAGAGGGTAAATCGGCCACATTAAGATTACCATCTGGGGAGGTCCGTTTGATACCCAAAAACTGTTTAGCAACAGTTGGACAAGTGGGTAATGTTGGGATAAACCAAAATTTTTTGGGTAAAGCGGGATCTAAGTGTTGGCTAGGTTCAAAAAATCCACAATCCAGACATGATTGAACGGCTCATATATTTTTGACTCATCTAGTCTTAAATTCAAGAAATTCACTTACAAATTCAGGAGATTCAGATTTAATATTAAATATATAATAGTTTTAGATAATTAAATGCATCATAAATCTATTGGGTGCAGTTCAGGTGTGCATGTGCATCCGTGCGCATCATATTAATCCTATAATTAACCTATAATATATTACCTCTCTAAATGCTAAGTAACCTACAACTATACTGTACATCTATCTATCTTAAAAAAACGTTATCTCAATGCACCTACCTGAACTACCTATTTAACTCAACCTCATTCACCATTTTTCCAACAATCAAACCAAGACACCATATTCCTCCTCCTTCCGTCTTCTTTCTCCTACCGTCTTCTTCCTCATACCTTTTCCCTGTTCTACATTGTCCCCTGTTCTTCCTTCTTCCGTTCTTTACCCTCTTCCCTATCTACATACCTGTTGTAATCCACTGCCTTCTAACATATTAACGTAGTCTCCAGTCGACCTCTGTTCTTCCCTCGTCTCCGTCTTCCTACGACGGAAACTTTTCCCTAGGTACTGTTTCGTTTGTTGTGTCGTTGTCGTCATTTATTCATCGGTGTGTTGGTATGTATTTCTTCTTCTTCTATAGTTTATCATTTTTTTATTTTCTATCCCTTTCTGTGGCTACCGTTGCGAGTTCTGTAATTTTTTGATCGGCTTGTTTTTTTTCGATTTCCGTTGCCTTTTTTTTCCTCCGTTTTCTTCGTTTTTTTATTTCCGTTTATGTCTGTAGTCATCTAATTTTTTATTTAGCTATTCCTGTTTTTTTCACGGTTTGGTTAGCACTCGTCGAGCAAGGCCCACAGGATTTTCTTTGTATTTTTTGTTTTCTCATCCTTCGAATCTTCCATTCTTATTTTTTAAGGTCTTCTTACTCGTTGTCGAGCAACATTCTCTGTTTTGGTTCATGTTATTATCGGTCTCTCCCCATATTCTCTGGTTTGTTTACTTTCAATTTTTTCGTTTTTGCTCTATAGAAGTTTTGTTTATATAAAGAGTTAACTGTCATCTATTTCAATTTCCACTCTTCTTACTAATTTTAGTTTTTTCAACAATTTCATTCACAAACCTTTGCTCGACGATTTATCTATCAATTTTTGACAATTATTTGATCTATCAATTACGTTTTAAAATACTTTTGCAGTCGTTTTATTTATTTTAATCAAGCTTGTTCATGCGACGCCTAGGCGTCACCTAGGCGTCGCATATGCGACCATGCGCTCCAGCGCATGTAGGCGTTTGCCTTCATGCGCTGGAGCGGGTTAGGCGGGTCCGGGTCGGATCTGACCCGGACCCGCCTAACCCAATAGGTCTGTTTTATTATTTTTTTAATTTTTTTTTTAATTTAAATATAAGGCCCAACCACCCATTTAAATAAGAGGTTGAGGGTTTTAAAAAACCCTAACCTCTTTTCTTTCTTGTTTCTTGCATCTTTTTAACCCTAAATTCATAGAAGTCATATAATCTATGTATTTACATTTTAAATTTTAGATTAATAGGTCTATTACTTTGTATTAGTAATTTCAGGTTTTAAAATTTATGTATATATTTTTTTAAATGTTTCTGAATTTACTCATATTTTTTTAGCAAATGTATATAAGTTCAGGGTAAATTTGCAAAATTTACCCTATTTTCAGGCGACCGCCTAGGCGGCCATGCGGTCATGGCCATCGCATGACCGCATGGTCGCCTAAAAAACCTTGATTTTAATAGTCTGATGTTAAGTAGTTCTAATAAGTATTCGTTACTAGTAAAAATATTTATTGTTGTTGTACTGTTATGGGGTTGTATAGTTGTCATCAAGATTTTTCAATTTTTTAACTGTTTCATCTTGTCTACTGTCACAGCTGTTCTCTACATCTATTTTCTGCAAATGGATTTAGATTCAATTCCATCGACCTCATCTGATTCTCATGGTCGGTCTCAAAATATTGATCAAACTTTGGATATGTTTGCTCCTACAAATCCTACTTCTGATTATTCTATTCTTGAGTCTATTACTCTATTTGGTCATAAAATCGCACCAATAGTTCCCAAATCAATACTTTCCTTACAAAGTGATAAGATTTTTAAGTTATCATTGAAACGTAAACACATTCAGACAATGGATAGTTCAACATTCCAATAGACGACTCCCCCAATATCTTCACCAAAGAATTCCCGGAGGTCAATCTGAGAATTTACTTCGCAGTCCCCTAGATCAGGATGGAACCGCCACTTCTTCCAACAAAATTCTACTGTCACGTGAGTCCATCTGCACCGTGACAAACTGGCATTGCTCCGAACCAGCAACCTACCAGATGCACCAACCCTGCGCTCGTCGAAACCGCCATCGCTGACATCTGCCTTTCTGGGAACAGATCGGACGAAAGCTTGCGCGGACAAACTCAACCGAATTGTATCAGACGTCTGATCTCATTTCCTGCAATGTTAAAAGTATCACACGTCTGAACCCAAATTGTATCTCACCATTGCAAATAACAAAATCTCACACATAAATGCCATAGTAATGCTTGAACTAGTCAACGAAATTGCAACAGATACTACCATTACGAACTACTCCTCTTTACTACCCTCATCCGCCGACGCAATCTCCAACTCTACACCGGAAAACAGAAGAAAAATTCTCAATAGTCCGTCAGGCAACTTCCAATATCTTCACTAAAGAATGACTGGACATCAATCCGAGAATTGACTTCCCAGTCCCCAAGATCAGAACGGAACCACCACTCCTTCCACCAAAAATGTGCTCTCACGCGAGTCCGCCTGCTCCGTGACAAACTGGCATTGTTCTGAATTACCAGCAACCTACCATATTCATCAACCTGGCGCTCGTCGAAACGGCCATCGCTTGCAAACAGATCGGATGAAAGCTTGCAAACGACGATAGCGGAAATGAGAATTCAAAAGGGGATTTGTGCAATTGCGGCACAGACGAACCCGACTTTCCCATGATTCCAACTTATATTCATGATGTCGATCTTCGATGGGTTGAATGCGAGATCCTTCGATAAAATAGAAGATCATTCTCAATAGAAATACTATCAGCGCAACGCAATAGAAATAAAATATGAAGAAATCATAGAAAAAGATGAAATGAAAGTTCAACGGAAATCGCAAAAAAAAAAACTGATTAAAAATTGAAAAACCCAACACGGTAGCCAAAAGAAAGGGATAGGAAGTTAAAAAATACATGACGATGGAAGAAGAAGAAAAACATACCAGGACGACGACAAGTAGGCGACAGCAACGACAAAATGCAAATTGTAGAAGACAAAATATATAAAAGCAAACCGGAGATCAACAATTGGAAAATGCAAGAAAACAGACCAGGACGACGACGAATAGGCGACATCAACAACAAAATTCTAACCGTAGATGGAAAATATTAAAGAGCGAAGACAGAGAACGAAGACGAAAACGAACGAAGACGAAGACAATCGGAAAATGCAAATCGGAGAACGAAGACAAACGTAGCAACGAATAGGCGACATCACAACGACAAATTTCCAACCGTAGAATGCAAAAAACAACGAAGAACGGAGAACGGAGAACGAAGAATTCAGGGACCGATGAAAGGAGAAGGAAGATACGAAATAAATATACGGAGAACGGAAAATTGAAAAATAAATACTGACACTAATACACTACATCTACTACTAACACTACATTTGATCATCTACAACCTACAAAAATACCTATGAAACTACTAAACACGAAATTAAACTAAAATGAAAATTTTAAAACAGTCCGTCGATCTGTTATCCAACGGACCAAGATCAATGTGCACACCTGATCCATTGTGAATCAATTAAAAAAGAAATATATTAAAATCATCGAGGATATCTCACAAATGATCTCATATTTAATCTCACAATACAGGTGGCAGACCATGAGAAGTGAAATGATGATCAAAAAGAAAACTGATGAGATTTGATTTTTTATTTATTTTTAAAATTATCTTTACATATTACATCTAGGGCCGTAAATGGGTCCGGATCTGGGTCTGGGATTGATTTTAGACTCATTAAAGGATTTGGACCCGTCAGCTAATGGCCCGGGTTCATATTAGCCCGACCCAACTGGACTTGGACCCGAATATTATAAATGTTAGATAAATATTTTATAATATATTAGTAAGTTAGGGTTTAAATATAAATATTTTAATATATATTTTATAATATATTAGTAATTTAAGGGTTAAATATAAATACCTAACATGTTATTATTAACCTAACATCATGCTATTTTTATTTTATGTTTATTGATTTTACTAAAATTTATTAACTAATTTTGTATATTTAATTATTTTTTGATTTTTTTAGGTAAATAAAAAAATCATTTTTTAGACCCGGACCCAGTCCAGACTCGGGCAAACCTCATGGATCCAGATCCGGCCCATTTACAGCCTTAATTACATCTATAATATATAATGGGCCGACTAAATAAATTGGTTGTTGGATAAATCGAAAAGGCCATCTGATAATAATCTGTCTGGACCAACTAAGCTCGATGATAAGTTAATTAGGCCCATCATCAGAACGACGACGTACGTGTTAATTTTTTTTTACATAATTAATATATTATATGTCAACAATTCAAACTGCACACAACTAGATTTGGTCTATAACTTTTTAAATTTTTATTTAGTTATATTTACTTATGTAGGTGGACGTGAAGAGGGTTAAATCTGAATTCAATCTGAAGTCGAACATGGCGAGTCCAGATTCTGGTCGAACTCGAGTTTTTTTCAAAACTGGATTGTTGATTTATGTTGATTATGCATGTACATGTAGATATGAAAAGGTTGGAAATAAATTTGGTAGAAATCCAATGATCGAGTGTCTAACCCAAATAAAATACCCAATTAAGTAGTACGTAGACGCGAAAGTAGGTTTCTAGGATGATGAGATAGATTATAGATTATTGATTTATGGTGGGCATAGGTTGGAAACTTTGCCTCCAAATCAAACTACACCTACCTCTAGGGATATCATTGATCACTGTCTTGGCCAACCTACGTACTTGATTGAAAATTGAGAAAGGCAATGGCAGGAAGTAACCAATGTTCCTCACGACTCCTCCTTCTTCTTCTTCTTCTTCATCTAAGATCTATATATATATGTCTTGCGTACGCGCTAGTTCTACGTCTCGATCGAATATATTAAATTTAATTTGTTTATTATAAGTTCGATGATGAATTGGAGTTGGGTAAACCCTAATTTAATTGATCTCATGCATGCATCATGCAGTTTAATTAGTACGTATGTAGTTAGATGAATTAGTCTTTGATTGATTGAAATTTATGATTCCTGATGAAATTAGTAGCTAGGTTGTGAGATTAATTTGTGTGCACGCGCAAATTAAAATTGAATCTCAGTGTGTACGTATTGATTGATAAAAATGGTTGAGGAGATGGAATTTGGAAGGAACAAGAAAACCTTAAAATCCGGTGATCACCCACACACGTGTAGTGGGTATCCACACGGACATCTTCTAGCGCGGTTGTCGGTTTGACTGGTCTTGCGACGACTGGCTAGCTGTGGTTGTTCACTTGTTCATCGTCTTTCCATGCACACCGCCATTGTCGATCGCCACAAGCAGCTTGCAATAAACTTCATCACGTACCCTGCCAAATTTGACTAAACCTTGCAGCAGCTGTAAACTCGTATCTATATTTATATTTAAATAAATAGCGTGCATGTATGTATTTGCAGTAAATTGATACAATAACCAACCCTTTAAAGGCTCTAAAAGACTAAAACCATTGTTTTATTTGCGACAAACTGTCAGAAAATTCCTTGCCTGTTTTCGAGATGCAGATATGAACAAGAACACATATGCATGAAAACCAGGAATGATCTTACATTACATACAAGAACATCTACAAACATGTTTTTTTTTTAATCCTAATTATGATAAAATCGAGTGATTGCTAATGTTTGGATTATTACAGTTGTGCTGTCGTATTGTAATCTGTAAATACGTATTAACATCACACGACGTAGGAAGTCGGATCGATTAATCTGGTGAGATTCACAAGACAGGAAGCATGTGGGGTTTGTGATTTGATAGCCTCAGAATATGATCCCATCGGAGCACGTGGATACCGGGGGTAGATCGACCTGAATAGATCATATATTATTATAGATATATAACTGCATGGATGCATGGTAAACTGTAACTTCTAAAAAAAGCAATAAAAAAAAGGATGAAATATCGATGCAGGAACTGTAAATTAGACAAGGTAGAATCTTTACACAATTTCACAGATAGATAAACGATAATAGACGAATTGTTTTAAGTCTTTATGGAAGTATGTGAAAGTTTTACAACAGTAATCTGATATAGATTGATAGACAATTCAGGCTGCTGGTTTTTAAATTTCTTCCCCATTTCGATTATATATAATTATATTGGAACTAGCTAGAGCTGATCGATCGATCTATAATTTATATAATTCCGACTAATTACAATCATTTATATATATATCAAATTATTCTGAACAATCATTTCAAATATTCCAATCATTTATATATCAATATTAATTTCATCATTATAGATCGATATCATACTTTTCTTAGTTTTCTGATTAATTAAGAAATTAAATCGCTGATCGATCGGTTTAAATATCATTAACAAAAAAATTAAGAAATAAAGGATTAAATATTTTTAATCGGATTTGAATTACGAAACGAAACTGCAGATGAAGTGAAAGGAGAAGCGAGGAAGGGGTGCCGACTGACCGGTGAGGGGGAAAATAATGAAAACTGCCATCCATTTAGGAAACAAGGACGGATAAATTATTCAAAACAATTCTATTTATAAACGCCAGACGTGGCCACAAGTTTCTCCTCTCAATATCTATAGCCGCAACCACAAGTACGTTTTCTACCCTTTTTCCGTTTCATTATGACTGGGTTTGGATCTCCATGCGGAGCATGCAAGTTCTTGAGGAGGAAGTGCGTTAGAGGGTGTGTGTTTGCACCTTACTTCTGCCATGAGCAAGGTGCAACCCATTTTGCAGCAATTCACAAGGTGTTTGGTGCTAGTAATGTCTCCAAACTCCTATCCGATCTCCCTTTACCAGACAGGTGTGAGGCCGCCGTAACCATCTCTTATGAAGCTCAGGCCAGGATTCAAGACCCTATCTATGGCTGCGTTTCTCATATATTCGCACTTCAACAACAAGTAATTAGTTTAACTTGTACATGCTCGAGAATTCAATCATTGAAACTGTACATAATTGTGTTTCTAGCTAGTCTTGTCAGCGATTAATGTTTTTTTGGGTACATATGTTACTGATTGTGAATTTTACTACTTGGAAATTGTTGCAGGTTGCTAATCTACAGGCTCAATTGGCCAATCTCATCCAAGAACAGGCAGTGGCAGTGGCTGCAACGGCTGCGGTTCATCAGAATATCGCCTGTTCGTCATCATTAATTCCTGAAGAAAACAAAAATCTCCACAACAAATTCCAGATGTACCAACAACAAGATTTACATGGAGTGGTCTACAATAACAATAACAACTCATCCATGGATTCCGACAACTTGGTTTACGACTACTGCTCC
Organism: Zostera marina; assembly: GCA_001185155.1. Lineage (NCBI taxonomy): Eukaryota > Viridiplantae > Streptophyta > Magnoliopsida > Alismatales > Zosteraceae > Zostera > Zostera marina. The sequence goes on along the minus strand of LFYR01001054.1, from coordinate 567,349 downwards.
GGCTTGAGCATGAATAATAATAATAATAATAATAATAATAATGGATCGTCTTCTTCCTCTTCTTCCTGCGCCAATATGGGTTCTTTTGATATTCTGCCGAACAAGAGAAATAAGTCTGCGTCGTATCAAGATCTGGAAGATCTTCAATCTGTAGCCTATGCATATCTTCAACGATAATTATCAATTAAAGATCAAGCTACCATTCACCATCATCATCGTCTATGCACACGTCTAATTTTCTACAAAATTCGAAATCTTATCGCTGGTGCAATTTCAATGGATATTAAATAAACAAAATCCATCCAGGGTTTGATTTGAATTCGATAGCTACACATCACCATCATCATCGGATGCAATTTCATATCTAATATATATCTAAAAAATTGCACTAAATTATATTTGAGTTCCGGTAAAAGCTGTCGATCTTCTTCGGTATTATCATTTCAACCAAATTAATCCTGTATATATATATGTAAACCCTAGTTAGATCGATTGATCAATACTGCTGTCTGAACTCGATCGATTCATCTTCTCTTAATATATATATATATATATATTAAACCACTGATCGAAATTAATTGTTTCGATGATCTTAGAATCATAGATAAGATGGATTAATGAAGTAATCGAACATGGATGAATCACTGCATTCAAGAACAACTGTAGATATATAGTGTTGGCGTCTAATCTAAACTTGTAGTACCGATACATGTGCATGTTCCTATAAATTTACATGCATATTCAAATCCCGAGAACAATTAACAAGTCAAAGAAATATTAATTCTTCATTTATGAGCTTCAATATCTCTATAATTCTTTATATCAATTTTTCTATCTTTCTTCACTACTCTTTATTCCATATTAATTCATCACGATAATCAAAGCAAATGATATATAATATATTTTTTTAGTTTGTTATGACACTAATTATCTCATTCTCCTATCATATGATAGAACCAACTTTCTCATTGCTTTGAATACGATACACTAATTACAAACTCTGAAATGATCAAATTAAAGTCGATTAATGCTTTGAATATGATTAGAATTACGTACTGACTCGATAAAGTTATGGTATACAGACAGTGAGCATTAGAAGTTTGAGTTTGTAACTTGTCTGAAGTTTGAACAATGTCTTCATTTTTCATAGTGATCGACAGATTAATTAGCCAGGTTCTAGCTCCTGCAACTCTTTGTTTATTTATTTTACACTTTCGCCATATATTTTTTGAATTTTTGTTCCATTTTATTTTTTCATTTTGCAAATCTTTATTTTTGTTGACTGATCAATTACTTAATATACTCATACTAGTCATATTAATAAAAAGTTCCATCTTAGAGAAAGATTCGATTATTAAGGGTTTGGATATTAATTTTTTTTGATGTAATATACACTACCTTCAAAAACTGGTGTGGTTTGTACAATACAAATCACACACACAGAGAGTTCAGTGACTTCAGTCCAACAGAGAAAATGACTAAACGTGATATATTTTTATCAAAGAAAAGTTATTGATTGCGTCAACAAAATTGCACCACTGCAGCAACAAAACTATGATGCCCCTTCGCCTTGCCACATTTTCACCCAGTGCTGATCAAAATAGATATACTAACAGAAGAAAACCATCCATAAAATATACTGACAGAAGAAGATTCAATAATAACCTTCTATCAAAAGAAGTAGAAAAGAAAATAGTTTCCTCCCCTACCGCTTATGATGAAACCTAACCTTCAATAAAAACTGCATCTTAACCTGAACACAGAAAAACAAGAGCAAACAACAGGTTTTCATGAGTAAAAGAACCATCAATTCTAAACCAATAATTCAAATAAGCAGAGCTTACAAACCTGAGCTGTATCGTAAACTATATACTCGTTGTATAGTAGCTCAGAGCCCCGAATGTTGCAAGAAACAGGTTTTCCACAAGGTACAACTACATCCTTCCACTGGACATATTCTGACTCTAAAGGAACAGTCTTTCCAAGTCCCTTAGTGGAATGTTTTCCTTTTGGTGGTTTGGTCACATACTGCATAGAAAAATAATGAGAAACGTCTCTACAAGCTATACATAAAAAAAATTTAAAATAAAAACTCACTGTTGCTTTCTTGAGCTCGTACATATCTCCAAGAGCTACTTCGCTAAGTAATAGAAAACCAACAGGATCTTTTTTGTTCACAGAGCAGTATTGTGCACTTTTACTCACAAGATCAGCAAAGTAAACCCCTTTTCCAAACTATCAGAAAAGCACCAGAGAAATCATTATTAGCATGGCTTATAAGCCCATCAACATGAAGTACAACATACATAACATACGATCTATTATTTAGACCGTGAGAGGCTCAAAAATGTATTTCAGAATATGCCCTTTATGGCACAAAAATGAAGACGAGGAAGAATGGCTATGCAATTGCATGTACGACAGAGTGATGTACCATATAGCCTGATGCCGGAGCTTCAGGTGGTGCGATTCTGAGCCCTTGGCTTAGAATTCCTACAAAATTTGTCAACCTGGAACCTGCCAAAAATAAACTAAATTAATTACAAAATTATCGTAATAAAATAAGTGATCAGAAAACTTGTAGATGTTAAAAAGAAAGTAGCAGACAGACTAAACCATCATATTACACACAGATGAAACAAACCTTAATCTATAACTTACTTTATAGGTAGACTTATAGGCATGCACTTACCATGCCAGAGTAACATCTTATTCTGAAGTTTGTTTCGATATGCTGCATATTTATCAAACTCTCCTTTTCTTTCAAGAGCAAAAACATCTTCTAGTTCAAGAGTCCAATCCTAAATATCAAAATAATAATTTAAATAGAAATCATAACAGATGTGCATACAAAAGAAATAGAACACTTCTTAGATAAATAATATGAAGACCTTGTGTGTTGGTGCATGGGTTGTTTGGAGATAATGTTTGACTAGCTTGTAATCCTCAGTGTTGTGAGATATTGGAACAATGTCACAGTTAAGTTTTTTATACTTCTCATCAAGTGATTCATCATTTTCACAATTGAAATCAACAAGCTTAGAAGCAACTTCAATGTCCTGAAGTGCTTCCAACATTTTCACCTAAAGGAAGACAAATAGACATTATTTACGTATATTATAGAGAAAAACTTCAAAAACTACAACTGCATGTTTGAACTTGACATAGCAAGACGATATCATAGCACCTTAACACGAAAGACTAACATGACATATATAAACGGAAAGTATGGGAGACAAACCTCCTGAGGCAGCGTATCTAGTTACTGTATACCTAGACTACATAGCTAATGGGAGAGAGTCAATGGGTTTCTTGCTCATTTCTTTTTACTTCTGTTTTTATTTCTATACTCTAACTTGGGTATTGCCTTTTTTTCTTAGTGAAATTTAATTGCTTTAAAAAAAAAATAAGACTTTTATATATATAGTAAATGTATAATAAATTAATAGTATTTAATATTTATTTCGATTTCAAAACTTTAGAGGGTTATAGAAATGTATCCATAAGGTCATAACTCCCTAAGTTATGAAATAATATATACATTACACAGAGTATTATTGAAATGTACCCTTAAACCCTAATCTAAACTTAAATATTTTTGTTTTTAACAAATTGAATTTTATAGTTAAATCTTTTTGTGATAACTGATAAATGAAGTTAAACTTAATTGTTATGACTTAATTTTAGGACTCTTAATTTAGTTAACTTTATTTAAAAAAATTAGGTATATTAAAGTTATTTGAGTCTAGTTCATCCAATAAAAGAGTTGATTTTTTTCTTACTAGCCAGGATTGTCTTCTACATGTGACATGTGTGAGTCTAGGCTAGTTCTCTCAGATATACCATCTATGTGCATTCTTTTAACATAGCTAACCTTCATCCACTCGGCAAATATAGATTTGTTGGAATTCCAGTTCCAGCATTTTTCAGCCCTTTTTACTATGGCGGTGGAATTGGTTGCAAAAAAGTCATATTTGTCTCTCGATGTTTGCCTCAAAATATTTCCAGTTCCAGCTAATAAGATGTTGCTTCAGAATGTTTGTCTCTCATGCCTTCTATGCATTTTATCTCAACCAGTGATTGGTTGGATTTGAGAAACTGATATCCTATGCACAGCTTCTTTGATGATTAATTTTGGTGGTCTCATTGTATGTTATTTTAATCTCGTATTTCTCTCCCTCCAAATGTACCATGAGCGTGAGTTTAGAAGATCCCAATATAGGCCCCAACAGCTTGCTTGTTTTATGAATTTCTGGATATTTTCAGCGATGTCCCCCAGCGTCCCAGCTTAACGTCTTCCTACTGTCTTGGGATTGGTCTGTTTTGGAGTTTTCATATTGCTAGGTCTAGATATTCTGTCATGTTCAGCAGTAGTAATTGAAATGGTCTCCTCTTCATTATTGCAAAGAATACACGTGGTCTGGATGTTTGCTCCCCATTGCTTTAATTTTTTGAAAAAATTTAATCATATATGAATCCCTGTCTATTCTCCACAGAAGAACATTAAATTGTAGGTAACTAGGTATTTTTCCTAAATCCCCATAGCTTTATTGTCTTTGTAACTCTTGTTTCTAATTTTATCTCTGAAAGAAGAATTTGGAGAAGCTAATCTCAGTGTGTTACTGGGTGGTAGATTCAAGGCATTTCTCAATGGATTCCTTTAACTCCTTAGCCATAAGTACTTTCCAAAGAGTGTGTAGAATGTCTGATTTCTGACATATCTATCTTTCATCTAGTCCCCTAAGATGGAGGTGCTTGAACCCCAGAATTTTTCTGCTTTTTTCACTATGCATATAACACTGATTGTTTTAAAGGTCCTTCCCTATTCCCACTCCCTTTCATCCTTGGAGAAAATCATCATTTTCCATGGTATGCTAGGATTCCTGCCATCCCATATAAAATTATATTACTATAGATTAATTTTCTGACTGTCTATTATGAAGGAAGCAAGAAGGTAGGGTGGTGCCATGTGCTCAGTAATTGAATTTCCTTGCTATTATCCAGTTCACTACGTGAGCCCTCCCTTCCTATGAGGCTATGACAGACACCTACCATTGCATCCGGACAACAGTTTTCCTAATGGTTCTGCTAATTTCCAGCATTGGGCATAAGTCTTTCTTGTGATTGGTAAACCCAAATACTGGTAAGAGATGGATTTAACTGGGATGTCTTGCAAGCCTTGGAAATTTCTGGTAAGTTGGCATATTTTGGAGTAATATGAAACACTCTTATCCTTTTTCACCTCTAAACCAATGAAGATTGTGAAGGTTCTTTAGATTTCTCTATAGTGTCTAAAGTTTTTTATCGACCTTTTGTGAAAAGGAGTATATTATCTATTCATCTGCATAAATCAGGTGGGTTATAGAGGTGGTTTCCTTGACATTTTAAGTCTTAAATTTATTTTCATGTACTTTTTTCTCTATAAACCTACTCAAGTTATCCATAACTAGGTCAAATAATAGAGCGGATAGGAGATCCACTCGTCTGCCTCCTGGTTTTGGAAGGGAGGAGTGACCCCTCAACTAAGACTGAGAAGGAGACTAATAAGACGCAATTGTGTATGATCTTATAAATTGGTAGGAAGAAACCCATGGCCTTAAGGGTGTGTTGGTGGTAACTGGTAAAAGCAAACTGCTATCACCAGATCTGTTATATCTGATTGATCACACACTGATCTCAATCTTCGGATGTGAAACGATGCAATGCTGAATTTCTCACTCACTCTGATCTAGATCTGGATTTACATCAATACTCACACGATAGATAGTAATTTGGAGAGAAAAGGAAGAACACAAGACTTTATAGTGGTTCCACTTCCACCCAATGTTGGTGTACGTCTACTCTATATGGTGTATATTGATGGTGTCTAAACCTATATTACATGCAAGATAAGTTGAGTCTCTACATTAAGATATATATAGTGTTATTATCTTGGGCTAGTTCAAGATAATGAATCCTTAATTGGCCCATTAACGGGTACCAATTAACACTCCTTATATCTCCCAAGTGACTTAAACCACAACAGGGTGGATCCTATTTTTTTCCATCTAACCGTGTCAAAGGATTTCCTAAGGTCTCTACTCTCTACTCACACGACATCTTTTGAGAGTCATCTAAGTCCCAAATCCATGTAACATCTCGTCTGCCAAGATAGTGTTATCTGAGATAGCTCTTTCTCAATATAGTGTTGTCTCAACCAGTGATTAATTAAATTTCTTGAAGGATACCGCATTGATAAATTTGATGTCACCTAGGGTGGAATCGATTTGATCTTGGCTTCTTGCTACTTAATTTTAGGTCAGCTTCCTCAATATATATCTTTTCCTTAAGTATCTTGTGCTTTTCAATGGTTCTATTTTGATGGGCAATCTATGAATAATAGAAGCTATATAGAAGAGTGACGATGAGTTTACTAAATCTTTACTAACTCAATGCATTGCCCACCACTCCACCAGCCAGGCCATCTCATTATTAATGAAATTTAATATCATCAAAAAAAATTAAAAGTAAGAAAAAACTATCGCACATACCTTCAAATTAAAATCATTTTCATCCCTGATGACATGTGGATGAATAGAAGGAATCAGAGTGAAAAACCGGTTACTGGCATTAATAATCAAACTTTCCTTCTCAGCTGCAGAATAACCCTTAACATCATTTAAAAGATTCTGTATATCTGTCAGTGCTTCAAAACCTGCATACAAAAATGCAAAAATTAGTGCTTTAAGTTTTCGACCTTGCCGAATACCAGCTAATGTTTTAAACACGTTTAGTTACTAGACTACTAAATGTAATGGCTAGATAGGAGAAAGTCGATGTGAAACAACTCATATCTTAATTTTCTTTTATTTTTCTTCCAATTTGTACTTCATTAATTCAATGAGAAAAAATAATTTTTGCAAAAAAAAAATGAATGCCTAAAATTATCATTATTCATTGCAGAATCACCTTGTTGAATGTTGTTCTTGCTTAATTTTCCAAGAGGCATTTCGGACATGTTAATTTCAAACTCCATCATGGCAGCTCTGAGGTGCACATTAGGCTTTCAAACTTGCATAGAAACATAAATGTACATATCATAAGTTGAAGAATTACCTGTATGTTTCAATGTTAAAAAGTATTTTCATTAAATCAACTAGCTGTGGATGCAATAAACTCTTCTCGTTGCTCCAATCTTTCATGGGTGTTTGTTTAATCCCATAGTCCTAAAAAAATTGTAATGAAGCCAAAGGCAAAGAGTTAATAATAAGGTATGTCATATTCATATCCATTAAGTACAAAAGAAACACACAATATCCAGTGGAAAAAATCTTCCAGGTTGCTTTTCAAAGTTTAGCCTTTGTTCCCATGCTTCCCATGAATTTCCTGTTTTCTCGAGAAACAATCGTCTGAATTCAACAATGGCATCAGATTTTGTCATCTCATTTAGTTTACTTCCACCAATCCTATTATTTCCAACACGGCCCCATTTTCTGAATACATAACAATCAGATCCTTTGTCTTCCTCAATAACTTGGAGTACATAGTAACTTCATGTGAACATGTGTACAAAAAATATGAGAATTTATAAAAGAGGTTAATGGTGAAATATATATAGTAGTAAATGAATACTATTGTGCTTATTTCCCATCTAATATTCACAATGAACTACTAATCGTGGGTAAACAAATCATATTATTGAAAGCATCATTTTAGTGGAACGAATAAAAGAATCGTAAGTAAATTATTTTTTTATTATGTTAAATACCATCAAATATCGAAAATAAAAAAGAACAAAATGCAGTGAGTAATTAAAACAATTTCTTTATAGCAATTTCTTAGATATAGAAGTCTAAGAAAGTTGCCTCAGAAGTGAAACCTCCCACAAATTCAGTATTTGTAATTCTTCTGTTTTTTTTGGATGAATTAAAAATTTCGTTGGTGAAAAGTGGGGCAGTGCCCGGAAATTACAAATGTAGGAATGCAAATACAATAGAAAATGTAAAAAATGTAGCTAGCTAGCCATGGACTGGTGCCTCAAGAGGTTGGACTCTCATATGAATATAGCTTGAGTTTTTGTGAAAGATTGCTCTTCTTGTAAGGGGTGTGGCATCATAAGCAATGCTCACATCCCTAAGTACTTCTCTCTGACAAATTCTGGGGGGACTAAGTGTGTTGTTTTAGCCTTCTATTCCTTTCACGCCAAATGTGCCAGGATAGAGAGAATAACATTAACCAGTGAATACCCCAGCAACTTTGTGTGTGAACTTTTCTATTGTTTCCATTATGTTACCTATTCTGATGACATCTATAGGCATAGGGAGGTCTTGTCCCCTTAGTATCTAGATAGCATTATTGAGGCAACTAGTGACCTCCATAAGGATTAAGGAGGTGTCTGAACTCTGAAGTAATGGCATTTAAAGAAGAGATGTTGCAATGTCTCCTCCTCCTGTCCACAAAGGGGGTAGATTCTTTGAAGGTTGATACCCCATCCTTGTAGCCCAGTTAGGGTGTTGAGACTTTTGACCTTAACTCTCCATAAGAATATGGAAGATTTATGAGGCATCTTGACCAGATCCCTGCATTCATGTATTGGATAATTCCCTTGGGTCTTGGTGTTTCTGAGTGTTTGGAGGTGGATATTTGGGTTGTTCTATAATTGTGTAAGGCATTCTATACAAGACCCTATTGTGTCTTTGTTTGCCAAAATTATTTTCCATATATGAGTCTAAGGTGGATCTACATTCTATCCCTTCTAGACTTCTCCCCTTGATGTATCTAGCTTTTATCCACTCTGCAAGGATGGAGTTGTTTGGATTCCAACATTTATCTGCTCTTTTAACCATTGCAGCGGCATTTGTAGCAAAAAAGTCCATCCTTACCCCCCCTTCCTTCTTTGACAGTACCATTTTTGCCCAACTACTGCACCTTCTGTCATTTCAGATGAGGTTATATGCAAGACTTTGTATCTTTTTTATTACTGTGCAGGATAAGGTAGTGTGCCATTTGCCTAGTATTGGAACTTACCTAATAATATCCAGATTACTAGTTGGGTTCTACCCGCATATGAAAGACATCTACCCTTCCATTTGACTAGCATTTTCTCAATTGGTTCTATAAATTTTCAACACACAAAATGCGTTTTTTTCCTGTCAGTTATAGGAAGGCCTAGGTAACTAATTGGGAGGGGGTTGGTAGGGAAGTTTAGGATGTCATGAATGCATGGTAATTAGCACATACCTTTGAGTAAGTTGCTGAGCTTTTTTCCTGGTTAACCTCCAAGCCAAAGAAATTGGAAAAGGATTCAAGAAACCTTTTGATGGTCCCCAAAGATTTGGGGTTTGCTTTGGAGAATATTAATAAATCATTTTCATATAAGTGTCATACCTTTGAGTAAGTTATCCATTTTCCATATAAGTGTCCATCCTTTCTCAATGGTCTGCTAAGGTTATCCATCACCAGGTCAAAGAAAATGGGTGATAGAGGGTTTCCCTCTCTAATTCATCTATGGTTAGAAAAGAGGGGATCCCTCAACCAATACAGAGAAGGATGCAGTAGATGTTATTTCCAGATCTGAAGATAAGATTAATCACTCTCTTTGATCTAGATCTGAATCTAGACCAATACTCACAAGATCAAGGTTCCGAATGCGCCTCTGCGCGATGCGCCGCCACCTGGAGCATCTGAGCATATGCGCTCAGATGCGCCAATGGCATTTTCGTAAATATTTATAAAATTATAGGAAATTAATATTTTTTTATATATCTAAATTATATTAATTAAGTTTTTTAGTTAAAAATATATTGGATAGAAAAATTATTATAATACATATATTTATTAACTATTATAACACCCTATAATTCATTGTAACACCAAGGTTTAAAAACCGGTTAACCATTTAGGGGTATTTTCGTAATAATATAGCTCTATAAATGGCTAGGGTTTCTTTAAACTTATAAAAGAGAGGCTTTTATAAAAAGAAAATAATAAATAACCCAAGAGGCTTTTAAAAAATAATAATGTAATGGGCTGGGCTGGGCCTTCTTTAATACATCTACAACATAAAAATTACTCTATAATAATAATTTATTTAACCACACTTTTTTAGTCCCACATCGATAGAATTCAAAAAACACAAAGAAGGTTGGTCTATAAATAAAGATTCATTTTGCCTAAAACAAATATGAAGTCTAAAGAGTGGGAGGAGCTTATATTAAAAATAATATAGCTCTTTTCATGGACCAATGTATAAATTTTTATGCTAAAAATTTATAAGGTCCTAAAAAAAAAAAAATTGGCCTTTTTTTTAAAATAAAAACAAAACAATGTTTTAAGTTATTTAAATAACTTAAAACAGGCCTGGATCCGGGTCGGATTTTACCCGGATCCGACCCGGATCCGGCTAAGGGAGATGCGCCTGGCGCATCTCCCTCTGGGGGCGCATCATCGCATATGCGCGCGCACCCAGAACCTTGCACAAGATTGATAGTGATTTTGGAGAGAAAAAGAACACAAGATTTTATAATGGTTCCACCCAAAATTGGTGTACGTCCACTCTATATGGTGTATATTAATAGTGTCTAACCTATTACATACAAGATAGGTTTTGAGTCTCTACATTGAGATATATATATAGTGTTATTATCTTGGGCCGGTTCAAGATAATGACTCCTTAATTGGCCCATTAACAGGTACCAATTAAACCAAAACAGTCTCCATACTCCTTATATCTCCCAAGTGACTTAAACCTCAATAGTAGAGATACAGTTGAGTACCAATTTGCACAGTAGGAGGCAGAAAGCTATGGCGTCCAGGGTTGAGGTGATGGCATGCCATTTAACTATGTCTTAAGGTCTATAGTATAGTTTTAAAAGCGATGCTTTAAACGCCGCTTTAAGCGATTAAAGCTGAAAAGCGCTTATTCATGAGCGCTTTTCAAATTGCTTTTTCTAGTGGTTTAGTGGGTCGGGTCGGGTTAGTGGGTTGGGTTAATCCACATAATATTCTATAAAGTTTTGTCACCTTAAGGATAGTAGCAAGGTTCTAGATGCGCCTCTGCGCGATGCACCACCACCTGGAGCACTTGACCCGGATCCAGGCCTATTTTAAGTTATTTAAATAACTTAAATAACCCCCTCTCCCCTGGCACGCATATGCTCAAGTGCTCCAGGTGGTGGCGCATCGTGCAGAGGCGCATCTGGAACTTGGATTCGGATCGGATATGCAGGTATCCGAATCCGAATAATTATCCAGATATCCGAATCCGGATAACTTTAGGGTTAGGGTTAGGGTTAGGATTTAATAATTATAAGTTAATAAGTTATAAATATTTATAATTATAACTTAGGTAATTAGGTTTAAGACTTTAAGTGTTTAATGATTTATAATATAAATATATAATATAATAATATTAATTTATTATATATTTATCCGGATATCCGAATCCGACCGAATAAAATCCGGATTTCAATTCAGGTATCCGAATCTGAATCCGGAAAATCCGAATCCGGATAGTCATATTCGAATTCGAATGCGGATTCGAATACGGATTCCGATATACCATTTACAGGCTTATTTCCTTAAATTAGTGTTACTTCTGTTTTCTAGTTGGGTCCTATATATTACTACCCTACCCTCACCATTTATCAGCTTCAATTTTGAGTTTCTTGCCTTCTTGATCCTGGTAGCCAAGCTAAAGAATTTGGTAATAGAGTACCCAAGCCTAAGCTAATTAGCTTTGCTTCTTTGCATGTAGTTAGCCTCCATTTTTAGTTTTTTGACTAAATTTTCCTGCTTCTTTTTGACTTCCAATTGTGTGCCAAGGGAGAGGGAGTTGGTATTTAGCTTCTTCATTAGGGTATCCAGCTCCTCCCTGATGGTAGCAATTTGTTTGGGGTCACTACCTTTGGACTTTGACAGTAGCCCATTCCTTAGTGAGAGACTTTACTTCTTTAAGCTTATGTTGAAAGCAGAACAGCCCATTCCCACACACTGATTTGGCCAGCCATATTCTTGCCAGTGCTAGGAACTCCTGCTCCTTTAGCCAGGAGTTAAATAGCATGAAAGGCTTGGCTATCTATTCCATTTAAGTGAGGGAGACTAACATTGCAGTATGATCACTATAAGATCCAAAACAGAATTCTACTCTTACCTCAGGGAAGAGGTTAATCCATTCTTGGTTGGATCAGGCTCTATCCAGTCTGGATTGCACAAAATAGTCCCCTACTTGTCCAATGGAGAGGACTTCCAACAGTTCAGCTTGATTGGTGACCTCTAGAAAATTAAGCAGGTCATCCGTATTCCGTGTATGTATATCCTTGCACCTGCTCCTCTTCTTACCTCAGGGGTTCTATAATTTCAATAAAGTCACCTAATACTAGCCAAGCTAGGGTACGGTGGGTGTGTGAAGGTTCTTTATCAAGTCCCATAGAGTTCTTCTCCCATCCTTTAGGTTGCTAGCATAGGCAACAGAGAGCAGGAATTCCAGCCCTCCTTCATTGGTTATTTTAGCATAGGTGAGTTGCCTATGTTGTAAGATAGGCTCAACTGGCCATTGCTCCTTTCTCCACAAAATCCATATTGAATCTGAGTATTCTGGATCTTGTCGGTCACCGTTAGTTATCACTTCCCATTCTTCAGAGAAGCTATCCCTTACTGTTGGAAATTGCTTAGTTTTGACTCTTGTTTCTAAGAGAAACACAATGTCTAATTTCTTACTTGTCGTTGCATTCTTAATTTCATTCTAGATTAAAGGAGAATTCAGTCCTCTAACATTCCTTCTTGTGGATCTCTTTGACTATCATTTTGACAAGTATAGTGTGTGATTTCTGAGCCTTCTATTTCTTTCTACCCAGATGTGCCATGTTGTAATGCCCAGTATGTTCCAGTGGAGTCTAAAAGAGATCTCACAATTTCAACCCTATAAATTTTTAAAACCTAATGTATTAACCAGGTAAGGATCCGCCCAGCAACCAGTAAACGAAACTATGGTGCTTTTAGCGTGATATAGTGTGTGGTTGTGTGCTACTTAAATCATGTCTGAAAAGAACATCACAAACAACATACCCATAGACCTCCAGATATTCTCAAATCTCAACATGACAATCATTCGAGATATCAACCTCTCCTTTAAATAAGAAGATTTCGGAAAGGCTTGCCTATCCCAATTGGAGATTAATGTCCTAACTCCTAAGGCAACTCATTTAGTTTTTTTATAAAAGATAAAATTTCATTAGATAATGAAACAATATTAGACAGACGTTCTACATCAATAATGGTCATCCACATAGGGGGATCTAATACTTCCTTGATCGGAAATATTGATTCCTCACCGGAATGTCTGTCGGAAGGAAGTAGTTAAACTAGAGAACACAAAATTTGATTACGGAAACTCTGTTCGCCAAAATGTTCGTGGATCTAGATATTACAGAAGCCAATATCCCTGTATAAGCATGTAAAAACATGAAGAACACTTCATGTTCTTTATCATGATATCATTAGTTGATGAATCCAGATGAGAGGTCTGTTTCTAATATATAACAGTAACGCTTCCACTTTTCAGGAAGAGCTTTAAAGCACTTAAAGCGTCAGGAGTATTTTAGTAATATCCTGTAAAATACATATAATCCTATATAAATACATATAAAACCTATAGAAAATTAAAAATACCTTATAAAAGTATAAAATCACATGATTTAATTCATACAAGTAAAATTTAATCCAACTACAATTAAATCAAACTAAAATCTGAAAGTGGGATAAGAGTTTTTAATTTAAGTTAGAAAAGAGAGGTAGAATAGGGAAAAAAAGTATATTAGGTGAAAATATTATTAAATAATAGGTGTAATTGGGTAATCGAGTTGTTCTTTACCCGAACCCGCTTGATTACCCTCTCTAGAAAAACGCTCCTCCACGAGAACTTTAGCGCGCTTAAAGCAGAACTTTTAAAACTATGCAAGTGATGATGTCATGTTTTGATGTTAAAGTAGAAAAATGAGATGAGAGTTTATGCAAAATGCCTTGCATTCATTAAGAATTAATCATGTATTTATATTAAATCTTACCTACTTTGTATAACAGAAAGTAAAAGAGAAAACAACTAACTACCGAGTCTACCATAATTACTGACTGGCCATTAGTAATAATAATATAATACCAATCATAGTATAAATGCCACCCATAATCTAGGCTCTAATTACTCAACTAAGCCTAATTTACTACACCTAGGCTATAAGGCTCATTGACCAAATTCCAACAGCATTTAATTTTGATCTTGATGCTAATGAGTAATGATATATCTATCGGTTCAAATTTTGATTGAATTGAAAATTAAGCCATATTTTCTACTGATTTGTACTATTTCAAAAATGTTTGACTATAATTGAATAAATCATATCCACTATAATTTCTAAAAAAATATAGAGGGTTGCGTAATATTACCTATTGACACCGGTAGAAAGGTCAGACATATTTAGGGTTGTATTATAGATGCTTTTCCCATCCTCTAGGATATGACACGTATCTTGTAGACCTGAGGACTCATGCACAGAACTCCGTCCCTTGACTTTCACAGTGACCATGGCACTATCGGAAACCTCTCCAACTTTTTCAACTTTATACAAGTCAAAAGCCAGTATCTTCTTTCTTGTGATACAATCAGCCAAATAATCCTCCATCACAATAGGTAATTTCATTTTCCTGAAAAAAAATTATCTTTTAAAAATTTCAAGCAAGATCCTTTGGACCAATCAACATATTGAAAGTGGTAAAAATATATTCAAGCAACACTACTGACCGAGCTCTTTTAATTTCAGGATCAGCCTCTTCCAAATGTTTACCCACAACCAAACAGCTAGTATCTACACCCATTAAGTAAAGTAATGTTCAATGAAATGTTACATTAGGTAATATTGATTATCGATAAATATTTGTTATAAAAATAAAAACATAAAAAAGAGGGGAAGATGGCCCTATTTTGAATGAAATCAAAATTATGAAACAAGAAAAAGGAAATAATGCACAATGTCCAAACCTTTCTTTATCTTGGCATGAACAGCAACACCAACACTTTCAAGTTTGCTTTTCAAATCACCCTGCATAAGGTATCACTTTAATGCTTAGCATCCAGTATCCATCAATGTACATTAAACATTTAAACACCCAGAGAAAAATGCATACCAGTTTTTCTTTTGGTACACCACTTATGGTAACTTTCAAATTTTCCAATCCTTCATTAGCAAAAGGCTGAGAAAATCTGCCAACAGACTGATTTAAAGGAGAGCTACTAGTAGGGAGAGGGAGAATGCGAACAGGTTTCTTTGAATTTTGAGATTTGAACCACTGCAATCAATCATAAAAATTGTGTTTTTTGTTGTTCCTACGAATTCACCAATATATTTATACTAAATTAATAATTAAAAAATAGCATAAGGTAAGAAACAAAAAGTGCTGTGTACCTCACAAAAATACTTGTTTTTACTCTCTTTGGGGATTTTCCATTTACTCTTCAGGCGAATGGGTTCGGTTGTAGTGAAATTGCACTTTCCCCAAGCTGATAGATAACCATGACAACGATATAGACGACCAGAATAAGAAAGGAAACCCATGCACAGAGAGCATTTATCTAATGCCCCAAAGACCATCCCATCAGCACTGAAGAAGCAGAGAAGATGACACCATGAGATTTTCAACCAAAAAAAGGCCCTAAAAATTGATGAATTTATACCAATCAAGTATAAAGCTCAATTGATACCCATCAGGTCTAAATCTCAATTGATATTTGGGCAACCCAAAAACTCACTAAGTACTTGAAATTAGTTAAGCAGTAAAACCCTAGAATGAGGAATGGAATAGACTATAGAGCTTGTCTGTTTAATTGACCATAACCCCCTTTCTAGCTCACAAGAACCATCTTAAGAATTTCAACCCTAAGAGAAATGATTGATCTCACTACAGAATCTAGATTAAGAAGCTCCAACCTTGCGAAGACAGGAAAATAATATAAGTGATCAAGATGTAAATAATGGAGTAGAGTAAACTTGATCCCTTTTCATTATCAATGAGTAGGATATATATACAATTCAGCAAGGTTTTTCATGCGGCCATGCGGTCATGCGATGGCCATAACCGCATAGAGAGCCTAGGCGTCGCCTAAAATCAGGAATATATATATATAATATATACCCTAAGTTTATAAATATATACCCTGAGTTTATAAAATATATATATTTTACAATATATAACCTAAGTTTATAAAATATACATATAATATTCACTGATATTTATAATAAATCGGGAATAGAAGGTGGGAAATCGGGATTTCTAACCTGGAAATCACGAGCTAGGGTTTGCAGAAGAACAAGAAGAACGTTGGAAGAAGAACAAGAAGGAGGCGAGCTAGGGTTTGCAGAAGTCCTTGGGGTTTTTTTGGGTAAATGGGTGCCGTCTACAGAATAAGGTATGTTTTTTTGTTTTTGTTTGGGTAAATGGGTTAGGCGGATCCGGATAACGCATGAAGGCAATCGCTTACATGCACTAGAGTACTAGACCGCATGATGAAAAACACTGCAATTCAGTATAACAGAAATTAGTTATACTCTATACAAAAATGATAATGAAATTACTAATTAGCCCATAGAAGTAATTAACTATTTACGTTAAGAATATAGCAATTATGATAAATAGAACTAATTCTAACATATCACTAATACTCCTCCCCCCTCAAGACTGGTGATGTGAACAAATCAACTTGTCTTTGAGTTCCTTGAAAGGCTTCGGGCTTAGGCTTCAATGCTTTAGTGAAAATATCAGCTTGTTGTAGAACATTTGATGTGTTGTATAACAAGAGTATCAAACAAATCTGAAATCTATGGCTGCATGTTTGGTTTTAGAATGATAAACTGGATTAGCAACCAAATGAGTTGCTCCTAAGTTATAAGAAAACAACTTATAAGGTAATTTCAGATAAATCCCCAATTCTTTCAACAAACAACCAATCCATTCAATCTCAACAACTGTTAAGGCAATGGCTCGAAACTCAGATTTTGTGCTTGACCTAGTAATAGTAGATTGTTTTTTAGAAGCTCAAGAAACTAATTAATCCCCAATATATACCAAGTATCTTGTTTGGATTCTTCTATCCAATCCGCATCACAGTAAGCTGTGATATTAAAATGATGTAGGAGATATCCCTGGAAATCAGATTAAGGGGGTAGAAGAAGATTGAAAGAGCTTCTTCTGAGCTTCTTCTAGTGGAATGAGGGGAGAAACTTGAAATCCACCAAGGTTTCTAGATCTAGATCTAAGAAAGAATAAGAACAGTACAGGAATAGTAAGAACGGGAGAAAAAGAAGTTCAAAGGATAATACCTTGATTAGCACGATTTTCAATAATGATCCTCCTTTAGGCCCATTATATTTATACTCACATCAATGATAATGGGCAACCCATTTGATGTGAGTTAAGATTTCTTTAAGAGGAATATGATTACTCCATTAAACATAGAACTTTAATGCTCTGAAGTAGTGGTAGTAGAGTCTTCTACTGCATGATATTAAAATCAGCTACCTTTCTCAAGATGATTCCCATGTTTTGAGGTACATCTCTTTGAGACATGGTTTTAAAGCGCCGCTTTAGCGTTTTAAAGCATTAAAGCGCTCATTTGGGGCGCTTGTCCCATCGCTTTTTTTGGCCGGGCTGGTGCTCCGGGTCGGTGTGTCTACCCATTTAAAAGAACTTAAAACTCTTTTATTTCCCTTATTACCTCTTCTTTAATATAAAACTATTTAAACCCAATACCCTCTTTTTAAAACCCTAGATTATTTTCTCTCTCTTTCTCATCTCTTTTAAAAAAAACTAGACCTCACCTCGCCGGAGCTTCCACCTTCGGCCGCTTTTCTTCCCCCATTCTACTCGCCTACTTGAAGTAAGATCTTCATTTTTTTGATCATTTTTCTCTTCCTTTAAACCATCTAAAAAAGAAAACAAAGTTGGCCGGAATCCGACCTGTTTTGTCGGATTTCGACCATCCTCGTTTTTTTTTGTAATGTAATGCCTTTTACGTATTTATCACCAAATTTCATAAACTATCTAAATAGGTTGACCGGATTTCAACTAAAATAGACCGGAATCCGGCCAACCTTTTTTTTTTAATTTCTTTATTTCTTGGACAGGCCTAATGTCGTCCGATAAAGAATATGCCATCGCTCAATGCGACCTTAATGATTCCAGCAGTGATGACGACGAAACGCAAGATGTTTCGGAAGACAAAACACTAAAAGAGCCTACGCCACCTCCGCCTCCACAACCTCCGACAGTAGTTGATCCTCCGGAAATTGCGCAATTGGGCATTCCGGCAAACGAAACATGGCCGACAGTAGCCATCCTTGGATCAATTGATCCTATTTTATGGCCATAGCGTCCGATAGGTCAATTTTCCCATGGACGAAATCCATCAGCTCATGACCTCGCAAAATGACAACGAATTGAGCACGCCAAGCGAAATAGTTTGAGCAATCCAACGTCACACAAGATTCAGGATGCGCGCGCATATGCGCGGATGCGATCTGATAGGGAGATGCGCCTCTTAATCGGATCCGAGTCTGTTTTAATTTATTTAATTAAAACATACAGGGTTTTGTGTTTCCAGACTTTCTAAAAACACAAAACCCTCCCTAGGGTTTCCCTTCTCCCTCACATTGCTCCCAACTCCAGCCAGTTCTTCCCCCGATTTTTGCGGCGTTCTCCAGGCGATCCTCTGGCGAGCTTCCGGTGAACTAATTTGGAGGGGGGAAAGTAAAAAAAAGGTCAAAAAAAATCAAATCTTAGATTTGTTTTAAAATCTTAGATTGATTATTTTTCTTCATCTCTTTCTTCATATCATTATGTAGATTAGGGTTGTGGTTTTTTAATTAATTAATTATTGCTTTAGGGTTTTCAAAATGGATAAATTTCATGAAAATGATTATACACAACAAGTACCTATTGAAGAAGCCAATGAAGACATCAACAATATCATTGAAGAAAAAGAAGGTCAAATTCAAAAGGATTCGACTACAAATCCTCTGGAAGAGATAGATACAAGTATCTATAACCAATCGATCGACGAAAAATTGTACTTGGATATGAAAAGCAACCGACCTCCAAATTGGGACAATCCTACTTGGAAATATGTTGCATACGCCAAAAAACAAGAAGGCAAGAGCACACAACCCGTTCGGTGCCTTCTTTGCGGATTCGTTTCTACAGGTGGAATCCACCGTGTTAGGTGCACATCACTCGAGTGAACCCGAACGGTGGAAAATTAAGCGTAAGACCATGCCCGAAAGCTCCAATGAAGATTAGAGAGGAGATCTTGAAGGTTTTGCAAGACAAAGTCTTCTCGAAGAAACCATCGATCGTCGATATCGAGCTATTGAGAGAAAAATTGCATTGAGTGGTACAGGTTCAACTTCATCGACTGCAACGAAGAAGACAGTGGACTTTGATTTGAAACAGGTCGGTCCCTTAGATTTGTCGAAGGACGAAACACTTCACAATATAATCAGGCAACAACAAATAGAACGCTTCTGTCAAACCACGTTAGCCGATCATATGAAAAAGGAGAGAATTGCTCCCCATTAATATGAAGGCAAATTCTTCTTTACCAGTGGTGTTTCTTTCAATGTCGCTCTTAATCCTGAATTATTGGTAATATTTCAAATTCTATTTTTTTTATAAAATTTGAAATTACTTACCTAAGTTTATTTTCAGGCATGGGTGAAGGGTATTGGATGGTACGGTCCAGGATACACTCCTCCAACACTGGACCAAATTGTTGGAGGGATACTTATTACTTACCAAAGAAGTCTGGAATATTCATGAAATACAAAGGGATCATAAGATCAAATGGGATGAGCAGGATTGTACTCTGATGTCCGATGGTTGAACTGATCGTCAAGGGAGATGTATCATCAACTACTTGGTAAATTATGAAGAAGGAACTTTTTACATTCAATCCGTTGATTGCACCTCCGACATGAAGAAGGGGAGTTCATAGCCAAAGGATTAGAAGTAATTAAAAAAATTGGTAGCAATAAGATTGTCTAAGTGTGCACGGATAATGCATCGAACTACGTTATGACTGGACGTATGTTGACGGAAAAATATCCACATATGTTTTGGACCCCATGTGTTGCTCATGTCTTGGACCTATTACTTGAAGACATCGTAAGGTAATTTACAATTTTATTTTCCAAATTCACACTTAGATATTTATAATTCAGAGTTACTTATATTCTATTTTTCGTAGAATACCTCGTTATAAAGAAACGATCCAAAGTGCGAAGAAGATCACTAGTTTCATCCATTTCATCTTTAATATGCTTGCGGAGTGGCTCAAGTTGAATGGTAGAGTTCGATGCGGAATAACTCGTTTCACTACGGCTTTCCTCACCCTTCAAAGTATCAAAAGTGCCAAGGATAATTTGAGGAAATTTGATTGGTCCAATTGGGCGAGGGGTCCCTCTCAAAGAACTTGCTTGGATGTGGCTGATACATTCCTTAATGTATGTTTTTGGTTGATAGTCGATCAAATACTTTTATCGTCAGAACCTATTCTGAAGGTTTTCAGGATTGTGGATGGCGACACCAAACCGAATATGACTTACCTTCAAAGAGCCTTCTTCAAGGCCAAAAAGCTATAAAGAACAACTTCAAAGAAGATTCAAGTTTATACCTTCCGATTCGTACTATTATCGACAAACTTTGGGGGAAGCATTACAAGGCTCCTCTAATAAGGGCTGCATTTTTTTTAATCCATATTTCTATTTCAAGTTGAAAAGATATGACTTAATTCAACATTTCTACTTCATCAATGAATTTACGAGTCGATGCTTAATTCTATTTTTTTCCAACTACAGTGATCCTGAAACAAGGGATCAATCTCTGGAGTATGAATCAACATTCAATGAATGCGTTGAAAGAATGATTATTGGTGTTGACTAGACGATCACAATCTTTTCTGACATGTGCTTGTACAAGAAAAGACAGAAGTTTTGGAGGACGTGCAGCAATTAAAATGGCTGAAACAATGGTGGGTAATATTAGGAGGAAATATTGTGGAGTTAACGAAAATTGCAACAAGAATCTTGGGTTTGTGTTGCTCAGCTTCAAGCTGTGAAATGAATTGGAGTACTTTTGCACACGTAAGTTTTTTACATGTTCAATTATTTATTTCATATCATTTGACTATCTAAAATCAAATGTCATTTACAGTTCCATACCAAGTTAAGGAATCGCTTGGGCATCTCGCAGCTAGATAACCTCGTCTACGTCAACTACAATATGAAGTTGTTAGAGAGGTTCAAAACGAACAAGTCAATGTTGAAAGCGGCTCCAAAAAGTATGATGCTATTCACGTTGATGAGTTCAACTTGATGAGTGAATGGGTCACTGGTATTTTTTTTTTTTGAGAAATTAAAACTTTCATTACTGAAAAAGAGGTTGGGCAAAGCCCAAGATTACAGAATAATATAGGGAAATGCAAGTACAGTAAATGTAAAAACATTGTCTATCTCTTATGCAGCTATGGCCCTGACTAACTGGCCAAGGATTGAAGCCTCAAGAGATTGGACTCCCATGAGCGTATAGCTTGTATTTCAATCTGTGAAAGATTGTGCTTCTTATAGGATGTAGAATCATATGCAATGCTCACATCCTTTATAATTTATCTGCCGACAATTTCTGGGGGCCTTAGGGTGTGTTGTTTTAATCTCCTGTTCCTTTCACACTATATGTGTCAGGAAAATAATACTAGCATAGTCCAGTGTACCCCCCAACAACTAGACTTGTAGGTGAATTTTTGTATTGTTTCCATAATATCTACTATCCTAATATCTATTGCAGGAGATGAGGGATTTTGCCCACTAAGTGTCCAAACAGCATTATTAAGACAGCTAGTGGTCTCTAGCAATAGGGATCTAGTGTAATGGCAGTTAAAGTATAGGTGTTGTAATGTTTCCTCCTCGTTTCCACATAGTGGGCATGACATATTTATGTTAAGTCCCCAGCCTTGCAGTCTAGTTAAAGTGTTCAGACTATTGACATGGAGAATTTGGGAGGCTTTTTGGCCCAGATCCCTAGATTTATCTCTTGTAAGATGCCTCTAGGCATTAATGTTTCTGAGTGCTTGGATGGGGCAATTTGTGTGACCCTATAGTTACTCAGGCAGTTTATACATTTCCCTATTGTTTCCTTATTAGCTAGTATTGTTTTCCACATGTGAGAGTCCAGAGTGGGCCTACACTTTATTTCCCCAATGTTTCTTCCTTTAATGTATCTAATTTTTATCCAATCTGCTAGTATGGAGTTATTAGGACTCCACATCCTCTCTGTTCTTTTAACCAATGTTGAAGCATTAGTTGTAAAGAAATCTCTGATCCCTATTCCACCTTCGCTCTTTGGGAGTACCATTTTTTCCCAACTACTCTCTCTTCTCCCGTCCCAGATGAAGTTGTAAGCTAGGCTCTGAATCTTTTTAATAACTGTGCATGGCAGTGTGGTTCCGTTTGCCCAGTATTGAAACTTACCTTGTAAGACCCAATTCACTAATTGAGTTCTTCCTGCATAAGACAGACATCTTCCTTTCCATCTGACTAACATTTTTTCTATTGGATTTATCAACTTCCAACATGTCGCGTGAGATTTCTTTCTTCCAGTTATAGAGATACCAAGATAGTTGATAGGGAGGGATTTAGTTGGGAAGTTGAGAATGTTATGCAGATAATGATCATTCATGCATACCTTTGAGTAGGTTGCTGAGCTCTTCTCCTGATTAATCTCGAGGCCTGAGAATTTGGAAAATGTCTCTAGTATTTTCTTGATTGTTTCTAGAGACTTGGGATTTGTCTTTGAGAAGATTAACACATCATCTGCATATATGAGGTGCGAGATAGAAACCGCTCCATTCACGATATAAGTATCCATCCTCTTATCTTTGATCTCTTTCTCTATTAGGCTGCTAAGATTATCCATTACCAGGTCGAATAAGATAGGAGACAATGGATCCCCCTGCCTGATTCCTCTAAAATTAGTGAAGAGGGGGTGGGGGATCCCTCAACCAGTACCGAGAAGGAGGCTGTGGATATACAGTTGTGTACCAATTTGCACAACAAAGGGTTGAATCCCATTGCGTCAAGGGTGTGTGTGATTGCTTGCCATTTCACTGTATCGAAAGCCTTTTTGAGATCGATACTTAAACATCTTTTGGGAGTTCTAATTCTCCTGAAGACATGTACCATCTCGTCTGCCAAGATGGTGTTATTTGAGATGTTTCTTCCTGCTATGAAAGTTGTTTGGTGAGGAGATATTAACTCAGAGGAGACCTTGGCGATTCTGTCAGCTAGGATTTTGGTGAACAGTTTGTAAATTAAGTTGACACAAGAGATTGGCCTAAAATCTGATAGTTCGGTAGCTGTGGGTTTTTTGGGATAAGTGTGATAAATGTGTGATTAACCGACTTCAATATGGGTTTGCCATTGAAGAACTGTCTGACACAAGTTAAGATTGTTTGCTTTAGTTCCGACCAGAGAGCTTTGAAGAAACCCACTGTGAAACCATCAGGGTCCTGGGGATTTCCCCATTTGGAATACGAAAAGGTGGATTTAACTTCCTCTTTTGTGGGTTGTTGAGTCAACCATATGTTATATCTTGAGATACAATCCTAAGGAAAATAACAGGAGAAGGTATATCTGGGAAGGGAGAACTCTTGTAAATATCCTTAAAGTAATCCATACTCCTTTTTTCTAATTGGGCTCTTGAGATGACTACCCTACCTTCTCCATTTATTAATTTCAGAGTTGAGTTCTTTGCCTTCCTTATCTTTGTAACAAGACTAAAGAACTTAGTGTTTGAGTCTCCTAATCTAAGCCAACTAACCTTGCTCCTCTGTTTTTGGTTAGCCTCCTCTATTTTGAGTTTATTGACTAACTCCTCCTGCTTCTTTTTGACCTCTTCTTGGATAGAAGGGGCTATTGGACTTGTGTTTAGTTGCTTCATCAGGGAATCGAGTTCCTCCCTGGTGGTTGTGATCTGTTTTGCATCACTACTCTTGGCCGCCGCCCATTCCTTTGTGAGTAATTTGGCCTCTTTTAATTTCTATTGTATAGGCAATATAGTCCATTGCCGCAGATTGGTTTAGATAGTCCTCTCCTAGCTAGGTCGAGGAACTCTTGCTCCTTCAACCATGAATCGAACAATCTGAAAGGCTTTGGTTTCTGTGTCATTTGCGTAATTGAGATGAGCATTGCAGCATGGTCACTATGCGAGTCATTCCAAAACTCTACCCTGACTATTAATAATCCAATCTTGTATTATTAATAAAATTTATTATCATAAAAATATCTAAATATGAAATATTGATCACAATATCGCTCTTGTAAGCTTACCAACGTTCCCTTAAATCATATTCTGAACCCCCAGAATCTTGCCCATTGACATCAAGCATCTCTCGCAACTCTCTAACTGTCACATTCTTTTTAAGCTCGTCTTTTATAGCCCAGAGTATTTTAGTTTGTTCTTCCAACATTTTCTCCAAATCAATAGCACTTGAACTGCTAGCAGTGCCTTTCCTAGATATCCCACCAGCAGAAGTATTTTCTCCTATTTTTGGGGTCTTTGACTCATGTTCAACGCTAACATTGCTGCGTTTGGTAGCTTTTAAATTTTTTTTATCCAAACTGTCAGCTTTATTCTCTTGAGCTTCGGATTCTGAAACCAGATGAAGAATGATTAATTGAAAACATAAAAACTTTGAGGATTCAATTTATCCACAGATCTTAGATATTTTGTATGTGATTAAGAATCTGTAACCTTTTTTATTAAGTGCCGAAATATTTTTCACCGTAGAACAAACCTCTTCTTTATCTTGAGTAGGAAGGATCTCCCAACCTGACAACTTTTCAAGCACTGCCGATGGTGACATATCAAAGAAGCATTTCACATGATGCCAAGCTAAACCTTTTGCACCTTGTCCATGAGGCTTGAGTGATACCCGAACCTAAAAAAAAATAATAATCGCCTTGACTATCACTTAATATCCTAATTAACATAGTATAAAATGATATAGGAAATAAATTGATATACTCTAATGATCCTACCATTCCTTTCATAATCTTTTCATTACACTTCCTACATGTCGAACGTGAGGATTTTGATATCTCAATTCCACATTCCCCATCACTAACTTTTGTACTCAAAGAGCCATCTTTTGTACCCATGGATCCTGACTCGACGTAATCTTTTATCTTTTGTTGATCTTCCCAGCGAAGCAAGTCTGCACCTTCGACATCGTCAATCCTAAAAATTGTGATATTAAAAAAAACACCAGTTAGATAGTCAGTGAAATGTAAATTTGTTAGAAAATATAACCGACAACTTGTAATGAAATTAGTATATGATAGTAACGTTAAAATCATTATAATTGAAATTTGGGTTTGACTATTGAGATTACACTCAATAATAAGATAAGGCTTCCGAACGGTTATGTGACTAAAACCCAAACTGTAAAACCACACTTATGAGAAATATGTATGAAAGGGTCAGGAGACCTGAACCCTGATCGGATACAAGAGTCTACGATGAACACAAACGCTTGGGGGTCTGGTGTGATCATGTCAGGTCATAATTTCGTATTATTTGATCTCTACTAATACAGTAATTCTATAAAAAAAACAGTATTTGAGAATAAGACTTAGATAAAAAAAAAAACTTATACATACGATTTTATTTGATTTGCCTTCTTGAATATGCAAGCTGAATGATTCCACATCTGACTTGTTACAAAAGCAAAAGGCCAAAAACTCATGAGATAAATGTCATTAAAAAACAAAAAATATATATACATATATTCTAAATAATATTACATCTTTATCAAATAAAAAAATAATGTGATTGTCAAGAACAACGAACCTCAAATATGGCATAAACAGAAAAATATTGTATGATCTGGTGTTCCGGTAATAATAAGTTACTCTAATGTAAACAAAAACTCCAAAAGTATTGTGTTTTTTTTAAAATATCACATTAAGACATAACAATATACATCTAAAATTAAGCATGTAAATGGTATACCAAAATATATATTCGTATCCATTTTCAAATATGTTTATTCGAATTCAGTTGATCCGCCGTTAAAATCTGAATTCGGTTGATAATTCCGGATTCGGATATCCGAATAAAAATAAATTGACTTCCGGATATCTGGATTGTCCGGATTTTAAGGTGATTAATTGACTATTAATTAACTTTATTCAGGGTGATCTTATAATTTTATAATTTTATTTTAAGATTTTTTAAAAAATTTATAAAAAGTTATCTAGATTCGGATTTTCGGATATTCAGAAATTTATCCGAATTCAAATTCTATAAGAGATGTAAATAAGTGGGAGAGATACTCGGATCCCTTTTCATTCACAATGAGTATCATATATATACAACTTAATACTACAATAATATATATCATATCACTAATCGGTATCGTATCGTATCATATATATCATATCATTTATATGTATTATATCACTAATACTCCCCCCTCAAGTCTGATGATGTGAACAAATCAGTTTGTCCTTGAGATCTTTGAAGAGTTTGGGCTTCAATGTTTTAATGAGAATATATGCTTGTTGTAGAACATTCGGTATGTGTTGCACAACAAGAATTTTGTCCTCCATTCTTTCTAAAACAAATCTGAAATCCATGGCTGCATGTTTGATTTTGGAGTGATAAACCGGATTGGCAGCCAAATGAGTTGCTCCTAAATTATCAGAAAACAACTTGTAAGGTGATTTTAGATAAATTCCCTATTCTTTCAATAGAGAATTCATCCATTCAATCTCAGCGATTGTTAATGCAATAACTCTAAATTCAGATTTTGTGCTTGACCTAGCAACAGTAGACTGCTTTTTAGAAGCCCAGGAAATTAAAGAATCCTCAATATATATCATGTATTCTGTTTGACTTCTTCTGTCAACCACATCATTGGCCCAATCTGCATCGCAGTATGTTGTAATGTTAAAATCAGCTACTTTTCTCAAGATAATTCCCATGTTTTGAGTACCAGAGAGATATCTCAATACTCTCTTCATAGCAGTCCAGTCAATAGGTTTGGGTTTCTCCAAATGTTGAGCCAATTTACTTACCGCAAAGGAGATGTCAGGACGTGATAAAGTAAGATACTGCAACGATCCTACAATTCTTCGATGATCAGTAGGATTTGAGATCATATCTTCTTCTGAATATAGGTCTGAATTTGCTTCCATTGGAGTAGGAGATGGTTTTAAATTGTCAAATTTATTGAATTTCAGCAAGTTCACAAGATATAATTGCTGATCTAAGAATAGCCCATGTAAATGTTTTTGGACTCTAATACCCAAAAAATAATTCAACTCTCCTAGCTTGTGGACAGCGAATTCTTCACCCAATTTTGCAAACACTTCATCAACCTTAGCTGTGTCTGATCCTGTGATAATCATATAATCAACAGAGACAAGTATATAAATTGTACATTCACCTAAGTGCACAAACAATGAAGGATCAGATTGGCTTGGTATAAAACCCATTAAATTCAGCACCATTTTTAGTCTGTTAAACCACATCCTTGAAGATTGTTTGAGACCATAGATAGCTTTCTTCAATAGGCAGACGTGATTCGGACATGATTCATCAATAAAGCCTTTAGGTTGACGCATTCAAATTCTCTCTTCCAATTGACCATGTAAAAATGCATTACCTATATCAATTTGATTAAGTTTCCAACCTCTTGAGACTGCAATAGTTAATACTGCACAAATAGATACAGATTTTACAACTGGACTGAATGTCTCGTTGTAATCTCTACCTTCAATCTGATTACTCCCATTTGCCACTAGCCTTGCCTTCAATCTGTCCACACTGCCATCTGATTTTTCTTTGACTTTAAAGAGCCATATAGAATTAATCACATTGTCTGTTGGCATCCTTGGTACCAATTCTTTCTTCATAGCTGATTTCCATCCTTCATTCTCCAAAGTTTGCTTGACTGAAGATGGAACTGAAATTTCAGAAGCTGATATAGACAATGCATACCTAGGATTAGGCTTCTTAATCCCTGCAGCTCCTCTAGTGAAGGGGCGCCTCTCATAATCAGTTAATTTTACTGATTTTGAAATTGAGAACTCATCTCTAGAGCTTGAATCTGAAGAAATTGGAGAGGATATCTAATCAACTGGATTAATTGGAGAAGATATTTGATCAACTGAAATAATTGGATCTGAATGAGATGTCAGAGTGACATCTTGAGTCTGAATTAATGGACTGTTTTGAGAAGAAGTACTTCTACTAATAAGCTCAGGATGAACAGACTGAGTAGTATGAACTGAATCAGATATGTTCTCTGGACTTGTGTTCACATCTGTGCTTGCCATTGCATTGTCTGATTGTGATGCAGCTGATCTTAGTGAAGATCAGGTGCTTGATAAATCTTCTGAATCCACAGAAGATGAGGGAAAAACACTGGAATCCACCAGAAAATACAAGAGAAGAGAAAGAGAAAATAGAAGGTTTATTACCTGTCCAGGAAATAACAACTTTATCAAATAAATCAAAAACTGCCAATTCCATCCTCTATCCTCCATATATATACTCTCCATGTAATGATGGGCCTTCTTTAAAGGAAATGGGTTTTTGGTCCATGTTTGATTTAAAGGAAATGGCCTCTTTCCTAGTGCCATTATGGATGTGCTACATCAGATTGGGAAATATTTTCCACTGTTATGACATTCCCTGCATTCTGAATCGCCTGATTAGGGGCCTGAAAAATATTATTTAATTTCTCACTCAAAAAGAAATCATCTTCTCTGAATATAACATCTCTGGAAATATACACCTTCCCATCATCGGGATTCATACATATATAACCATCACAATTCACATGTAGTCGGATATCCTAAGAAAATGCAAGGCTTTGATTTGTCCTGCAATTTATTAGTTCGATATGGACGTAAATTAGGAAAACATTTACAACCAAATGCCCTTAATTTACCATATTCCGGAGACTGTTGAAATAAAGCTTCCAATGGTGATTTGCCTTCTAACAACTGAGTAGGATTGCGATTGTAGATGTGAATTGCAGTCATAAATGCATAATCCCAAAATTCAGTGGGCAAGCAAGCTAGCATGCTTTAATATAGCAAGTCCAGTGTCGACAATATGTCGATGTCTTCTCTCAACTTTACCTATCTGTAGGTGAGTGTGAGGACAACTCAATCTGTGCACAATTCCACTTTTATTCAGAATTTCATCTAGCTTTAAGAACTCCTTGGCATTGTCAGTTTGCAATGCCTTGATCTTAAAATCGCATTGTTTTTCTGCCAAAACACGAAATCTGAGAAAACATTCAGAAACTTCTGATTTTGCTCGAAGGAGATATAGCCAATTATAATTTGTCGATGCATCTACAAAGTTCAAATAGTATTTATACCCTTCATTAGAACTACATGGTGCTGGACCCCATACATCAGCGAATATAAGCTGCAAAGGATTGGCATAAATCGTATTTCTTGATATATGTGGATTTTTGTGAATTTTGCTGATATGACAAAAATCACAATTAATATCATCATTACAAATACCTGAAAATTTAATGATGTTTTTCTTAGCCATTGACTTCATAGCTCTAGTGTGGAGGTGTCCCAATCGATGGTGCCAAGTTCTAACCGTAGCCTTCCCTTCTATCACTTGATTGACCTCCATTTGATTTATTTGGACAAGAAGCTTGTATAATCCATCACCAGAATCTCCTTCAATTAGTAACTCTCCTGAATCCAGATCCTTTACCATTACCTTCTGTGGATGAAATTCAATAGATACAAAATTATCAGTGCAAAATTTCTTCACAGATAGCAAGTTCTTGGATGCCGATGGAACAGATAACAAATCATTAATAACAAAATTCTTGTTATTAGAAATAAGAGCAGAAGATCCAGTATGTGTAATAGACATAGGATTACCATATGCAGCAAAAATCATTCGATTACCTTCATATTGTGACATTTTCTGGATATTTGCCACCTGATTTGTCACATGATTTGTGGCACCTGAGTCTGGATATAATGCAGAACAATGTGACTCTGTTCTGAAGGGTGAGAAGCGTGATGAATCTTTTCTTGATAATCAGTAAAGAGGGAAGAAATCAGATTGGAATCCACCAACTGGTTTCTGTTCTAGCCGAAATTACAGAAAAAAGAAGGAAAAAAGAAGAAAAAGAATTGGGAGATAGAAAGTCACAAGAAGAAGAGAGAGAAAATATACCTCACAAATATTAAGCAAAAAGCAACCCTCCTTTGGGTCCACTTGGTATTTATACTCACATTGTGTGCAGTGGACAGCCTCCACAATGTGAGTCTAAATGGCTTCAAAGGTGAAGCACAATGGCTCGAGCCATCTCGAGCCAAGCTTGGATCTGTTCAGGAGTGTGTCCTTTCAGTTGAGGCCCAATGCTATTAATTCCAGGGTTGGGGCATTTATTGGCATGCTGAAACCCAATGCTATTAATTCCAGGGTTGAGGCATTTATTGGCATCTATCTACTACTACAAATATAGAATCAAATCCAGCTTTAGTTTTGGGCAGTCCAAGTACGAAATCCATAGAAAGATCTGTCCAAGGCTGAGTTGGAATTTGTAGAGGCATATATAATCCAGTATTTTGCCTAACTCCCTTTACTTCTTGACACGTTTGGCACCTCTGAATAAATTTTTCTGTGTCCCTCTTCAAAGATGGCCAATAAAATTTCGATTCCAGCTGAGAAATCACTTTGTCTCTTCCAAAGTGTCCTGCTAAACCCCCAGCATGTGTCTCCTGTATTAACTGTAATCGAAGTGAAGTTTTCGGGATGCATAGTCTGTTCTGTTTGAATAGAAAACCCTCTTCAATTTTGAATCCTGTTGGCTGTTCTCCAGCTTCACATTCTTTCCAGATTTCAGAAAAATCATCATCACAGTCATACGAAGTTTTGATAGCATCAAATGCTGTTATTGTTGCCCTCATGATAGTGAGTACAAATCTTCTTCTACTGAGTGCATCAGCAACTGTGTTATTCTTTCCAGCTTGGTGCTTGATTGTGAAATCGAATTTTTGAAGATACGAAATCCACCTTGCATGCATTCTGTTCGTGTTTGCTGACTTGTTAATGTGTTTTAATGTTAGGTGATCAGTAGATACCACAAATTCCCTCCCACTCAGATATGGCTCCCACACCTTACAAGCTCTAACTAGTGCATACAACTCCTGTTCATAAGTTGTCCAGTTTCTTCTTCCCATAGATAACTTCTCACTGTGGAATGCTACGGGGTGTCCCCCTTGACTCAGAACTGCCCCAACTCCCATAATACTTGCATCGCACTCTAATTCAAACACTCTTTCAAAATCAGGAAGTGCTAGAACAGGAGCTGATTTCAACCTTTCTTTAAGCAACTTAAAAGCTATTTCTGCCTCTTTTGACCACAGGAATTGACCCTTCTTTAAGCAATCAGAAATTGGACTTGCAATAGAGCTGAAATTCTTGATGAACCTTCTATAGACGGAGGCCAAGCCTAAGAAACTTCTGACTTCAGTGACGTTGAAGGGTTGAGGTCAATTATCAACTGCTGTAGTTTTCTGTGGATCTACCCTTAAACCCTGCCTACCAACTATGAAACCCAAAAAGAATACTTCCTGGACTAAGAATTCACATTTTTTTTAAATTTAACCGAAGTTTGTTGTTGTCAAGGATGGTAAGTACCTTTCTGATATCTCTTAAATGATCATCTCTTGAGTGGCTGAATATAAGTATGTCATCGAAATACACCACTACACAAGCTCTTAGGAGGGGTTTAAGAATTTCTGTCATCAACCTCATGAAGGTAGAAGGGGCATTGGATAGCCCAAATGGCATCACAAGCCATTCATAAAGACCTTGCCTTGTTTTGAAGGCAGTTTTCCACTCATCTCAACCTCTGATTCGGATCTGATGATAGCCACTCTTGAGGTCTAATTTGGTGAAAAATTGTGCGCCACTTAATTGGTCAAGGAGTTCTTCTAACCTCGGAATAGGGAAACGGTACTTGATGGTTATTTTGTTAATGGCTCTGCTGTCCACACAAAATCTCCATTCACCATTCTTCTTGGGTACTAATAGGGCAGGTACAGCACATGAACTTATGCTAGGTCTAATAAGTCCATCCTTGAGTAACTCTTCTACTTGACTTTATAGGATATCAGCTTCTTTAGGACTCAATCGGTAGTGAGGCAGATTGGGTATAGAAGCTCCAGGTATGAAGTCTATTCTGTGATCCAGATCTCTGATAGATGGAAGTTCTGCTGTTTTGTCTGAAGTTACAGCTGGAAATTCATTCAAGATGTTTGTCACACAATATGGAATTGAGTCATCCATCACATTGTCTTTTCCTTTAGAGATTAGGGCAAAACTCTGCAATTCAGTCATTAATTCTTTCTCAAAAATCTTATGAGTTTGGATCAGAAAATTAGGTTTCTGTTGTGTTGTCTCTGAATTCGGAGGAAGAGGTAACAAGGCAACTCTTCTGTCATCTACCTTGATAATATATTGATTCAGGCGTCCTCTATGATTAGCATCCATATCAAACTGCCAAGGCCTCCCAAGGAGCACATGGGTTGCATCCATGTCCACTATATCACAACGTACTACTCCTTTATAATTTTTTCCAATTGACAATGGCACTTTACAGCAATACTTCACTTGTACTTTGTCGTCATTTCTGATCCACCCCACTGTATAAGGGTGGGGGTGGTCTTCAAATTCGAGCCACAACTTCTTTGCTGCTTTTTCTGAGATAAGGTTATCTGTACTCCCATTATCAATAATGATGGTGCATACCTTGCCATGAATAGTTCCCCTGGTCCTGAACAGATTGGACCTCTGAGATAAATCAGTGATAGGTAGGACACTGTAAGTTTTATGAATCAGACATGACAAAGATGGTCCTTCATCGGGATAGTCCTCATTTTCAGGTTCAGAATCAGATTGCACTGTATGCTAGTCCTCAATAGGTCCTCTGTCCTCAAATAATCGGACTTGTCCCCTCTTTGGACAAGTGTTTGATTTGTGCCCAAACTCCTGACATCGGTAGCATTTAATTTTTACCATTGCTGGATCAATTGTACCTGTAGTAATTTCCTTCCTTTTAGGAGTAGGTATAATTCCCTTGTCCTTTTCAGCTACTGTTTTACTAGAGGATGCACCAGAATTTGCTTTATAAAATTTATTCGAGTGTTGCTCTAACCTTTCAGCCAAATTAATTGCACTCGATAGGCTGTACTGAGGGTTGACAGCCATTTTATATTGTAATTTTTCTTTCAACCCACTCACAAACCTGGTGGCCAATTGTTCTTCAGATTCTTCGAGATGTGTCCTTGATGATAACCTGTGAAAATCATTTGCATAATCAAAAATTGTTCTATTGCCCTGTTTGCACTGTTGGTACTGAATGAAGAGTGTGCTCTCATAATCTGTGGGCAAAAATCTCTGTCTCATGAGCTTCCTCATCTTGTCCCACGTCTTCACAGGTCTCTTTTGATGCTTAGCTCTTAGGTATACTGTTTGGTCCCACCAGCTATGAACAGTACCCTTTAACCTTAGTGCTACCAATTTTACCTTCCTTGACTCGGGAGTATTCATATAATCAAAATATTTATCTGCTACAGAAATCCAGTCCAAGAAAGTATCAATGTGCATATGGCCATCGAATTGAGGGAGGTCTTGGCGGCACTGGAGGTGGCTGGACAGATGATCGACGCAGATCATTCACAGCAACAACTAGATCTGCTAGTGTCTGAGTGAGCTGATCAAACTCTTGTCTGGAAACAAACTGATCAGCCATGGATCGCAAGCTCTGATACCACTTAATGCAGAACAATGTGACTCTGTTCTGAAGGGTGAGAAGAGTGATGAATCCACCAATTGGTTTTTGTCCTGGCCGAAATTACAGAAAAAAAGAAGGAAGAAAAAAAGAAGAAGAATTGGGAGATAGAAAGTCACAAGGAGAAGAGAGAGAAAATATACCTCACAAATATCAAGCAAAAAGTAACCCTCCTTTGGGTCCACTTGGTATTTATACTCACATTGTGTGTAGTGGACAGCCTCCACAATGTGAGTCTAAATGGCTTCAAAGGTGAAACACAATGGCTCGAGCCAAGCTTGGGTATGTTCAGGAGTGTGTCCTTTCAGTTGAGGCCCAATGCTATTAATTCCAGGGTTGGGGCATTTATTGGCATGCTGAAACCCAATGCTATTAATTCCAGGGTTGGGGTATTTATTGGCATGCTGAGACCCAATGCTATTAATTCCAGGGTTGAGGCATTTATTGGCATGCTGAAAATTATAATAAGCACTTTTATTATATAATGCATTAAGATGCTCTGCATCAGGATACCAAACAAAATTATCATAAATCATGTTTGCTGATGTAGTGGCTACCTTAGTTGGGCCAGACTGCCAGTAGATGACAGAGTTCGACCATGAGTAGGAGAAAATTTGGATAAATTGATCCTATTCTAACAGTGTAGGGCCCCATGTCCTTTTCTTGTGCACATTTGACATGGTATAGATTTAAGATCCTTATATCCCTTCTCCTTTACCTCAGTGACAACATCGTCATAGATGTGGAATTTGTTCTTCTGAATTCTCGTTCTTCCAAATCAGTTAGCATAGATTGGAGTTTGCGATATGTAATCTCACCATCTCTTGATGTAACATTCTGGATGAGAGACTCATATTCCTCTCCAAGACCTTGCAAGACAAGTAATACAAGATTTGGATCATCTATCTTCTCGCCTGCAATTGCTAGTGCCTCCACGAGGGAATTGATCTCCACAATGTAATCGGAGACCGATCGACTCCCTTTCTTAACCGATTGAATTTTCTGCCGTAACGTAAGCACTAGAGACCTAGAGCTCGATGCAAATTCGATCTATAAAACATTTCATACCTCAGCCAATGTGCTACATGTAGTTACATATGCGAGCATCGGTGCAGACATGGCCGATAGTAGCCATCCTTGGATCAATTGATCCTGTTTGCTGAACATAGCATCCAATAGGTCAATTCTCTCATGGACGAAATCCAGCAGCTCATGTCCTCGCAAGATGACGACGAATTGCGCGCGCCAAGCGAAGTAGTTTGAGTGGTCCAGCGTCACAGTCTTCAGATGCTTGATGAAAACAATCTTGGAAACATCTGAATTTGCGACTCCACTCCTATCAACAGTGTCGTCCTCCATTGCAGCGGAATTCAAGAAGATGAAGGACTGTTGAGGAGAAAATCCAGGATCGGGGAAGCTCTCTCTCTCTAACAAACTGATACCATATAAGAGATGTAAATAAGTAGGAGAGATACTCGATCCCTTTTCATTCACAATGAGTATCATATATATACAACTTAATACTACAATAATATATATTGTATCGCATCATATCATATCATATATATGTATCATATCATATGTATGTATCATATCGTATCGTATCATATCATATCGTATCGTATCATATATATGTATCATATCATATATGTATCACATATGTATCATATCATATATGTATCACATATGCATCATAATATCACATCATATATGCATCACATCATATACATGCATCACATCATATACATGCATCACATCATATATATGTATCATATCACTAATAGATTCCGATTCGGATTTTCCTATCCAGATATTATTCGGATTATCTGAATATGGTATCCGGATCCGACTGATTTACAGGCCTATCTAAAATCCTTTGCATATAAACAGTTCAAAGATGACACCATCTAGAAAAGCTACCACTCTACGTATTTTACCTCTTACCACTCATTCAATGCACTCACTCATTGCACTATATCATCAGAGCATAAACCCTAGGAAACCGAACGATCGTTGGGGGAAGACTGAAGAATATCAAGAAATAATGCAAGATTGCAAGCAAACAAAAAAAAGACGAAGCTGCTTCAAAAAAAAAGACGAAGAATAGCATTTCAACTGATGGACAGAGAAAAAGGTTTTACAGGCATGAATCCATCGAACTGCGTGGCGACAACCATCTTCCCAAACCTCAAGACATCCTTGCTGATAGGGCTCTTGCACGACTTGCATGACGACCTCGACGACTTGGCGTACTCCGCCTTCCAAGGCTTCTCTGGTTTCGGCGATGCCATTTGAGGGTTTCCTCCGGCAATATATCTCTCCCTCTCTCTGCACCACCTCCCAATCGATATCTGTTATACAACTGAAATGTAACGGGAGTGTAGTTAGATTTATTATTACAGTAATCTGAAGAATTTTATGCAATTGGCCCATAAATACTTTTTTTCAAGATTACAAAATTTACACATTAATCGAGTCCAAATATTTTTGTGGTCCAAAAGACCAAAATTCAAATTGTTTACGCGTTTTTTCTGTAATCATCATTATTATTATTATTATTATTATAATTATCATTTATCATATGGAAAATTAGTAATTGAATAAATCCAATTACGGTTATCAATAATGTGGCCGAACAGATCATAAGGTCCAGAAGGTCCAAGAAAATGTTTTATAAATATCTTCCCTGATCCAACAAAAAAGGGGGTTGAAAATTATCAAGAAAGAATAATATAGAGTTGTGTGTGTGAATTTTTTAACGTAAGTCAGCACACCATCAAATAATATCTACCAAACGCCGGGTCAGCACTCAATCACTCCATTTATTTCATTGTTTAAGATATGATCGTTGTCATTTTCTTCTTTCAAGAAAAAAATGGCATACCATCACGAAAAAGTCATAACGAACAATTTGTTTTATTCAAATGAATGTTAAATAATTTCAAGAAAAGACAAACAAAAAAACATAGAGGAAGTCTGGGATTCCCTCATAAGCATGCCAAACGGAAAAGCGTCGGGATGGACGGAATCACATCGAAAATCCTAGCATTCCACTGGAACACGGTAAAGAGTGATATAATAACTACAATTCTTTATTTCTTCGGCGAATGCTCCGGTCTCTAAATCTAGCAGTGCTAACCCTGATCCAAAAAAAAACGACATCGAAAAGGCTTGAGGACTACAGACCGATATCGTGTCTTGGGGTATTATGCAAGATATTCACCAAGCTACTGGTTTCAAGGCTATAATGAAGGTATTGTTAGGAATAATCATCCCAAACCAAATAGCCTTCATCAAGGGGAGAAAAATCACGGATGCTATTGGCCTCGAGCAAAAATTCACTCAATCTTATAATTGCAAAAGCATGTCCCGGCGAGCTTGCATCACGATTGATTTTTCAAAGGCATTCGATACGTTGAGATGGGATGCAATTGAGATAGTACTGGAGCTACTTGGTATCGATGAGGCATTCCGACAAATGATAATGTCTCATTTCACGACATCACCATTATCGGCGTTAGTGGAGGGCTCGCCGACCGACATTATCAGGCCGACGAGAGGACTCAGGCAAGACGATCCGCTCTTACCACTCCTATTCGTCGTAGTGGGGGACTACCTATCCAAGCTCGTCTCTCATGTGACACGAAGCAGGAAAATCGAGCTTTATACATCAGGAGGGGTGATGTTCGAAAGCCATCTCGCATTCGCCGATGACATAGCCTTTTTCTGTCAAGCATCAAGCAAGTCTTTCAGAGCGCTAAAAGCGATACCTAACGAATTCACTACCTTCTCATGTCTAAACATCAACAGCGAGAAGAGCTTTGCGATCTTCTCAAAGCGAGTCCACGACAAGGAGAAGCTGGCCGACATTCTTGGCTTCCAGACAAGAGAATTGCCAATCCAGTATTTGGGTACCCCCTGACTGGGAAATTAGTGCGGTATAGAGATTGTGATGGACTACTGACGGAGCTCAGGAACATCTTAACACGATGGAGCACAAAGAAGCTGTCATACGTAGGCCGAACCCAACTGGTAGACTGGATATTCCAGTGGAAATTCAGATACCTGACTCAGAGTAGCATCGTCCCTCAGGCTGCTCTCGACGCAATCTAAGCGATTACTACAAGTTCATATGGGGCACTCAAAAGGAGGTAGCTTGGAAAAATATGGTGAAAACTAAACGGCAGGGCGCGTGATATGGGAGTTCGGGATTATAAAACGACCCAATTGGTCGCTATCGTGGACAGAGTGTGTCGTATGTGGGAGAGGGAGGGGATCTGGAGCTCATAGATGTGCAGAATATACATCAAAGCTAGACCACTCCACGCAATCGAGCAGCGACAAAGAGACTCGTCGACTTGGAAGGCCACTCTTCGGCAGAAAGCCCACATAGCAAAATGCGTGAACCTGCGACCAAACAATTTAAAAACTTAGTTGGGCAAAGGAACAAGACACTCAATCAAGAACGCGAAGTCGACTCTGTAGCCAGAGCACCCAAAGGACGACCTCGCCAAAGGAATATGGAAGAACAAGATCGAGAAGGTCGTGCTCAATCTGTGGCGTATTAGATGGGGCAACCTGCCAGCAAAGGACATGCTGATCATCATGCAAGGAATGACAATTTGTGAGAAATGCAGCCTATGCGAGGTCGAACAAGAAAGTGCAGGCCATCGGTTCTTCAATTGCGAATACACAAGATGGATACTAAAAGAAGGAATGGAAGCAACGGGATCACTAGTAGACTTGACAAACGCAAACACCTTTGAAAATGCAGGTCGAGTACTAAACAGAGTCACGATGGGATCGCCGGCATGGGGATTGCAATGGAACATGTTCGGCATAATCCTATATATTCCACGTCTGGAAGCAACATAATCAGAGGAGAATGAAAGCCACGGCCGACCCGAGAAAGGTGGTATTGTGGAGATGCATCGAGATGGCCGGAATTGGGTTTGACGAGGGAAAATTCAGAAGAAGACATAGATCCGCGGATGAACAGAGGGCGCTGCATCAATGTGACGCCCTTCTGATGCTCATCCACGCCGACGATGGATTATGGAGGTTAGCAACAACTAACTACCGAACAATTAGGTAGGTTTAAAAAATCAAAAAGGTTACTTTATAATATTGAAAAGAGAGTTTAAGCATTAATTAGTACTGATTTAAGTTAACCACTAATTTTTTTACCCTTATTGATATCCAATTACGGCTATCAATAATATCCACCAAACGCGGGGTCAGCACTCAATCACTCGTCATTTATTTCATTGTTTAAAGATATGATCGTTGTCATTTTCTTCCATCAAGAAAAAAATGGCATTATGATCATTTATAGTTTCTAGCACCGTCTTCACATAAAAAGTCATAACGAACAATTTGATTTATTCAAACGAATGTTAAATAATTTCAAAAAAAGACAAACAAAAAAACATATAGATCAGGATGAACCTGTATCCGGACACATCTATAAAATATAAATAATTATAAGATTTATTTTGCAAATTTGACCATACCTGAAGTTGATCGACTCGATATTTTAAATTAAATTAACAGCAAGATTCCAAATTCCAATTGCCAAATTTTCCAGACCATCTTTCTATTAATATAAATCCCTCACGCCACGGCAAGCATTCTAATTTTATCTTTTTTTTTACTTGAATTATTACTTGAATTACGAGTTGTAAGTTGTAACAAACCATAATCACAACACGCAGTGCGCCATGATCAATACATCTGCACCGTCGATGTCCTCCTTCAGCGTCATCTGTCCTTCACAACTCGATCTCCACCGTCCACCTTCGATTTCGCCGATCGCTTCCCCCCGCCGTCCTGCGACGATCACGGCATCTTATTCTACCACGACCGAGAAAGAGACCTCCACTCACACGAGTTATAACTACAGTCCCTATTTTTCGGTCGTGACTGCTCCGCCGAGTCCATCTCTGTACGACGTTCTCGGCGTCGGTGCTTACGCGACAGGTCCGGAGATCAAATCAGCGTACCGGAATTTGGCAAGAGTGTACCATCCCGATGTGGCTTCTGGAGATACCAAGGAAAAATCCGCCGATCAGTTCATGAGGATTCAGGATGCTTACTCCACCCTTTCCGACCCAACAAAGAGGGAAGAATACGATCGGACTCTTCTTCTTGCTAATTCGACCCGCAAAATCTACACCAAATCGGCTTCGTTCTCATCTTACTCCTCTAGGAGGGGGTATCCCGTATCGCCGAGAACTTCTCCGGTTACGTCCGGGTTGAAGACGAGAAATTGGGAAACCGATCAGTGCTGGTAAAAGAAGAAAATGGATTAGATAAAATCGTATAGCGATCTATCGACAGTTGAGATTCGATGGAATTCGAAATCGTAGGGTTGCAATCTCTCTTCAAAATAAATAAATATTATTATTATTAAAAAATATATAAATATTACTAATTACTGTGTTGTATAATCTCGTTTAATATTCTACTGCTCCAGGTATTATTTCGAGACGCATGAACGCTGCCAATTATTGAATATTCTATTTACCATCTTTGAATCTTTGGTATACATGATCATGATGTTATATTTTCTGAATTATATATGTTATATAATCATCAATTCATCATCAGACCATGATTGCAATTTTCTAGTGAAATATATCCAATACTTTGAAGTTGAATGAAAGAATAAATTGTTACACTGCTTGTTCGATCCATTATAAGTTATGAAAATATAGAATCAAGAAAGAAATCCACGAGCCATGGCATTGAAAATTAATATGACTACGACCATTGTTCGATCGCTTCTGGTGAGATATTTATATTGGGATATTTGAAGATCGACTATTGATTACAAATCCTACGATTTACACTGTTGATTTTTTTTATTCAAAAATTGACTAGATCGACTGATTGTGGCTGCATGCTAAAATATCTCTATCTATATATACACTAGGCTTCACAGACGGGTGGCCGTCCCCTGTGGACCTTCCGTCGAACGTCCATCCGGCGGTCCTCACGCACTAGCCTGGCCGTTCCGGAGTCAACGCTACCAATGCCAAGACCGGCACAGATCCAATTGTATATCCGAACCTACTTACTAGCGTTGTGGTCTACATTGTCAGGACAGAGGTTATGTCGGAGCACTCCCATCAGTTTCGGACAGACGGGTGCGTGAGGAACTGCCGGACACCAATCTTGTCGGAGACCCCCCATCATGTCGGATGCCCGTCTGTCCTGTCGGACACCCCCAAGCAATCCGCTGAACGTCTACGTCCCAACAGGGGGTGTCTGGTCACTGCGTCAGTCCATACCTAATCGAGTATTTTCTCATTTCCAAATATTCGATTTGTTCAACCCATACCGACTTTGACCATCGGACACCAGCAACGACAGGGAGGGGCGATTGGAAGACTCAAACACCGGTTCTTCATCTGGCTATTTAAACATGGGTTGCGTCGCGGTAAGAATCATCTCATTCTCCACTCCATTAGCGATTTTCCACATTCTTCCATCTCCTCCACCAAAAGGTATTTTTCAATCGACGTTCAGTCCATGGGTGTTTCTTATTAATTTCTTAGCCAAATTTCTTAGGCAAATATCCAGTAGATCGGATATTGTTCGTATGCCTACTGATTTTTTTGTTTCAATTCCTGATAAGCAGTATACTACATGTGATTTGGTCTATGTGTTTCCGACCAAAATCAATAATATATTTTCTACCTGGTTCATCATATTCAAGAAAGATATTGTTTTTATTAAACTTTTCTTCGATGATTACCTTTTTTATTAAACTGTTATATGATGGTTTCCTCTTACAAATTTTTTCACTGCTACTACGTGATTGTCCCTCGATTTTGGGTAATTCCAATCTAGTTTTCAAAATTTTAGATTTCAAATACTTCAATAATAGATTGCAATGACTTATACCTAATTTTGAGTTAGTTTATAGTTACGCAATGAGTTCTCGAAAGAGAAATGCTCCGGAGAACAACCGGGTAAGGAGGAGGAGGGGAAACCTCCACGAGATAATTATCATCAGCGATGATGAACCAGAGAATGGTTCTGTTGCTGATTTACCGGAGCCCAAGCCTGTTAACACAGGACGTCGGTCACCTTGATCGACGCCATCGCCCCCAAGAACCTCTGCAATGCGGGGGTGCTGGCCTTTCAGAAAGAGGAAGTCCGTCATGATGCAAGGACAGACCTCTCGTGCAAACGAACCGGTTATGCGATCAGAGTTCCTTGTCCATAGCCCTCCGATGTCCGTCAACCAATACCCATATCCACCTCCTCCTGCGATTGAAGAACCCGTGCAACTCTCCCAATATCGACTTGAGAACCCGTACAGGAGGTTACCTGAACTGAACCAATGTGGTAGGTGTTTCCAAGAAATCCCTGAGGGACATCCGAATTACATGTCGCTGATGGCAAATTTTCCCGTAGAGCCTGATGAAGCACGTGATCTGCTACCAGTGGGCTCGCGGGGTTGCGAGGAGGGCTGGAGGCTTTGGAGTCCACGACGCGCGCTCTACGTCAATGTACCTGCAGAAGAGGAGGGGAATCGACGACTCAGATGTGAGAGTCGGCGACTCGAGCTCCTAGATGTGCTCTGGTGTGGGGTGTGTCAAGTGTAGATGACCTGAGAATGAAGACCCCCTAAGGGCCCCTTTTATAGGGTCCTTAGGACGTTTCTCATTCAATGTCCCTGGGCCCACGTCATTATGGCGCCCCATTGATGGTGCCATAATGACGCGGGCCAAGTCAAGTAACGACTAGGAATCGACGACTCAAGTATGGGAGTCGTCGATTCAGGGTGGAGTCGGCGAGTTCTTAGGAGTCAGGTCGAAAGTCTACCAGAACTCACTACCCTGGTCCGGAATCGGCGACTTGGTAGTCCCAGTCGTCGATTCTCAGTGTTGACTTGAGTACCTGACGTAGACACTTGCCCGCGACCGTGGAGCTCTCCGGGGGTCCGACATAAAGCGACGGAACCCTAGTCCTTATTGAAGGGCGTTGCTGGGAGTGACTGACGTAATCATGCATGTCTCACCAGTACTCCCCCTTGAAGAGAGCACAAGAAACATGCGTGTACCACCAGTATCCCCCCCCAAGCAAGGTTTTGTGTGATCCGCATCAAGGCCAAAGCGACAAGATGGGATCTAATCATTGCGGCCACAGCGACACAATGACTCCGTATACATGCACTATCAGATGGATTGATTCACTATCAGAATCTAGTCCCAGGCCAACGGAACTATATGTTTATAGTCCAACTCTGATCAGGAGCTACTTTGCTGTGTCATCATCAAGGCCAAAGCAACAAGATGAGAGGGAATTATTAAGGCCAAAGTGACAAAATAATTTCCGTCCATTAAGGCCAAAGCGACAAAATGGACTGACTCACTATCAGAGCCTGATTCTGGCCGAAGCGACATAATCTGTTGATTTACTATCAGAATCTAGTTCACTATCAGAACTGATGTTTATAATCTACCCTGATTAAGAGCGACTTTATGTCCGCAACGACGGTTACCCCATCAAGGCCAAAGTGACAAGATGGGTCGAGATCATTAAGGCCAAAGCGAAAAAATGATCTCCAAGTCTATCAAGGCCAAAGCGATAAGATAGAAGAATTATTGAGGCCAAAGCGACAAAATAATTCTTGGTCCATTGAGGCCAAAGCGACAAAATGGACCTAGATCTATTAAGGCCAAAGCGACAAAATAGATCTGATTCTGGCCGAAGCGACAAAATCATACCTGCAAAACAAAAAACAACCTGCAAAACAACTATATCAGTCTAAAGGATATATTTATTGATTTACTGACCTTGCCGTGTGAAGCAGCTCCTTCCTTTTCTCAACAAATCCTTGGTTGATCTGCCCGAAGCGACAGATCTACCATGCTCTAAATTTGACAGCTTCTGGCCGAAGCGACAGAAGTGTCGGGAGAGCTTGTGATACTCCCCCCGGAATTCGACGACTTCTGGCCGAAGCGACAGAAATGTCGGGGAGAGCTTGTGATACTCCCCCCTTGAGGTCATTAAGGCCAAAGCGACAAAATGACCTCTGGTCTATCAAGGTCAAAGCGACAAGACAAACCGACTCACTATCAGAGTCTGATTCTGGCCGA
The DNA here is from genome assembly GCA_001185155.1 of Zostera marina. Classification (NCBI taxonomy): domain Eukaryota; kingdom Viridiplantae; phylum Streptophyta; class Magnoliopsida; order Alismatales; family Zosteraceae; genus Zostera; species Zostera marina. The sequence continues at coordinate 523,312 of LFYR01001054.1, read as the reverse complement.
AGCGACAGAATCTGTTGATTCACTATTAGATTCTGATTCTGGCCGAAGCGACAGAATCTGTTGATTCACTATTAGAATCTTACCTGCAAAATAACTGGATCAGTCCAAAACGCATATTATTATTGAACTTACCGTACGATTTTACCTTTCGTGATGC
>LFYR01001054.1:271163-522876 GCA_001185155.1 Zostera marina | reverse complement strand
TGACACTCCCCCCGAAATTTGACGACTTCTGGCCGAAGCGACAGAAGTGTCGGGAGAGTTTGTGACACTCCCCCTTTGAGTTGCGATGACTTCTGGCCGAAGCGACAGAAGTGTCGGGAGAGCTTGTGATACTTCTCCTCGAAATGTGACGACTTCTGGCCGAAGCGACAGAAGTTTCGGGAGAGTTTGTGATACTCCCCCTCGAAAATCGTGCCATTGTGACACATAAGTTTTGGAATGAATTGTTTTCCGAAATATTTGATTTTGATTGTCAATGGGCTATCTTTTATTTTTTCTTTGCTAATTTTTCATATAAATTACCATTTAAATTGTAACTAAGGCCCGAAACTAGATTCACAAGTCGTAATTTAGCCACTCTGGACGTAAATTAGACTATGCTAACCCTATTGCTAGCCACTCTGGACGTAGACTTGGTCGTACGAATCGTAGCTCAGCCTACGGTTAAATTTGCAGATAATTTATACTTTCAGATTAACGTAGAGTTGTAAAAGATAGCGCAAATGACAAATCCAAAAGATGCAAATATTTGAAACTCGAGGGTTATGTTTGTAATTTCTAATTACAACTTAAGTTTGAACCCTGATGTCGGAGAGAGCTTGTGATACTCCCTCTTGAAATGTGACGACTTCTGGTCGAAGCGACAGAAGTGTCGGAGAGAGATTGTGATACTCTCTCTTGAAATGCTTTCATATTTTTGTAATTTTTTGGAATTCAATTTAATAAATTATTTTGCTTTCTTAATTAATTGTTTATTTAATTTATTTTTTGAATTGTAACTAAGACCCGAAACTAGATTCACAAGTCGTAATTTAACCACTCTGGACGTAAATTAGACTCTGCTAACCCTATTGCTAGCCACTCTGGGCGTAGACTTGATCGTACGAATCGTAGCTCAGTCTACGGCTAAACTCGCGAAATAAATTAAACTTCACAACTAATCAAGACTTGCAAAGCTAATTGACGTAATAAGTTGAAGATACAAAAATTATCGGGAATAAGACTTAGAACCTAAGATTCTAGATTTCATTCCCTAATGTGTAGTTAAACTCTGGCCGAAGCGACAGAGTAACTTTTTACCCTCATCAAGGCCATAGCGACAAGATGGGGTTGAATCGTTAAGGCCATAGCGACAAAACGATTTTTAATCTATTAAGGCCATAGCGACAGAATAGATTTTCGTATGTGTTGTGGGTACTTAGAACTTCTTGAAGTTAGGTTCATTTGTACTTATCAACTACCTAAGACTCTACACTTATACCCTAATGTGTAGTTGAACTCTGGCCGAAACGTCAGAGTAACTTTTGGACCCACATCAAGGCCAAAGCGACAAGATGGGGTAGGATCGTTAAGGCCATAACGATAAAACGATTTTAATCTATTAAGGCCATAGCGACAAAATATATTTCTAAGGTAGGGTACTAGTTAGAGTCGCAGGTAGGTGATTTCGAAAGAGTGTCAACTTTATTGACTTTTAGATATGAGAATTACAAAAATAAAATCTAACTATTCTATTTCGTAATTTGTACTAGCATAGATACTAAGAGACTGCAATTTAGGACTACAATTCTAGATTTGAACCCTGGGGTTTTAGTCAAGCTCCGACCATAGCGACAGAGCGACTCTCGATCCTCATCAAGGCCATAGCGACAAGATGGGATAGGATCATTAAGGCCAAAGCGACAAAATGATCCTTGGTCTATTAAGGCCATAGCGACAAAATAGATTTAAAACGAGGGTATCATTGATTGTAGTCGTAAATTTAGAATCTCGGGGCTAGATTCGTAAATGAGAGCATGAATTAGATTCTTAAGTCGCACTTTGAACTCATAAATCGTAAGCTAAACTTGTAATCACAATTTAGCCACTCTGGACGTAAATTGGATTTTGTAACCGTCACTTAGACTCGTGGGTCATAAGTTAGGTCTGAGTAGCCAAAGCGATGGATGGTATATGAGGTAGAAGTGACGGACGCCATCCAGCCGAAACGATGGATGATTGATCCGTCTGAAGCGATGGGTGATTATTCTAAGTATGATATGGCATACATATTTCATAGTATCTCCATGGATTAAAGAGAGATTTATTTAGAATAATATCGCTATTGAGAATATATGAGAGCGACAAACAAAAGAATCAACGTGTTTTGATCGCTGGTTGCTACTGACAGAAGCATAGCCTGCCTGGTTACTCTGGCCAATCTTATCTTCCTTTTAACAAATGATAGTTCCTCACTACTAGCGTGATGCACTTGATTGTGAATGTGAACTGTGGTTTTGGTCGTCATCACTATTATAGGATTGAGAGCGTGAGCTATGGCTTTCGTGGCCATAACTGTTATCAGACTGAGAGTACGAGTTATGACTTTGGTGGCCATAACTGCTGCTTGGAAAGTCCTCTCTGTATCGAGGAATAGTAGTCGAGGTTTCGGACCGGGAACTTGTATCCTCGTATGTATCTTTTTCAGCATAGCGAAGTTTTTTCCGGCTGGGAGGCTCGAATCCGTCCAACTTGTCATTGTCCTCCTCTTCTATCTCAATGAATGATTGAGCTCGTTGGAAGAGGTCGGGCAGGGTCTCCACTTTATGGAGCATCAGATTCTGGGCCAAAGGGGAGAAGGGTACCAACCCTCTTATGTATCCTACTATGGCCAGATTTGAGATCAGGTTGTTCACTTCTGTCATCATCGAAGTGAACTTAATTGTGTAATCCCTCAGAGACAGCTTGTTCTGTCGTAGTGTCAGTAGTGCGTTGGCACTGTGTTTTATTCTGATCATCCCCACATGTTGGGCGATGAACTTTGAAAAGAGGTCCGCGAAGCTGGAGACCGAGCCAGCTGGCAGACCAGAAAACCATCGATAAGCGCTGCCTTTGAGAGTGTCGGGGAATGCCCGACACAACAACCTGTTATCGGTGGTCTGCGGTTCCAAGACATTAAGGTAGAGGTTGATATAATCTTTTGGATCACTGGAACCGTCATACGCTTCTATCCTGGGTACCCGTCAGGTTGGTGGAAAGGATCCTTTCAAAAGGTCCTCGTGAAAAGAAGCACTTTTGATTCTCAGGAACTCGATCGGGCTGCTGGCGACTGGGTTATCGGCCAGCTTCCGACGAAGATCTTCCACGAACCGTGACGTAAGAGTCTTGTTAGTGCGACTCTTACTAGGTCCAACCCTTGCTTTAGGAGGGACTGGAGATTTCCTCTTGTGGTCCCTTGCTTTCTCGAGGTTGCTAACTCCTTTTTCTATGGTATCCATAAAGTTAATCAACCTCTCTTGTAGCGCAGGAGTTAGGTTCACTCATCCATTTGGTGGGAGTGATGAGGGCACTCATGTGTGGACAGTGGTGCATTAGAGGTTGGTACAGTACGGGAACCAACCCTCCTACTAGAAGCTCCTACTTCAGTAGCAGTAGCGGGAGTTTTCCTTTTTATAATCCTTAGTAAAAGGAGTCATAAATGGGATGGTTGCTTCTATCAGGTCGAAGTAACAGACTACGAGTGGAAGTTCTTCCGAAGTGTCGGAAGCTATGGGTAGGTACCTGCCCCCCCGGGTGTCACAAAACAGAAATTTTTTTGTATGATATTTCTTTGTAGTTTTGTGACCCCCTTGAGCAGTATTACTAGTCCCCAAAGTTTGAAATTAGCAAAAAAAAAATCGCAAATTTTTTGCAATTTTTCTGCAGAAAATCGTGCCGCCGAAGGTAGTTTTTGGGATGTCTGTTTAGACCTATCCCAAAATAGATTCCTTGCACTGTTGGGAAATTCTGTTTTTTTGTACTCGTAGAGAACTTTTTTCACGTGATGTGTGGTCGCAGAATCCCAAAATCAAATCTGGGAATTCCGGAGGTGGACCGACAGAATCACTGGAAGTGAAAAAAGGCGAAAAGTCCCATGCTTCTTTTTTTTACCGAAACGACGATGCGAATCCAGCCAAAGCGATGGATTTTTGTTTCGGTCAAAGAGTTGGGTTGTGGGTGGTCTTATTCAGCCAAAGCGATGAATGAAGACAAGGACCGAATAGACGATTCAGGTGTGGGAATCGCCTACTCAGGTCGATTCAGGTGGGAATCGACGATTCAGATGAAGATAGGTGATTTTTTATGAAAAATCCAACCTATGTGAAAGTGAATGTTCCATAGCAAAAGGCATTGACAACACTTATTCAAAAAGCTAAAGGAATCGATGACTCCCTATGTGGAATCGACGATTCAACTTATGGGCTTTTTGAACCAAGCCGTGGACAACACTCTTAGCTAGCAGAATAATCCCGGAATCGACGACTCACTAGGTGGAGTCGGCGATTGCTGGTATGAATCGACGATTTCTTGACACAAAGTCAGCGATTCACCCAATGGGAATCGAGCCGAACTTTGCGAAGAAAATTTCGCGATTACGACGGGATATCGTAGTTCGATATTCCCACAGACGACGCCAGCTGATGAAGCACGTGATCTGCTACCAGTGGGCTCGCGGGGTTGCGAGGAGGGCCAGAGGCTTTGGAGTCCACGATGCGCGCTTTACGTCAATGTACCTGCAGAAGAGGAGGGGAATCGGCGACTTAGATGTGGGAGTTGGCGACTCGGGCTCCTAGATGTGCTCTGGTGTGGGGTGTGTCAAGTGTAGATGACCTGAGAATGAGGACCCTCCAAGGGCCCCTTTTATAAGGTCCTTGGGGCGTTTCTCATTCAATGTCCCTGGGGCCCACGTCATTATGGCGCCTCATTGATGGTGCCATAATGACGCGGGCCAAGTCAAGTAACGGCTGGGAATCGGCGACTCAGGTATGGGAGTCGTTGATTCAGGGTGGAGTCGGCGAGTCCTTAGGAGCCAGGTCGGGAGAACTCACTACCCTGGTCCAGAATCGACGACTTGGTAGTCCTAGTCGTTGGTTCCCAGTGTTGACTTGAGCACTTGACGTAGACACTTGCCCGCGACCGTGGAGCTCTCCGGGGGTCCGGCATAAAGCGACGGAACCCTAATACTTGTTGAAGGGTGTTGCTGGGAGTGACTGATGTAATCAGGCATGTCTCACCAGAGCCCTCGTCGGATGACGACTACGAGGACGCTTTGGAGACTTACAAGAGCATTGATCCCACTGATGCACAACAGTTGAAGGAATGGTTGGCACAGTCTTTCAATACTCCTCCCCACTAAAAATGATGACTAGCTATGGATCCAAAATCAAAATGAGTACTGTTAGTGATGAAGCAGGAAATCTGCTACCAGTAAGCTCGCGGGGTTGCGAGGAGGGCCGGAGGCTTTGGAGTCCACGACGCACGCTCTACGTCAATGTACCTGCAGAAGGGGAGGGGAATCGGCGACTCTCTTGGGAGTAGGCGATTCGGGCTCCCTGGATTGCTCTAGTGTGGTGTGTCAAGTGGGAATGACCTGGGAGTAGAGGTCCCCCAAGGACCCCTTTTATAGGGTCCTGGGGGACGTTTCCCCATTCATTAGCGTGGGGCCCACCCCATTAAGGTATCCTATTGAAGGGTGCCTTAATGACGTGGGCCCTACTCAAGTAACGGCTGGGAGTCGGCAACTCAGGTATGGGAGTCGCCGATCCAGAGGTTCTGTCGCCGACTCCCCATGAGCCAAGTTGGCAGTCTACCAGAACTGACCACGAGGCCTAGAGTCGGCGGTTCACCCCTAGAGTCGGCGACTTGGTAGTCCCAGTCGGCGACTCCCAGGTGTTGCCCTGAGTACTTGATGTAGACACTTCCTCCGAATTCGTGGAACTCTCCGGGGGTCCGACATAAAGCGACGGAACCCTAGTCCTTGTTGAAGGGTGTTGCTAGGAGTGACTGACGTAATCAGGCATGTCTCACCAGTTAGGACAAAATTTTCTTTTTCCCATGTTAATGAAATTGGTGAGACATGCCTGATTACGTCAGTCACTCCCGACAACGCCTTTCAACAAGGACTAGGGTTCCGCCGCTTTATGCCGGACCCCCGGAGAGATCCACGGATACGGGCAAGTGTCTACATCAAGTACTCAAGTCAACACTGGGAATCGGCGACTGGGACTACCAAGTCGCCGACTCCAGAGGTGAGCCGCCGATTCTAGGCCTCGTTGGTCAGTTCTGGTAGACTGCCAACCTGGCTCATGGGGAATCGAAGGCTTCACCCTGAGTCGCCGACTCCCAGTCGCCGACTCCCAGCCGTTACTTGACTTGGCCCACGCCATTATGGCACCTTTAATAGGGCACCATAATAGCGTGGGCCCCACGGGTAATGAATGAGAAACGTCCCAAAAGGCCCTATAAAAGGGGTCCTTGGGGGGTCTTCTCATTCATCAAGTCATTCCCATCAATACTTGACTCCACACTCCGACCAGAGAACTAAGGAGCCCGACTCCCACACCTGAGTCGCCGACTCCCCTCCACTTCTGCAGGTATTTGACGTACAACGCGCGTCGTGGACTCCAAAGCCTCTGATCCTCCTCGCGACCCCACGAGCCTACTAGTAGCAGATCTCGTGCTTCATCAGCTGACGCCTGTGGGACTCGAATCCACGATATCCCGTCGTAATCGCGAATTTTTCTTCGCAAAGTTCAGCTCGATTCCCTTAGGGTGAATCGCTGACTTTGTGTCAAGGAATCTCCGATTCACACAGGCAATCGCCGACTCCACCTAGTGAGTCGTCGATTGCGGGTTATTCTGCTAGCTAAGAGTGTGGTCCTTGACTCAGCTCGAAAGTCAAAAAACCTAAGGCCAGTCGCCGACTCCACCTGCTGAGTCGCCGACTCCACTTGGTTTCTTTCGAGTTAGTTCGGTCAATACCTGCGCTTCGGTTGGAATTTGCTTTTGTCATCTATGGCTTCTGAAAGGCAAAAACACGATTACTATCTGAGGAACAAAGGCAAATCCTCAGTGGCACCCGATGGGGCACAAACTGGGTATCCTCAACAAAACATACAAGTTGAGAGGTTCGAGGATGCTCAAACTGATTTGCCCCCTCGGACATCCATCTCTCCCGCTCTAGAAGCGAGGTTGATTAACTTCATGGATAACATGGAGCAAAGAGTTAACAACCTCGAGAAAGCGAGGAGTCAGAGGACCATCGCCCGCGAAAGAGCGAGTGAATCGGTCTCTTAGAATTCTCCGACTGCGGAGAAAAAGAAAGGTCCAGAACCAGAAAAATCAAGAGCTGGACCCAGTAAGAGTCGCACTGAGAGGACTCTTACAACACAGTTCATGGAGGACCTCCGTCGGAAGCTGGCCGACAATCCGGTCACTAGCAGTCCGATCGAATTCCTAAGAGTCAAAAGCGCTCCTTTCCAAGAGGACCTTTTGAAGGTGGCCTTTCCACCAACCTGGCGGGTACCCAGAATAGAGTCGTACGATGGTTCGAGTGATCCAAAAGAACACATCAACCTCTACATCAATGTTCTGGAACCGCAAACCACTGACAACGCACTGCTGTGTCGAGCATTCCCCGACACTCTCAAGGGCAATGCCTATCGGTGGTTTTCCGGTCTGCCAACTGGATCAATCTTCAGCTTCGCGGACCTCTCGTCCAAATTCATCGCCCAACATGTGGGGATGATTAGGATCAAACACAGCGCCAATGCACTGCTGGCGCTACGGCAGGATAAACTGTCTCTTAGGGATTATACGATTAAGTTCACTTCAATGATGACAGAAGTGAACGACTTAATCCCGAGTCTGGCCATAGCGGGATACACGAATGGACTAGTACCCTACTCCCCTTTGGCCCTGAATCTTACGCTCCATAAAGTGAAGACCTTACCCGACCTCTTCCAACGAGCTCAATCATTCATTGAGGTGGAAGAGTAGAATGAAAACAAGCTAGTGGAACTTGAGAACACTAGCTTCAAGAAACAAAAGTTCGAGAAGAAGAGCTACAATGACTCCTCAAATAGATACACTGACAATGCGGCTGATTCCTTCAGAAAGGAATGGAAGCCCAAACACGATAACAAGGTGTATCAAACATCCACCAAACATCCACCAAGGGGTCCACCTCAACCATGGAAGGATCGGACCCCGCTAATAATCAGCAAAAGCGAGCTGTTTGAGAAACTGAAGAACAGAGCAGATCTGCCCGCTCCTCGCTCTATGGACCCTGCAACCAAGGATAGCCGTCAAAAAGGTGGAAGATTCTGTAAATTCCACAAGGACCACGACCATCTGATGGACTATTGCAGGGAATTCTCGCTTTATGTCGAGCAATTGATCTCGAACGGCGAACTTGACAACTTTGTCAGAGGATCCCGAGGTCGAGACGATTGCAAGTCTGACACGAAGGGAAAGCGTCCACGCTCTCTTTCGCCAAATAGCGACAATAGCGAGGACCACCCATGGAAAACCATCTATATGTTATTTGGTGGTAGACCCACAGGAAGGCTAGCATAGCTGAGAGGAATAGGAATAAGCTGTCACCCAAAGGTCCCTGCATCTGGCACACGGACAACATACAGCGATACTACGCTTAGTATTGAACACGTTATTCCTTAGAGCCTCTTAGTCTATATGTTAGTTTAAATTGCAAAGTAGAAAAATCAGATTTTACTTTTGTAATTTACATTTCAATAAAATTTACATTTATCATCTACCTACGACTCTAACTAGCACCCCATATTATAAATCTATTTTGTCGCTATTGCCTTAATAGATTAAAATCGTTTTGACACATTACGATTAAACCCAATCTTGTCACTTCAGCCTAGATGTGGGTCCAAAAAGTTACTCTGTCGCTATGGCCAGAGTTCAACCACGCATTAGGGTCTAGAAGTAGAGTCCTAGGTAGTTGATAGGTACAAGTGAACCCAACCACAAGAGGTTCTAAGTACCCACCACACTTACCAGAATCTATTATGTCGCTATGGCCTTAATGGATTAGTAATCGTTTTGTCGCTATAGCCTTAACGATTCAACCCCATCTCGTCGTTACGACCTTGATGTGGGTCAAAAGTTGCTCCGTCGCTTCGGCCGGAGTTGAACTACATAATAAGGAATCTAGAGTACAATTCTAGAGTCTTAAGGTCTAGAAAAAGTCGTATCTTAATTTCGATATTTTCTATTTTCCGATTCTTTTCGATATTTTGTTTTCCACTTATTATTTTGATCGACATTAATTGCGAGTTTTTGTTAATTGTGAAGTTTAATTCATTTCGCGAATTTAACCGTAGACTGAGCTACGATTCGCACGACTAAGTCTACGCCCAGAGTGGCTAGCAATAGGGTTAGTCTAATTTACGTCCAGGGCGGCTAAATTACGACTCGCGAATCTAGTTTCGGGTCTTAGTTACAATTCAAAGAAATAAAGTAAAATAAACAATTAATTGAAAGCAAAGCAAAGCAAAGCGATTCATTAATAAAGTCCAAAATATTACAAAATATTCTAAAATATCAAAAGTTACAAGCTAAGAAGAAATAAAAAATCTAGTCTTCTTCGTCGTTCTTTAGCTTGTCGAGAGCATCCCTGTTTTTCTCTTTCTCTTCGGGATGCTCGTCTACCCACATCATGATATCCGAGATAAAGTCTTCGGGTAGTGATGGGAACACTGAGGTACCAAAGAAGCTAAGTTCTTGGAGTTGATCAGATTGGTACTTCTTATCCAACTCCAAGTCCTTAGCCTTCTCCAAAAGTACGGAGTTCACCTTCTTCAACACGGAGTTCTCCTTCTTCACACCTTCCAACTCCTCCTTAGAGCGAGTAAGTTGGTCATTCAGCTCATCGCACTTCCTCTCCAACTCAGAGTTAGTGCTCCTCAGATTCGCATTTGTGGCTTCAGATGAAACCACATTTCCAATCTCCATATCCAGCTGGGCCCGCATGCTCTGCATCTCCTTAGAGGCACTCTTCTGTTCTTTACGGAGTCCCAAAATCTGCGAAACATAATCGTCGATTTCCTTCTTTTGGGACTCAATCGTCTTCTCCTTATTCGGGATGACGTTGTCTCTAAGGTTCTCAAATTTTCTTTGAGCATGGGCCAGCTTGCCCAGTTGCTTCTCGCTAATCTTGTACTTGGCGTCCAGTTCATTATATCGATCCTGAATTCTCTGGACGTCATTTATCGAATCCATGCCCAAACAAGCATGGGCCATGTAGCAAGCCTACACAAAAAAACAAGTTAGCAAACAAACAAAAACAATAAGTAAAAAATGTTTTCGGAAAGTAGAAGCACTTACAGCATTCAGAGCTGTCATGAGCTCACTCCGAACCCAACTCCCGGATTGCGTCATCAAGATGGACATAGCATCCGACCTGACTTGTGGATCAGCCATAAAGTCAGGAAGGGGCATGCCACTCGTCAAAGGTGCGAAACCAGCCCGCTCAGGTGTGGCTTGAGAGCTTGAGCCCCTCTCAAACATACTCGGGGCCTTGGGAGCCTTGGTTTTCTTCTCCAGTCTAATCAGCTTCGCACGTCGATATCTCTCGGCCATGTGCGGAGCGACAACATCAAAATATAGAAGCGTTCGCTTCTTTGCGCTTGCTGTCTATTCATCCGTAGGAGGTTTCTGAACCTCCACAACATCCTCGAAAGTAAAGTCCTCACGCTGAGAGAGGACAAATGGCACGCCACGGGGCAGGTGGTGAGCTTTCAGGGCCTGGGTGATCTTGGTGACGGCAATCACATCATCCGCCATCAAGCCCAGATTCACGCACAGCTTCGTGCAATTCGGGTCAGCCCAAACTTCCCGACTCCCGGGAAGAAACTCAGAATTGACAAACACAAATTCTTTCTTCCACACTCCATGGTTAGTGGGAAGATCATCCACTAAGTTACGATCGAGGTTTCGTCGCGCCAACCCGAGATGACCCGATCCAACCTTCCCATCCTTACACAACTTGTAGTAGTTAAGGAAGAGGTATGGGGTGGGAGTAACACCCAAACTCCAGCAAATGTTGAGGAACCCTCTCAATGTCACAAAGAATCCCGCTGGTAGCTGTGACAGCGAGACTTCAAAGGCAAGAAGCAATTCACTCATGAGCTCCGGAATAGGCAGCTCAGGGAAATGCTTTAAATACATTTTAGGTAGAGCCTGGAACCCTGGTGGTGGAAGGTTCGCGGGCTGGTATCGCGACACCCAAAAGCGGAGATGTCCGAAAATCTTCATCGCCCTCAACAGATTTCGGGCCTCTTTCGCGTTAATGATTGAGGGGGGATGCACTTCAGATTGACGCGCAAGCGTCGCCACAGTCATAACCTCTTCAAATCGACTCTCGCCCGAGCGGTCGATAGGGAGCAATTGCGTTGCGCCATTAACATACGTTTCGCAATGCGCGTATCCGGTCGGATTCATGACCCCAATATAGTTTGAGGGATCGGCATCGGGATTTCGACCTAAATCCATCTCGACTGGAGATATAGGAGTTTTTTCTCGTTCACGACGTCCCGCATCTGGAGCAGGGACGGGAACTCCACGATCAATCATGAGTTCCTCGTCAAAATTTATATTGTGAGGATTCTGAGTCTCCTCCTGGCCAGGCACATAGATTTTGCCTTTGCCATGGCCCCGTCGTCTTTTCTTCTTTTTCAAACCATCGTCCTGAGATGGTCGCTTGTTAGGGTTCATCCCAGACACGATGACACCCTCAGAACTCACAACAAGTGGCTCGGAATTTACAGTTGAATCATCCACTGTCATGATGGGAATCGCCGACTCAACTACCAGAATCGTCGATTCCACTGGCCCAGTCGCCTCGGATATTTAAGGCCTCGGAGTCGGTGGCCAACTTTTCCCTCCTCTTGAAGGAGATCTTCTTCTTTGAAGCTCTGGGAATCGGCGACCCCGAAGTGGGAATCGTCGACTCACCAAGGATTTCTCCCTGTTCAGCTTCTGGCACGACTTCCGAAACCTTGTCCGAAATCGTCGACCCAGCCAGAGGCTCCAACAAATCGTGCACAGAAGCACTCAAATGGTCAGAAGGTGGAACAACCGGAGTCGACGATTCAACGTCTCTGGGAGGAGACGAAATCGGCGACTCGACGGCGTTCAGCACCTCGACAAGTGTTTCTTCTCCGGCCATCTCCGCAATCATAGCAGCGGCCTCGGCATCAGTAAGGTGAGGAGTAGTTCTTGCCATTTCGGAGTCGTCGATTCAAGTAGAATTGAACTGGGGAATCGGCGACAGAAGGATCTAGGGTTTGATAGGCGATTCGAAATTGGGGAAAAGTGAAGTGAGAAGTGTGAAGCGCTCACCACTATTTATAATTCCTGGGAAAATTGCAAAAACCCCCTAGAGAATCCGAAAATTGCAAGGGAAGAAATCGGAAATCGATCTCCAAAATCCCTGAAATCACGTCCGAGTCGACGATTCCCAAGCTGAATCGTCGATTCCAGCCACTATTTTTCAAAATTTGAGAGATATATTTCCTTAATTGAAAATTTTGCATATATCCTCCAAATATCTCTAAGGATCTCCTGAAAGATCCGACGTTTCACAGTAGGAGTCGACGATTCCCAGAAGGAGTCGCCGACTCAAGGGGGAAAATTTCAAAACAACCCTCACAGTTACCCAAAGCATAGGAGTCGACGATTGGGGCACCCAGTCGCCGACTCAGGGTAAACAACAACACACTTTCAGGAGAGAGTATCACAAGCCCTCTCCGACACTTCTGTCGTTTCGGTCAGAAATCGTCACATCTTCAGGAGGGAGTATCACAAGCCCTCCCCGACACTTTTGTCGCTTCGGCCAGAAGTCGTCGCATCTCAGGAGAGAACATCACAGACTCTCTCCAGCATCAGGGTTCAAGGTTGCAAAGGTAACCCTCGAGTTTCGAATATTTATCAGTTTCGAATACTCCAATACTTCAAAAAATAAAACCCACTCATTCAAAGGGTTATGTGTCTCAAAAGGCACGATTTTCGAGGGAGAGTATCACAAACTCTCCCGACACTTCTGTCGTTTCGGCCAGAAGTTATCACACATCGAGGGAGAATACCACAAACTCCCCCAATACTTCTGTCGCTTCGGCCAGAAGTCATCACATATCGAGGGAGAATATCACAAACTCCCCCGACACTTCTGTCACTTCGGACAGAAGTCATCACACCTCAAGGGAGAATATCATAAATACTCCCGACGCTTCTGTCGCTTCGACCAGAAGTCATCACATTTTCAATAAAGAGTATCACAAGTACTCCCGACGCTTCTGTCGCTTCGGCCAGAAGTCGTTACATTTCGAGGGGGAGTATCACAAGCTCTCCCGACACTTTTGTCGTTTCAGCCAGAAGTCGTCAAATTTCGGGGGGAGTATCACAAACTCTCCCGACACTTCTGTCGCTCCGGCCAGAAGTCGTCAAAAATTGAGCACGGTAAGATCTGTCGTTTCGGCCATATTTACCAAGGATCAATTTGAGCAAAGGAGAGGCATCAAGGAAGGTAAAATCGCACGGTAAGTTCAATAAGTTAAATATGCGTTTTGGACTGATCTAGTTATTTTGCAGGATGTTTTCTTTTTTGCAGAAAAGGTTCTAATAGTGAACCAGGTTCTAATAGGGAACCAGACTCTGATAGTGAGTCAGACTCTAATAGTGAGTCGGTCTATCTCGTCGCTTCGGCCTTGATAGACCTGAGGTCATTTTGACGCTTCGGCCTTAATGATCTCAAGGGGGGAGTATCACAAGCTCTACCCAACACTTCTGTCGCTTCGGTCAGAAGTCGTCAAACCCCGGGGGGAGTATCACAAGCTCTTCCTGACACTTCTGTCGCTTCGGCCAGAAATCGTCGAAACCCAAGGGGAGCATCACAAGTCCTCCCGACACTTTTGTCGCTTCGGCCAGAAGCTGTCACATTTTGAGCATGATAGATCTATCGCTTCGGCCAGATCAATCAAGGACTTATTGAGCATAAGGAGTAGCAACACAAGAGGCAGCTTCACACGGCAAGGTCAGTAAATCAATAAGTATTTCCTTTAGACTGATATGGTTGTTTTGCAAGTTGTTTTCTGTTTTGCAGGAAAAGGTTCTAATAGTGAACCAGACTCTGATAGTGAGTCAATCTATTTTGTCGCTTTGGCCTTAATAGATCCAGGTCCATTTTGTCGCTTTGGCCTTAATGAACCAAGAATTATGTTGTCGCTTTGGCTTCAATAATTCTTATATCTTGTCGCTTCGGCCTTGATACGTTTGGAGTTCACTTTGTCGCTTTGGCCTTAATGATCTCGACCCATCTTGCGTTTTGGCCTATGGGGTAACCGTCGTTGCGGACGTAAAGTCACTCTTGATCAGGGTGGACTATAAGCATCAGTTCTGATAGTGAACTAGATTCTAGTAGTGAATCCACGCATTCTGTCGCTTCGGCCAGAACCCGATTCTGATAGTGAATCCAAGCATTCTGTCTCTTCGGCCAGAATCCACAGCAAAAGTCGCTCCTGATCAGAGTAGGACTATAAACACGTACTTCCATTGGCCTGGAACTAGATTCTGATAGTGAATCAGTCCATCTGATAGTGCATGGACCACGCGGAGTCATTGTGTCGCTGTGAGCGCAATGCCTCGATCCCATCTTGTCGCTTTGGCCTTGGTGCGGATCACCTTGCTTGGGGGGGGATACTGGCGGTACACGCATGTTTCTTGTGCTCTCTTCAGGGGGGAGTACTGGTGAGACATGCCTGATTACGTCCTAGCAACGCCCTTCAACAAGGACTAGGGTTCCGCCGCTTTATGCCGGACCCCCAGAGAGTTCCACGGATACGGGCAAGTGTCTACGTCAGTACTCAAGTCAACACTGGGAATCGGCGACTGGGACTACCAAGTCGCCGACTCCAGAGATGAGCCGCCGATTCTAGGCCTCGTTGGTCAGTTCTGGTAGACTGCCAACCTGGCTCATGGGGAATCGATGGCTTCACCCTGAGTCGCCGACTCCCATACCTGAGTCGCCGACTCCCAGCCGTTACTTGACTTGGCCCACGCCATTATGGCACCTTTAATAGGGCACCATAATAGCGTGGGCCCCACGGGTAATGAATGAGAAACGTCCCAAAAGGCCCTATAAAAGGGGTCCTTGGGGGGTCTTCTCATTCATCAAGTCATTCCCACCTACTTGACTCCACACTCTGACCAGAGAACTAAGGTGCCCGAGTCGCCGACTCCTCTCCACTTCTGCAGGTATTTGACGTAGAGCGCGCGTCGTGGACTCCAAAACCTCCGGCCCTGCTCGCGACCCCGCCAGCCTACTGGTAGCAGATCTCGTGCTTCATCAGAAATGTACTCTTGAATCAAACTGCTGTACCTGGCATTAGGCAATTAAGATTTTCAGATGTCGATCTTTTCATTAGTTCTATGAAGTGTGCAAGTTCATAAATTTACACAAATTACAGAGCAAATAAGTGCAAGTTTAAATGAATAATCCAAACTGCAAACAACATGTGTTTAAATAAATGAAATGTAGAGACTCCAACTAATGACCTAGTTCTAGTTTATTTACTGGATAAAATCTTATGTAATCAGTTCTGTAATTCCAGGGAACAACAAATAAATGCTTTGTGCAATAGTACTAAATACCAGGGTTTAATTGTTCCATCAGATGCATATTTAGATGTAATTTTCTAACTAAATTTTAATTTACATATGGATTCAGGTCTGCAAATACTATTTTTAAAACACGAAGATCCTTCGGATGTCGACGACGAGAAACACATCTTGAGGTAGAACAAAAACTTTACTAATATGTTAATAATTATGCTTCTATTTTAAGACAAGAGACAAGAGATTACATGTCAGTCATACATTAATAGGTTTTGAATAATACAATCCCTATATTTTTCAATCACTATATAATCTTTTATTATAACTATCATTGAAATATGATTCAAGCAGGCAATAGATACTTCCATTTAAATGGAATCATGAGACTCTGCAACATCTAAGAAAGATTATCATCTAGAGTGACTATAAAATGACCTTTATTTGATAAATCCTATAATTTTTAACATTAAACTAGGATATTCAACCGTCATCGTTTTTGACCTTGGATTCAAAATTCAATTAGATTCTTCAATCACTTTTGAACCTTAATTTAACAATATCGGCAAGATCGAATTCATATATGCATTCGCTTTGTTCTATCAAATTTGAATCATTAGAGGCATTGCATCTTCGGGGAGCTTTCACCTAAACAATAATTAAGAACTATATAATTTCTTTAGATTGCCAAAGGCAATTTCATCATATGAGAGTCAATAACCACCTTATGAAACCATTCAAGTTTATTTAATCGATATAATCTTCCAAATTCAAATATGTAAATGAGGGAAGAAAAAAATATTTATTGTAAAATAGGACTAACTGCCAAGGTTTATTTGATTCATCAAAAGGATGATTGTAAGATCATTTGTAACTGATTTTTTATTTTTATTTGGATTCAGGTCTGCAAATAAATTAATTGAAAACAAGAAAATCCAGTCCTTATTGAAGTTTGGGAAACATCTTCAGGTCGAACTAAAACCTCTAAATGATATGTTAAAATTTTTTGTTTCATTCTGAACAATAAGCTATGATCTGAACAATGCTCAGATTGTCTAATTAATTTTGAATAACATGATTCAGATAGCCAAGAGATTATTCCATATCTTTGGAATCCTTAGAAACATGATGGTCTTCTATCAAATTTGAATAATTAGAAACATTGCATCTTCGGGGGAGCTTTTACCAAAACAATAATTTCATCATATGGTGTCAATAACCACCGTATGAATTCACTCAACTTTATTTAATCTATATAATCTTCCAAATTCAAATATGTTAACAAGGG
The DNA here is from genome assembly GCA_001185155.1 of Zostera marina. Lineage (NCBI taxonomy): Eukaryota > Viridiplantae > Streptophyta > Magnoliopsida > Alismatales > Zosteraceae > Zostera > Zostera marina. Next base: position 506,132 of record LFYR01001054.1, on the reverse strand, counting down.
ATGGAAAAAAAATGTATTGCTAAATAGGGCTAGCTGGCAAGGTTTATTTCATTCATCATAAAGATAATTCAAACAGGGTTAAATTCAAACAGCCAAGAGTTTAGTCCATCTCTATGGAATCCTTAGAAACAAGATGATCATCCATAAATAAGTTTTGAATAATACCATCAGTAGATTTTGGAACAGGATTATTCAAATTTGTCCATTACAGATAATAAGCTTTGATCTAAACAATGCTTAGACTGTCAAAACAATTATGTATCTCCATGCAGTATAATCGAGATATGAATCAAAGGATTCAAACAGCCAAGAGATTAGCGCATCTCTATGGAATAAGTGTTGAATAATACAATCCCGAGATTAGTCATTTATCAGTATCGTCGAAATAGGATTCATACATGTATTTGACACTTTCAAACACATTAGAAACATGGTCGTCATAGGTAACTACCATTGAGGTTTTATTCAGAGAATCATTAGATCCTTCCATCACTGCTTGTTCTTCTACATGCACTATCACTGAACTTGTATTCAAAATACCATTAGATGCTCAGATGAATGTGGAAACATTTAGAATCTCTCTCAGTAGACTTTGAACTAGTGTAACTGAATTTTTATTATAATATGATTACAGTATAAGAATACATGAAAATCTAGGGTAAATAAGCAATTATCCCACAAAACTAAGTCCAGGACCTAAATGGAATAAACTAAACCAAGGGTTATGACAAAACAGATTTAACTGTTTTGTTTATAACTTGAAAGAGGTTTCTTATAAATGTTTCAATAAAATCGTTAATTGGACTAGAATGCAATTAAAAGAAATAACAGGTTATTACAAAATAAGTTATTTTAACTTGAATAAACTTACATATGGGTCAACTCGCAAATTCTCCAGTTATTTAATAGTCTAAGGACTATTAAATAAAACTCTCAAACTTAAGTCAAGGACTAAATTGTTATTACTAACAAGTTTGTGTTTATGCAGCAATTATCACAATTCAACTTAAGCGGATCCGGGTCAAGAAGCAATAAACCAGAATCCGGAATCCGATTAAATCTGTTGTTTTAAATTCGTTGTAATTAGTTAGTGTAATTAGCTGTATAAATACTGGAGAGTTTGTATTAAACATCATTAAGTTTTAAAACAATTAAAACTAAATTTTTTCCCCTTTCTTTCTTTCTTTCTTTCTTTCTTTCTTCTTTTCGCCCCAACGGTTATTTCCGTTTTTTCCCAAACTAAGATTGGGCGGAAAACCCTAGGCGATTCCGGCAGCCACCTCTTCAGACGCTCGCCGGACTGCAGAAGTCGGTTCTCTGACGTCGCTCCTTCCTCCTACATTGGTTTTTAAGATACAGGTCTAGAAATGGATTTTTCAAACTTAGGATATCCTAGAAATACGGACGACGAGAAAAACATCTTCAGGTAGAACTAAAACCCTTTCAACCATATACAGAAAATTATTGGGGATATTCATAATATTCTAAATGTATTGGGCTGCTGTATAAACTTGGACTTTCCCTATGGATACAAAAAAAAAAATTAATAACATAAGACATAACTTTTAGGTTCACGTGGTCGCTAGCATAATATCATTTCTCAAACTAGGTTAGAGTTTCATAATCAAGACATTTAGATTAATGTGTTCCGAAGTATCATTTTCTAAAGTCAACGCAAGATATTCGATCGAAACACAGGCTTCTAAAAGTTTTTTTTCTACTGCAGGATGGATCCAGAAATGACTGAACATGAAACCACAATTGTAAGATGTTATTGCCCTACCTAAATTTCTAACTATAATCAAATCCAATTACTCCGGCGGACAAAATTAAATTAAATGGTTACAATTTTCGATTTGGAGAGCAATCTAGATTTACTATACATAGTTAAAATTTATGCAACTCCAAACCATAATTTTAATCTTTTTGATTGTCTAAACAGATCAACAGGGAGAATAATGAAGCCCGAAAACTAGGTATTTTATTTTTCGACATAATCTATTCATCATCGTCGAGGGCGGTTAGTCGTTCATTAAAATTATATATTTTTTACAGATTCTACGAACTAGTGTTAGATACAATTCAAACAACAAATATGGATTTACACCCACCAGACAGGTAATTTATGTGTTTGAACACAATATACTACATATAAGGAAAACATATTTTTACTTGATGTATGATGATTGTGCTTCCCACATCGTATATGTATTACTGAATGTTACTGAATATATAGCTCAACTAACAGAGAAGATCAAAATGGAAAGTCTCTGGACGAGAATTTCAATGAGGATTGCATCCGGTATTCTAATTCGGTGCTCAAATTTACGTCACAGTAATCGAATGTCATCCATACTAAGATATTAAATAATTTTGCCATTTCTTTCAGAATCATTGAACATCCTAATGTCGGTATGACGTTCGACTCAATAAAGGTGGTTGAAGATATTTACTACGCATATGCTGGGCAAAAAGGGTTCTGCGTGCGTAAAGGCTCAACTAAACATTCGAAGAAGGGTCTCCGTAAGAAGACCTACGTTTGCGCGAAGGAAGGTACATCTAAAGCCAAAATTTCAATAGTAGAAAATCCAAGCATTGTATCTACAAAGCCTAGACACATCAGAAATTTGAGAACAGGATGCAAAGTACTACTAACTATTAAGATACACAGAGATAGGTGGGTTATATCTGTTTTCAACGATAATCACAACCATGATTTGTCAACGCCGTCCAAGAAAAGGTTATTGAAGATAAATAGGGAAATTACCTCGTATGCAAGAAATTTGATAGACAGTCTGGATGCGACAATCATACCTCCCAGACAGCAATATTCGTACGTGGCTATGCAATCAGGGGGCTTCGTAAGCTGTCCATTTACACAACAAGATTTCTCCAACTACCGTCGCGACGACAAGGAGAACATGAATAGTCATGACGTCGAGACTTTAATTGAGAAATTTAAAGCACTAAAGGAACTCGGCGATAAATACTACTACTCGTACCAGCTTGACGAGGAAGGTATGATTTAATTTCTCGCAAATCTAAATGGTCTATTTTCATTGGTAGTTATCTGAATCATCTATTTCTGTAGGATCTTTGAAACAATTATTCTGGGCTGACCCAACATGTATCGAGGAATATAGGGAATATGACGAGGCTATAACTTTCGATACAACATATAACACGAACAAGTACAGATTAATTATTGGAATTTTCTGTGGGGTGAATAACCATCTACGTACTGTTCTGTTCGCTAATGGGTTTCTATCTAACGAGTCTACAGAATCCTTTATATGGCTCTTCTCGGAGTTCAAAAAATGCATGGGAAATTACCCAAAGACAATAATCACTGACCAAGACGCTGATATGAAATGTGCTTTATCTAGTGAGTTTTCGAATGCGTTTCATCGGCTATGCAAGTGGCACATTACACACAAGATGTGTGACAAGGTAGCTATATACAGAAATAAGGAGAAGATGGAGAGATTCAACAAAATCCTAAACATATCCGAGAATATCGAGGTCTTTGAGAAAAATTGGCAATCATGGATAGAGGACAATAAACTTAAAGAACACAAGTGGTTGGGAGACATGTACGAGCACAATGGTGTCCAATATACATGACCAAACACTTCTTTGGTGGAATACAGAGCACGCAAAGAAGTGAGGGGATGAATTCACTAGTGAAGTTAAATGTCAAAAGGTCATCTACATTGTTCGAATTCGTTTGCTCACTTGAAGTAGTGTTGAAAGCACAATGCAACAGATTGGAAGAACTTGACCACAGAGACAGAGATGCACCCCCATTACTAATTACCCAACTGAAAATAGAAAAATGTTTGCTATCGGTTTATACAACAGAGGTTTTTTTACTCTACCAGCAACAGGTACAGAAGAGTGTATGCTATTACGTCCGAGTAAATCCGAATGTAAGACTCCCAAAAATTGAAATATAATTTATTTCAACTACTTTTATTTTTAAAATTTCTATGCTTTCTTTGAACAGGATATGAATGTCCACATGGTCATAGGGATATACTCTCAAATTGAGTCTCCAAAAATAACATGCGGTCAATCGATTGAAACGCCTTCATGTAGCAGTTATCTATTCTCTAGCAAAGCGATTCCATGCCGCCATATAATTTGTTTCTTGACTTCAAATGGGCGGACTGAATTACCGGTGGATTTGATTTGTGATCGTTGGAAAATGACGGGAAAAAAACGGTAAACCAGAGAGAATCTATTCAAACATCTTCAGGTAACGCCCTTACAACAATTTTCAATAGATGCGCGAGAATGATTACAAACCATGCCGAAATAGAAGATGAGATAATTTCACGAATGGATGGAATCTTAAAAGAATTTGAAGATATGCATTCGACCACTATCCAGCAATCAAATTCGAGATCAATTACCAGATTTGAAGATAAGATAACTAGCCCGCCCTTAATAGGAAACCCGAAGGCAGCAAAAACCAAAGGTATAGCGAAAGACCTTCGATTTGCAAAAGAAATGGTGTCAATAAGAAGGAGTAATAGTCGTAGCGAATGAAGAAATGGAAAGTGATTTTGAGTTTCCACAGTCAGTCGTTGGTCGTCGAATGATATCGAAGAATTGGGGAAGAGAGTGATAACGAGGACAGTGGACAACGACATCGTACGAGTGAAACAGTACGCGGTATGGGCGGTTAGGAGGACGATTTCACGCGCAGGCATGGCGCCTGTCGCATCGCACGTCGGAGTAGGCATGAGACTAATGAACGGATGCGAGTGAGCGAGCAAACGGACGGCCGGATCGACTGCCCGCAAAAAGGACCGTTACCAAAACCGGCCGTCCCAAAATCGTGCCGTCTATATATATCTCTTCTGAAGTTAAGATCTTGACTTCATATATATGGCGTGGCGACAAGACTATCGATGAGATATAGCGAATGCGTAGAAGGAGCTTGGAGAGACTTGAGCTTCCCAACCAAAAAAATAAAAAATAGTCATGGTAGTCCAATAAAATATATTATTGTAATAATATATTTTATTTTTATATAAAAAATATTACTAAATATTTGTTTATAAATCATTATTTTATTAATAATTATTTTATTACTGTATTTATTTTAATTTTCCATAACTGTCCATCTATATCTAAGGATTTAGAAATTTCGTTTTTTCCCTCTTTCTCCATCTTCACACTATTCATTTAATTTTTGATTTTTTTTTTCCATTTCATGTGAGTTCGTGACCATTCCTCCATACAAAGAAAAAGAATAAATGTATTTTTTATCCACATTTCTTATTTTTAAATTTGTTATTAATTTAGATCATTTTTTTTACATAGATAATCAATGGATAGATTTTTGATCAAAAGACCTAAAATAAATCAATCAATTTCAACTTCATCATCCAATCTATAACCATCTAGAGAGTCACTCGATATAAGTAAGTTATTTTCCGATCCGAGATTGCGAAAAAAGATAAATGACTACCATCCAAATGCCTAAGATCAAATAAGAAGATATTATTTGCAAAAGAAACTTTGTCAACCACGCCAACATGAATTTTCATTGAAGAGGATTAAAAATCAATCTATAAGATTTTGTGTATTATGATTTGACGAATATGAATCATGGATTGAATATAGTATTTCAAAAGACGTCGTTTTCTGTTTATTTTGTTATTTATTCCTGTAAACAAATGAAATTGCTTTTACTTAAGAGTAAAATTTATTTATTGATTTCCTTATAACTTAATTGATTTTTTTTAATCATTAATGTTGTTTTTCCTTTTGGATTGATCATGTTTTGCAGCTAGAGATTTTTCTAAATGGAAAAATCAGAATATTTGAGACAACACAACATGTTGGGAGAGATAATAGATATCACAATCTTGCAATCCTATGGATGATGCTTGGTTGAATGATATTTTAATAATATATGTTGAAAAAAATTTATTTTCTAGTGTTAGTAATGACGATATTATGTATCGATACCAAAATATGGCACCTCATCGAGAATAATTGGATTGAAAAAAAATTGAATTTGGTTAAATAATTTAAAATTAGCCTTCGGGAGAAAAAATTACTGGATTCAACACAGAGCGTCAAAATCTGTCTGCTACCATTGTGAAATCAAACACAACTGAGTCCCCCAACTACTCTGAAATCGGGTTGCCCAAATTAAGAATGGATCCGCAGAGCGATACTCGATCGGGTTCCCCAAATCACGAATAGATGGAGCGACTAATCGAACACGTGGGTCAGACAAGTCAATCACATACCCTGAATGTGCGGAAACATAAGTCATTCGTCACCAATCCAGCTCATCGGACAATCGCACCCACCTGCAATCTGTCGATAACCGGAGGAACTGAACCTACCTCCATCAAAGAAGTGTTAACCAGCTCGTCGTGGACAATCGCAATGAAAGAAGAAATCGAAGCTCTGGAAATTAACAATACATGGAGACTCGTTCCGCGACAACAGTGGATGAATGTCGTTGGCTCCAGATAGGTGTTCCGATAAAGCAAAACTTCGATGGCACACTTGACAGATATAAAGCTTGTCTCGTAGCCAAAGGGTTTCACCAAAAGCACGGGGAGGACTACGACCTCACCTACAGTCTGGTGGTGAAGTCGACCACCATACAGACAATTCTGGCATTAGCAACATCGAGACAGTGGAAACTTCATCATCTTGACATCTGCAATGCATTCCTAAACGAAAATTTAATGGAGACGGTTTTCATGGAGCAACCCCCAGGGTTTACGATGAAGTCCACAACGGCCAAATCATACGTATGCTGTTTGCAGAAGGCGATCTACGACATGAAGCAGGCACCAAGGGCCCGGTACCAATGATTGAAAGAGTTCCTACAGGGATGCAAATTCTTCAACTCCACAGCAGACTCGTCTTTGTTCATTAGACGATATCGGGGGCGAGTCATCTACGTGCTCATCTACGTTGACGACTTCATCATCATAGGGGACTGTGAAACAGAGGTGAGACAATTCATCGACTCCGTCTGCAAGCATTTTCCATGCAGAGACTTGGGACAATTGTCGTACTTCTTAAGACTGGGGAGATGAAGGCTACAACGACGTCCACCAAAATTACGCAGAGGAAGTATACTCACTGGATCTTCTTAATAGGTTCAAAATGACAGAGTCGAAACTGTAGAATCTAAATTGCCGATACATAGTTTGTATTGATAATCATGTTTAATTAACCCTAATCGTGTTATTAGTCAACAGAGTGAATTGCTATTTTGAATTGAACCTAATCTCAATTATGTCATATTAAACCTTAGAATTGGTTGACCATTTTTAAACAAAGTCCAAAGTCGATTTAGGGTCAACAAGTCAACATCTTGACTTTACTACTTAATAGGGTGATTTGATTTTAAATTAAACCTAATCTCAATTAGGCTTATATTAAACCCTAGAATTATTTAACCATGTGTAAATTAAGTCAAAAGTCAAAACCCTAATTCGTGGTCAACATGTCAACACTTCTTACCATGTGATTATTATTAATTTACTTAACCTTGATTATGTTTGAATTAATATTTTTGATTAAGGAAATAGGTTGCTCACATGGGATAAGAAAATGTGTTTTTCTTAGGCAAAGATATCACATGGGATGAGAATATGCATCTTGGAGACAAGAGCAAGATTTATCAATGCAAGAGTTTGTTTTATTGAAGAAAGAAAAAATCTCCAACACATTTTGGATTCTAGTGAGGAATCATGGAACCATTTAATCAAGATCCAATGATGGAGATGAGTTGGCCAACATTATAAATAAAGGGGTATACCCATTGCCAAAACTAATTACCACACTTCAAGAGCTTTCAAAATTCCTACTTTGAGTTCCACCTTTCCACTCTCAAGTTCACCACCTTCAAAGCTTTCAAACTTCCAACGTCCAAGGTTGTGTCCAAGTGCTCTTTGCTCAAAGTTTCAAAAAGTTCTACATTTCTTCTTCTAATCTTCTTAAGTGATCCAAGTTAAGTAGAAGTGTTGTCCAAAACTTTTACATCATTTTCGTGTGTGTTCCACTTTGGTTGTGCGAGTTAGGTTGTTCTCAACATCACCAAGGTGTGAGGTTATTGAGCTGAACCAAAAGGCTCTAAGTTGATTTTATAGAGTTTCCTGGTAAAACTCTTAGGTTGAATCTACCTGCAAAGATTCAAGGTTGGTTATATAGAGTTTTTTGGTAAAACTTTTAGGTGGAATCTACCTGTAAAAAAGATTCAAGATTCTTGAGTGTTGTAGCCTAGTAAAAGCTCTGGTTGGTTTTATAGAGTTTCCTGGTAAAACTCTTATGTGGAATCTGTTAGAATATGGTGCACGGATGCTTCTCAGAAGTGAATTTGATTGGGGCTGACGGATTCAGTCTGCAATCAATCTTCGCAAGATAATGTGAAGAAAGGGGGGCGGATTTAGGGTTCTTCGAACTAACCGTTCTCCTAGAATCCGTTGGAAGAAGATTAGAGTAGAATTAACTAGCTAATCAGTCAATGAGTAATTTCAATTAATTAACTCTCTGTTTACAAGGTTATTTATAACATAATTAGGCTAATCATTTAACTAATCTTTAACAATAATAACAATACTAATATTATTAACTTTGGCCCATCATAAAGCCCAATTGTCAATTAGCCCAATTGTTATTTGAAACTTTTGCATCTTCTATCCCAAGCTTTCATGATAATATTTGATTATAACTTCATTGAAACTTTTGCATTAGCAACTTCAAGTTCCTTTATTATATCTCACGCTAGTCTTGGGTTATTTGCCTGCATAGTATACTTGAATAGCTAATTAGTTTTAAGTCCTAAACAGATGGTTATTTGCCTGCATAGTATAGGGAAATTAACTCTCTAATTCCTTTAGAATCTACTTGCAAATGATTCAAGGTTCTTGAGCGTTGTAGCCTAGTAAAAGCTCTGATAGATTTTGCCAATACCTCTAGACAAGTGAATTTCATGAGGCTACATCACGAGACTGGATGTAGGTCGGTTGAGACTGAACCAATATAAATTCTTTGTGTTCCTTTTTATTTTTATTTTCGTTTTCTAATCTTTATATTTTAATAAGTTAAAAAGAAACAAAGAGATCCCTCATCCAGTTATCTGGTCACAAACCGAGGTTGACTATTTTATTGCAGAACCCTCATTCAATTATCTAGTCATTACATGAGGTTACTTTAAGTCAAATTTATTATCCAGTTATCTTTATATATTTATTTACTTTAACTTATATTATAACTTTTGTGCTTATAAGAGAACTTGATATTCATATACTATAGTTAGCTTATAAAGTACTATTACTCAAGTTAAAGTCTTTATCCAGTTAACTGACCATCTATAATATATTTTAACGTATAATATAACGTATGTTTATAATACAACTTAGTATTTATATACTATAGTTGTTTATAAAATATTATCTGATAAGTTGACTTAGTATTTATATACTATAGAAAATTTTAAAAGAAAAGTCATTTCGGTATATTATAAAATACAATAAGGTGTATATCAGTTAAGAAGGGTTCTCATGAGAACCCCTCTTCATCTCATTCGTCCTTTTTTAGGACCAATCTTGGCCGTCTAATTTTAAAACAACAAACCTGCTGAAGCTGTAATAGGTTGCTGCAACCGGCTGGGTAGTAATTTAAAAATTTTAAATAGCTTATTGTATTTTTGGAAAGTACTACCGTACATTAATGTGCCTAGGAAGTAGCTTTGATTGCATGTACTAGAAGACAAAATTAAAATTTGTTTCCAAAAACAAACATTCCAATTTTGTTCCATCCCTCCAAACCTCCTAAACCCTTCTTCGGACGATTGCCCAAGCTATTGCCGGCCGGAAATCGTCGTCTTCTTCTTTCGATTTTTTTCAACGATCGACGTCACTCGTTTCGCTGTAGGCTCGTACACTATCGCAGTCCTCTCCTTCCACATCTCGCTGCCCGGTTTCGTCCTCAGCACGCTGTCTGGTGGCAGTGTCATCTCGCGTCTCTCCTCTCGCTGTACGTCAGCAGTCTCCGACGGTAGGTTAGTTAAGGACCCATCTCCGACGCTATCTTCCTATTAGTCGACTAATTTTGTTTTTTTTAATGCGAAATGATTTCGAAACCTAGTATGACTATGTCAATTTATTTTTCTTAAATTTTTTTGGTTGAATATCTAAAACCAAACGTTGTTTAGACGACACTTGTAATGTCATCAAAAACATCCCCCAATAGATGTTTGCAGTTACATTGCAAATCTAGGTCTTCCAATATATATATTAGATCTTGCTAGATTTAAAATTTTATGTGGTTGTTGTGTATTTTGGTTTTTCTCCTACAGGTAGCGTGGACTAAAGGTTCTATCTTTTTTTCTTGTCTATTTTAATTTCATTTCTGTTTTTCTATTAATATTTTTCGATAGTGATTCTTTGGTTTGATTATATCTGTTTTTTGTCTTTAATTTCTATGTACACATTGTTGTTAAGTTTTGACATTATCAATATCTGTTTCATGTTTTGTAGAAGGAATATCCCTCTCTGCTAACAAATGTGTATGTACTGCTATAATTTTTGTCTTGTTGTATCTCTTTTTCTTGTCTATTTTTATTTCATTTCTGTTTTTCTATTTATTTTTTTCGTTAGTGATTCATTGGTGTCATTATATATTTTCTTTGTCTTTAAGTTCTATGTATACATTGTTGTTAAGTTTTAAAAATATCATCATCTGTTTCATGTTTTTTAGAAGGAATATCCCTCTCTGCTAACAAATGTATATGTACTGCTATAATTTTTTTTTGTAGTGTCATTGATGTCGTCTGATAAGGAAAAAGTAACGAAAAAGAATGAATCTACGGGTAAATCTATTTTTGATGATGATTACATATGTTGGAATTTTTTATAATTGTGTAAAAATGCAGTGGGCGATGTCGAGTGAGCGAAAAACGTGGTAGAGAGTCTAATTAAGGACATCGACTGCTCTTTGTCGAATACAGAGAGGGAGTCTTCACCCGATGTAAATCAATTCATTCTTTCCAAGAGGAAGCGAAGTAAGTACATGTTTAGATTTTAGAATATTTGTCTAGTGGTTGCTAAGTATGACGATGGGAATATATATATATTTTAGGTGAAAATCACGAGAAATCAACAAAGAAGAAGGAAATGAACTTCGAATCGACATTGCGAAAGGTGATGGCGGAAGATCGCAAGAGAATAAACGCAAAGAGAAATCCTTCTGATGTCGTCGTGTCCCAATCAAGGATAAAGAGGAAGACTAAAGCTGTTAGGAAGAAGAAAGTGACGGTAGTTAAAGACGTCGATGAACACGAAGAAGAAGAATTGGAGCCTGCTAAAATTTCAAAGGAATCCTATAATAAGAAGAAAGGTTCTGCGAAGATCAAGATAGGGAAATCTGCTGCTAAAAAAATATGTTTTTCTGATAACTTGTCTGAATCTTCTGATAAAAGAGAAGAATTACGGAACGATAAGAAGGGACAGATTATCAGAGAAAGGGAAACCATGTCTAGGACGAAGAAGAGTTCTAGGTCTGCTACAAAGCATCATGTATCTGAAAAGATGCCATCTTCTTCTGATGAAAGACCACAAGTGAAGATCGAGGCAAAAGAAAGCAAGGATTAGCAAGGGTGATCGTGAGGAGGCGAACAGTTAAGCATTATATATTTTGAAGTTATTATATGAGTAGTTAATAGTTGCTAATTCGATTTATTTATGGAAAATATAGTAAACCACTTGATTCGTCATCGATTTAGAATACCCACCTACATAGATGCTGCGCTCACCGGATTATTACTGTTTCCCGATACTGTAAGTAAATGAATAAAGTCATGCTGTTTCGGTCAGTTTTTTGCTATCCCTGATTTCAAAATCAGGGCTCGTCTACTAGACGATCTAATAGGAAGGTATGTCGGAAAAAATATTTTTGTTATTAATGGTAAAAGGCTAGAATTTTCGGTGAAAGAGTTTGGGGAAATCCTCGGCATTCCTTCATCGGGTCTTGTCGTGATAATGAAGAAGGCCAAGAGTAGTTCTGATTGATCCTTGAGACATTTTAGTTCAGATTGTGACATTAGAAGGAATGTGGTGGTCCAGGCCATTACAACAATCAACAAGAAGGCCTCGATTGAAACCTTGTCAAAGACTGATGTAGATGATTTGATTAGATTATGGACAATTTATTTATTTATTACAGTACTTTGTTGTAAGAACAGTTACCGCATTGGGCGGAAATTCTTGGATTATGTTTCTAACATAGTATATTTTGACGAGTATAATTGGGCTGCATTCCTACACGGTGTGCTCTTCGAGCGTATGGAGATGTGCAGGGACAGCGTCGTACACAGGAAACAAACAAACGAGCCATCGAAACTCTACATAGATGGCTGCGTCATGTGCCTAATGGTATATATTGAACAAAAATTTCTACTTGTCAATATTGTTAATAAATGTTAATAATTGACCAAAATTTGATAAATGTTTTCTTTTCAGGTTTGGTTGTTCAAACACACGATGGTTGCGTCTCCATACAGTGCCTATATCGATAACAAACCAATGACATGAAGTGGGGAGGTCCAATTACTTACTTGAAAGAAAAGCTAGACCTTCTAGAAGATGATGAGGTAAGTTATTGTTATCTTAGTCTCTTGTACATAATTTAATATTTTGATATTTCCCGAACAAGTAACTAGTATAGATACATGTTTATCATGATTAAACCGTTTAGTGAATTTCTGAATAATTTTTTAATTTAATATGCTTCATTTCTTAGATTTTTGTTGAGGATATTTCTTTTGAAAAGAGATTGAATATAAGACAAAAAGCATATCCTATTTCAGGAACTGGTTCTAGTTCATCAACTGGAAATCATGGTACTGACTCACAGTCGAAATCGGTTGAAGAGGAAGTTAGGTCGGAAGAGAGCGAATCAGAAGAATCTGCCAAAAGGAGGAGGTTGAAAGGGAAAGTTGTAATGATGGATGATTCTAAGAAAAAGACATTAACACGGCATTCTACTGGGCGAATGAACATCGTACTTGATAGAAGAGAGAAACAGAAGGCTGAGGTTGAAGCTAAGTACGAGGAAATATTTGGTACAAATGTCAATGCGAAGAAATCTGTGAAGCCAAAGAAAAAGAAACCAATGAAGGAGTCAGTCACATTACGACGTAGCAGTAGGCTGTCGACCACTAGTGGGACATCATCTGGAATTTCTCCTGATAGTAAGTATATCTAATTAGTGAAAATGATTATATTTTTTACATTTTCTCTAATCATAAATTTCATATTTAGAGGAAAACAATAAGAAATTGCTTGAAAAATATGTTATAGTTATGGAGGTGAGCAACAAGAAGCTTCAGCTAGTTGAAGATCCGGTTGAAGTTACATTAAATATGAAGAACAATACAGGTGAGATGGATGAGGCCAAAAATGCTCAAACAAGCGAAGCGACAGAAGTTGGAAATGAACATCTGCCTATTACTGACATTCCTGCTAAAGGTAGACCTATGTCTGATATTGAAGAAAAAAGTAATGCTGAAGATAGGTCTAAGTCTGATATCAAAGAAGATAGTCCTGCTAAAGAAGTTCAAGGTTGTGCTAATATTTTTTCAAATGTTGGAACTGACGAACCAAGCCAAGCGGCGGCCTCCGAACAAAATGAAAATGAAAGAAAGTCTGATATGGATAAAAAATGTGCTGATGAGACAGTTGAAGATGCTGAAAAGAAGTCTAGTACAATAGAAGATCCAAATTTCGAATTCCCAACATTTAATATGAACTTCAGCCAAGAATGCCCGACACCCGTAATGAAGATTGTGAGGTGACTTACGTTGGCCACAAGCCACCATATAAAGAAAAGGCTACTATTCAAGTCAAACAAGAGTTCTACGAAGCATGGGAAATAGAAAGAGGATTGTATCCTGGTATTGTACATAGTAGGTATGAAATATTTTTTTGGCAATTAAATTCTAGTGAATGACACTGAAAACTTAGTTTAATGGAGAATTAATTTTTGCAGATGAAAACATAAAGACAGGGCAAAAAGTGGAGGAGAAGAACGGAGCGAAAAACACTACTAGTGCCGCAGAGGTGAAGACCGTTGAAGGTACGCGGCGCAAGATGACAAGAAATGATAATGAACGAAAAACAAAAAAAAATTAGAAAATCATGTGCGGAAGAAATATGCATGACAAACAAGTGCATGCCCGCTATTACAAATACTACTCTCTGCTACAATATTCTAATAGTATGATATTACGATAATCATTTGATATAATACAATTGTTCTTGTTGAAAAATGTTTTCCAATTCATGTGAAATGTTTGAAATTATTGAATAGCAGGTTATGTTATTTAAGGTAATCTCTAAATTCAAGATCTGTCAATGTTAAAATTAATAAGCGTTCTGCTATTATATGAACTACATCCTATAATTGATAGTATTCTACTATAGTCTGTTAAAATGACATGTCAGTATGATAATGTGATACATCGTACTGTTAATTATTGAACATTGTCTTATAATTGTATTACACGAAAATGTTTAAATCGAAAAATATTTTTCTGCATGACTACATACGTAACGAAGTATCTAACACGAACATGAATTTTTTTTTTCTCCAGATGTTGTAGTCACTGATAAGAAAATAAAAGAAAAAGTATCGTCAGACGAAAATGAGAAAGATATGCTAATTATCGAAGGTAAACATAAATTTTTACAAGTAGTGTACATTACGTAAAGTTAGTATTTGTAGTCCTTCTTTAGGAATATTAATAATAATATCAAGAAATGTAGTTAGCGGAGATGAAAGCGAGAGTTCGGAGGAGGTAGAATATTTATATTCAAATCCGATAATATCTGAGTATAAGTTTGTAAAAGTTAAGAGTGAAAGTGTATGGGATTATACAGAGGACTTCACGGAGAATCCCATAGACCTAACTGATGATGGTATTATTTGTATTTCAATTTTTCAGACTAAAGGGAACTAAAAACTAACAATAATTTTGTTTGTATTCAGATACTTTCAATACAAGGAAGCCTTATGTAGGTTCATCTATCAAGCTATCTTTTGACTTTCCGGATTTGGATATGGATGCACCAGAAGTTGTGAATGAGCATGAGAATATACCTTCGACTAGCGGTAATGTCCATAACAACTAAGCAAAATAACAATGAATATAGCTTATGTGCTCTGAAAAATTCTTGTAGGTGCTAAAAGAATTGTGTCGGACTTTGTTATGTCTTCTCAAGAGGACCCTACATTTATAAAGGAGGCTTGTCGCCTAACGTCTCGAGCATATGGTCAACCGGAAAACGAATCAATTTTTAGTACACCAACGAAGATCATCGATCTGTCTTCAGAAGAAGATAGGTTGGATAATGAACCAATCTCCGTACAGATGAACAAAAACAAACCTAGTTCTCTTGTCAAAAGGATCATAGAAAGACATGTAAGTTTCATTATTCTTCGACCTAAATTCTAAATACGTTGGTCTTCAACCAAAATTAATAATCAATGCTACAGGAAGACGTGAAGAAGGCTAATATGGAAAGGATAATAAAAGAGAAGATGTAGAAGAACCACATTACCAGGGCTGGGATGAATGTACGGGACGTTAAGGAGAGTTGTAAATTACAAGAAATTGCAGCAAAAGAGGGTCTGTTGGAAATAGGTAACGTTAGATGTGATTCTACGTGGGTAATTGGATTACTCGCCAGGGCTCCCGTACGAAGCCACGTAAGTAAAAAGAATTTCAGATATAATTATTAAAAAAAACAATAATATGAATGTTCGTATTTCCAGTGCATCTCAATGTTCATAAGAGTTCTCCGCCGTAAAATGGCAGATCGCAGATTATTCGCACATTCAGTCAAATTCATTGACCCAATAAAAATGGTAATATTTTTTTGTTAATATAACCTTTGAATATAAATACTATTTCATGCATGACTTAGGTTTTTCTTTTACATAGAAAAAAATCAAAGGGATAACTCTAAACAAAAACTTGAACATGAGGGAATTTGCCGAGCTGAATGAAATTTTAAGTGAAAAAGTAGACAAATGGAAAATGATCCATACAATATTAGCGTTCATTGAAATATACGGTTATTGACATTTGATACAGTTAGACATAACAAAGAAGAAGTACATCCACTGTTCTCCCTACGAAGACAACGAGGACATGATCAAGCAGAACAAGAATATAGTAAGTGAATAAACACGTGGTTGATAAATCTTTGAAATCAAACTGTGTAAGAATTTAATGCTACTTTGTAATTTAATTTGCAGACTCTGTGGTTGGATCACTACATCCGTGGAATTTATTCAGACCACAACTTGTCTACCTGGGTTTGTGAATCAGCTCCATATTTTCCGCAGGCATTCATTAAAAATCCAGAAGATATAGAGATATACGTAATGGCCGTCATGGAATGCATATGTCTTGGTGAACCTGTACTTTGGAGCAAAAAAGACGTCGACAACATTAGGGAAAAAATTGTCCACAACATACTGCGAGTGGCGTTGCGAGACTCTCACATATTTAACAATTACAGTTTCAAGTACAATTATTAGTCTAAGTACTCATATACTTTTTGCAAAAATTAAACATATTGTTTGCTTATACAATGCTTGTGACACATTGAAACAGATGTATCGAAAGAATGATTAAAACAGAAATTATTGGCAGAAAGATAAAAGCGTGTTGGGCTAAGTGCAGATATTAGCAGAAACGCATTACATAATAGAAGAAGTATACCAGACAATATTAACAGATGCACACTATATAGTAGCGTAGTAACACCGTAATAGCGGAGACATACAACATAATAGTGTAACCGTAATAGCAGAGTTATACTATATAGTAGCGTATGAACGTAAAAACGGAGGCATACTTCATAGTAACGTAACCGTAATAGAAGAGTTGTACTAAATAGTAACGTAACAACGGAGGCCTACTACTGAGTAGCGTAACACCGTACCAGCAGAGGCACACTATAAAGTAGCGTAACACAGCAATACAGAGGCATACTACATAGTAGCGTAACACCGTAATAGCAGAGGCAGACTACATAGTAGCGTGACACAATATTAGCGTAAGCATAATACGAAGTAGCGTAAGAACGTAATAGCGGATGCATACTATTAAGTAGCGTAACACAATAATATCAGGGGCATACTACAAAGTAGGGTAAACGTGATAGCAGAGTTATAGTACATAGTAGCGTAACAACGTAATAGTACTACATAATAGCGTAACACCGTAATTGCAGAGGCACATCACATAATAGCGTAACACAGTAATAGAAGAGGCACACAACATAGTAGCGTAACACAGTAATGGATTGTCAGGTAAGACCGTAAAAGCGGAGGCAGACAACATAATAGCGTAATCACGTAATAGCGGAGGCACACAACATAGTAGCGTCACACAGTAATAGCAGAGGAATACTAAAAAGTAGCGTAACACAGTAATAGCGAAGTTATACTACAAAGTAGCGTAATGCCGTAATAGCAGAGACAGACTACATAGTAACGTTATACCGTAATAGCGGAGGCATACTACGTAGTAGTGTAATACTGTAATAGCGGACGCATACTACAAGGTAGCGTAACACAGTAATAGTGGAGGCATACAACAAAGTAGCGAAACACAGTGGTATCAGAAGCACACTAAAACATTTCAGTACAAAAAGTCATAATAGCAAAAATACATATTAGCAGAAGCACAATATGCATTACCTAGGTAACATTAGATATTAGCGGAATAACAATAGATATTATGGGAGTTCGGAGAAAAGAGATAACGACGTAAGTGGTTAAAATAGCGGACGTATACTACAAGGTAGCGTAACACCATAATAGCGGAGGGATACAACAAAGTAGTGAAACACAGTGGTATCAGAAGCACACAAAAATATATCAGTACAGAAAGTCATAATAGCAAAACTACATATTAACAGAAACACAATGTGTACTACCTAAGTAACATTAGAAATTAGCGGAAGAACAATAGATATTATGGAAGTTCGGAGAAAAGGGATAACGACTAAGTGCTTAAAATGTGGATGTTTCTGATTCATAAAATAAATTGTTATAGACATAAAAGAAGAGAAGACAGATCATTTCTTCCTAGCGGCTGGATCGCGATATATTTCTTTTGCGCTCTTCATTCGCGCTGCATCAATTTTGGTCGGTCTTCCGCTCTTACCACTATCCTTAGTTTTAACCTTGGGCGGAGGGGCAATTATCACTGGTGTATTCCTAGGTTTTTTAGTTCTTATGATTGATGTTCTAGAATATGAATTTCGAACAACTACAGTTTCGCTGAGTTTCTGAAGAACCTCTTCACCATATTTGAGTAGTATATCAAGTTGAGGTTGTCCCATTTTAGCATAATTCATCAATGTCTACGACATTACAACATACTTAGACAATGGATTGTCAGGTGGTGGAAGAGATGGAGAAATTCTGTTCGTCAGGCATAGTTTGTTCCACCTCGGCATTTTTAAAACGTTTGGTAAACTACGGTAACCGTTGACAATAAGATAATGTATAAGATGAGAGCATGGAACCCCGCTAAATTCAAATCGATGACATGAGCAAGTCGGTGTAGAATTCCCTTTCGTAATAGTGAGTTTGAATAACACAGTCTGTCTTTCTAAAGAAAGAACAGGTAGATATTGAATATCCTATACGATTTAAGAAGAAAATTTTTAGAAAGACATTGATGGGAAGAAAACGAAATTTTAAAACAATGATGAGAAAAAAAACCGTACCTCGGAGGACTGGTCATTCGGTGGTAATATATGGTAGAAGAAGCTTTTCCGCATCTCCTCTTGAAAAAGAAGGAAAATAGAAGTTGTAAAAAAACTCAGAGCGTTTTTCTCAATGTCCATAGATGTAATAAATCTTGGGTGCCAAAATGTATCTTTGTGATTGTCCAAATTCTCGGACTCGCGAATGGTATTTATCATATTTTGGTATCGCCGAACGAAGCTAAAGAGTAGATTCTTAGCTGTTACTTTGGTTTTAAGGAAAGAATTCATGCCTTCGCTTCTTTGGGTAGAATGTATTCCAACAAAGAAATGTGAACACATTAAACATGGAATCCATGAGTAACGGATGTCGTATAAACTTTTCAACCATACATTTGAGGACACATTACTCTCTGTGATCCAAAGAGACCATGAGTCTTCAAAATCTTTAGGAGTTTCTGAAAATTTAATAATTTTGTAGAACATGTTTAGAGAATTGATATTCTGACATACTGTGGGGACCTTGGTAGACAATTTGTTGGTTATGTGTCAATGACAATTCTGGAAAAGCACGAGATATTGCACCTTTCATTGTTAAATCTTGATCTGTAATAATTAATTGAGGAGGGTGACCCATGCATTGTTTGAAAGTATTGAATAGCCATGTAAAGACATCTACGTTTTCGTTACTGCACAGATAAACCAAAAAAAAATGATTTAATGCGAAAATAAAGGTTTAAAGATGAAGCAAAAATGAGAAGGATTCATTACAATGAATGAACGAAATACCTTAAAAATACACTACCGAATATTGTAGTCTTCCGATGGTGATTGACACCGCAGAACATGCCGAACACCATGGAATAAACATTGGTCTTATAGGTCGTGTCGAAAGTAATGGAGTCTCCAAATAACTTATAATTTTCAATCATAGTAGGATCGGCCCAGAAGAGGTGTTTCAAACGACCTTCATCATCTTTTACAAGATCATAAAAGAATTGCGCATTTTCTAACTTCTTTATTTCGAATTCCTCTACAATCAAGTGGACGTCATAATTTTTCAGATCTATGCGATCATCACGAACCATATTGTTGATGTCCAATGTCATGCAACCCATATTTTCCGGTCCACCAAGTTGATTAGAGAAATAGACAGCTTGCTGTGATACTGGAACATTAACATCAGCTAAGGATGAAAAAAGTATTTTGGAAGTATGAGATATTGACCGATTTATTGGAAGGTATCGAATTTTTGAGTGGGTGGTAAATGAGTGATTATGATCTAAATTTACAGAATCAGTGACCCACTTATCAGACATGTCTATTCTTTTAAATTTGATACTTGCCAGGTAACCACATCTAAAAACACCGTTCTTCCGTCTAGTACCGTGGGTCGATGGAAGTATTAAATTGGGACTGCCTTGTTTAGAACACAATAACCTTTTCATTAAAAGAATTTTTTGATCAGTTTCTTTGTCCAATATATTCTTCGTCGATCCTAAACGAACAGAAAATCCAGTAGACGATGCGAAATCGTAGTAGGATTGAACAACCATTTCATACGAAGGAAAAACCTCACCTACAATAGGACATGGTTTACTGGATTGACTGTAACCAGAAGATCCATTTTCATGATTAGGAGATGTTGGATATCCACCAGTAGAGGAAAATTTTCTTTTTAAATGATTGTCAGGGGTTTTAGCAGTTCTGCAACTTACATTAACGGAGTTAGCAGAAATTTAAACAGAGGATTCCCCGATATCAGCAGAGGCGGATTGAACATACTCTGAATCAAAAAAATTGTTGCATACGTTATCAGGATCCAAGAAACGAGAAACATTGACACTGAAATCTATAGGATTAACAGTGTTCTGACAATGAGGAGAATTGAATTGGTAATTCATATTATTTGGTATTTTAGCAGTTCCGTAACTCATAATAGCGGAGGATTCCTTAATCTCAACAGAGGTGCATTGGACAAAATCTGACTGAACAATGTTGCTAGAAGGGGCATCAGGATCCAAGTGCGTTGAAAAATCAACGTTAGAAGGTTTAGTATTGGCATTTGTCTGACATTGAGGAGATTTAAAATGAAATTTCAAGCTAACGTTGCAAGATGTATTTGTGTGATCGTATGTAAACTGTTGTGAACGATATGGAGGAGGGGTCACGAAAATTGAATTGGTGTTGGGGGAAACTTGCATGCTGGTAGGTCGATGTTGATTGCCAAATGATGTTGGAGAAACCATTATATGCTATGGAGGAAGAAAATAAGCATTCAATGTAAGAAAAGTTCTTGTAGAGGGAGATTTGGCAATCAACAACAGAAAATTAGAAAAGAGGTAGATGGAAACAATTTTAAATGGAGGGAAAGAGAGAGAGTGTAGAGGTAGAAAATAAATTATAAGCAGAAATCGATAAACATTCTGACAGGGAAGGAGGGGGGACGGAGGAAGAAAATCTGGAAAAATCCGGCAGGGGAGGGAGATAGAACGCGAGGAGAAAAAAATGAAAAAGGAGATGCAAAAATGGAATGTTTGATAGAAAGGTAGAAATGGAAAATGTTGACAGCTTTTAAAAAAAAATTCCAAATCAAACAATGTCATAAATGGAATGTTACGTGAGTGAAGGAAACATTAATGAAATTTGAATAAATTAATTGAGAAAATGGAGAAAGAATGACCTGTTGCAACAAGTAAATCACGGACGGTGAGGATTGGTCCGAAAAAACGAAAGGCATAGATTAAGTTCTCACGTAAGAACCCAAAAGAGGGGTTCTTAACTGATATTTTTTGAAATACAATAATATACTATTGCTAACAATATCATATTATTATTATTATTATTATTATTGTTATCCTTTGTTATTATATTCTTTAAGTATTTTTGCAGATCTTCCGCTATAATTTGCATTAATCGAAAAGAGGCTATTAACCCTCCCTCTAGCCTTAGATCACGATCCAACAGAAACATGTGTCCATGCCGTCCATCCCAGGCTCACACCTATCGGCTAACTCTGGATTAACACCTATCCAAGACCCAAGTCTCTATCGAAGTTTGGTCGGAGCACTACAATACCTGAGCATCACATGGCCAGATATCGCGTTTGCCATCAATCAGGTCTGCAAATTTACGCAGATACCAATGACAACCCATTGGCAGACGACCAAACGAATCCTCCGCTATATCAAAAGAACAATGGACTTCGGACTGCTCTTCACCAAATCGCCATCAACAGACTGAAACATTCTAGTAGACTCGGCCTGGGTAGGTGATCCAGATGACAAACGCCCCACCACAGGGTCGTGCGTATTCCTAGGACCAAATCCGGTGGCCTGGATGTCGAAGAAACAACTGACGGCCTCGCGGTCGAGTGCGAAGGCCGAGTACAGAGCGAATGCGTACGTCACAACTGAACTCAAATGGTTATGTTCACTCCTCAGGGAACTGGTAGTGTATCTCTAAAACATTCAACCTAAGGGTGAGAACGGGGCGGCTCGCGTATCCGCCCTGTGCTGGAAAACGGGGCATGGAACAGGACGGGTCAGGTATTCTACTCCCTTGCCTCGGGACCCGGCGACCGGGACGTGGAATAGGGCGGATCCGGGACGACCCGCCTGGAATTAAAAAAATAAACCTAAAATTTAAAATAAATAAACTTTTTACCCTAACTTTTAAAAGTAAAAACAAAAAGTAAATCTAAAATGAATATAAGGTTTAAGAAATAAGATTTAATCTTTAAAATGTAATAAAATTTTAATAATCCTATATCTAATTTAATTTATTAAAAAATCAGGGCGACGAGACCCGTCCCAGAATATGACCGGGGGTAACTGGGCAAAATATCTGTCTCGTCCCCGGTTACCACCGGGGCACGAAACGGGACTGGGGCGACCCGTCTCGTTCTCACCCTTAATTCAACCTATGAATTACTTGATGAGTTGACGTCAAACCATTAAATAATAAAATAAATATATTAGTTAGGGGTGAGAACCAGGGTATTCTGTCTTGTTTTAAAATTTTGCCCAGTTACCCCGATCATATTCCGAGGCGAGTCTAGGTGCAGGGTGAACCCCAGACGGGTCGTCCCGTTTTATTATTATTTTTATTTATTTTTTAAAATAATTTTAGTTGGGTCGTCTTACCGTGCAAGTGATACCAGGGCCGTTATATCACCCCTAATATCAGTTAAGAACGGGCTATCCATAATGGAATAAACAATAAAATTGATAGGTCCCATCTTGACCGTCTTAAAATGAGTCATTCTTAAAAACTTATCCTTTACCTTCAAAACTAAATCTAAATTACAATTTCTGTAATTAGCAGGTAAACCAAATAAATAGACTCACTCAAAATTACCGTTCAATCAACAATATCATCACTTCATAATTGTCAATGTCGAAAAACAGAAAAGAAATACAACTTTATTTTTTTTATTCCATAAAAAAAATCTCCAGAGAATAAAACCTTTCCCACTTTAACACTTTCCTTAATAAAAAATTAATAATGGCCTATCAACACTCGATATTTCGGCAGTGTTAACTGTCAACTGCCAAGTTTTTTCTTTGACTGTAAAAAAAAGTATTTTAAAAAAGATTAAAACATAAGATAAATCCAGGACCGACCATTTTTGCTTATAACAGTAACCCTAATACATCCAACGGCAACCTGTTCCTTACCCAACGCAAATCCCCAGCCGTTAGATCTGATATTTTACCTAAAACCAATGTGTATACCTGCTGATGTGGCGACCGATGCCTAACATACTACCCTGCCACAACTATATATATAGTCATCCACACCACGACAGAGACCCACTGCGCCTCTTGCTCTCTTTCCTGTGACTTTTTTCCCTTCTTTGTTTTAGGGTTTGTGAAGTTTCGGCATGTCGGAGGTGAGATCGAAGGGTATTGTTAAGTGGTTCAATGGAACCAAAGGTTTTGGATTCATCACTCCTGAAGATGGATCCGAGGATCTCTTTGTCCATCAGTCCTCTATCAAGTCTGATGGTTACAGATCGCTCGCCGAAGGTGAGTCTGTTGAGTTTGTCGTCTCCGCGGGTGATGACGGAAGGACCAAAGCCGTTGATGTGACTGGTCCCGATGGTGCTTCGGTTCAGGGTGACGGTGGACGTGGTGGAGGTGGTGGTGGATACGGAGGTGGTGGCGGATATGGCGGAGGAGGTGGAGGCTATGGTGGAGGTGGAGGATACAGAAGCGGAGGCGGCGGTAGAAATGGTGGTGGAGGTGGTTACGGTGGCGGTGGTGGTTATGGCGGTGGCGGTGGTGGAGGTTATGGCGGGGGTGGCGGCGGCGGTGGTTGTTATAACTGTGGCGAACAAGGTCATATGGCTAGAGAATGCCCTACAGGTGGCGGCGGTGGTGGACGTTATGGTGGAGGCGGAGGCGGTGGTCGATATGGTGGTGGTGGAGGTGGTGGGGGAGGTGGTGCATGTTATAACTGTGGAGAGCCAGGGCATTTCGCCAGAGAATGTTCGGCTATGAAGTAAAGCCTTCATTTTCTATCTTTATTAACGATGGACTCTAATCGTTTTGTTATTTTGAATCTGGTAGTGTTTTTTAGTTGCGTTTCTTATGATATCGTCGCCGGTTGTCTCTGTTTTACCGGTCGGTTCGTGGTTTGTTCTGTTTTTTTGGGTCTCATCGGGTCGTGCAGTGGAGTAGTGAAAGGAAGGGAAAGGGAACAGGTTGTGATAAGGTTGTCATATACATGTTTTTGTTGAAACTCTTGTAGCTCTCACTGTTAAAAACTTATTATTAGTATTGTTCTCACAATATATTCTCTTATATTTATATCGATATTATTCTGTCATTTCTTTTTCTTGCTTAATATTGACGCTGCACTATCATATTTCATTATAAATAATGTGTTTTATTCTTTATTAAGAATCTAGAATCAATAACATTTACCTGGCAGTGTTTATTGTTCTTATCCGTGTAATACTTGATTAATAATTAATGTACTCCGTTCTCTGTTGTCTGTGTGTTGTGGGTCATGTTTGTCTTTGTTTTTTTCTTGGGAACATAATATCTACATATCTATCTTCTCCATTTGTTAATTGTTGTTTGGCGTTTTTGAAAATCGTGTTCAATATTATGGTTTAAAATTTTTAATGCCATATTGATGATTAATGTTTGTGAGTTTTGTCCAATCGAAAGCTCTGTTTTTTCACATGGGCGCCTTCTCTCTTCTTCTATGTCTTGTGCAGAGAACTCGAGGTAATAACTAGCTGTGGACCTTAAGTAAATTGACCACTTACACTTTGACCGAGCTTTATCCATCTTTATTTTATGACTTGTTTATTTGTTTTGCGTTTAGTGGATGATGTTGGTTTCTCCATTTAGGTAATTTTTATTTGTCCTTCAAACTTCAAAGCCAAAGCAATTTTTGAATGGACGTCTGCAATATCTGTTATTTATGCCCATAAAATAAAGCGGGTATTTGTCTGTCTCACTTATTTCTTGATATGTTAGAGCTTTGCACGTATGTTTCGACTTTTGATTTATATATTTTCTTTTTCTTACTAATTGAATAGCTGTAGAACATAAATTTTTAATACACGAAAACACAATCGGGTTCATCGTGTAGGTCACCTAGTACAGATATCACACATTGTGCTCTCGAGGTTTGCAATTTTGCAAACAGCAAGAAATTTCAATTGGTATTGATAATTTTACATTTAAAAAAATATTTTCAACAAGAATTGAATTCATGGTATGGTAAAAACTAAAAATGACAAAATAAATGTTAGGCTGAGATATAACTCCAATTGATCATAATCATTATAAGGTTACTGGATAAAGTTCGTGTTAATTTTTATTTTAGGTTGGGTCTTTTGCCACTTTAATTGATTTGGAATTTTTTACCATTAATCTAACTGACAGGGACTGAAATAGAATTGTCCCTTTTAACAACGATTCCATTCCATTTCATTTGGGGTGAACATGGTTTGAGTCAAATTCGAACCCGATTAACATGTCGGTTTTGGGTTTAGGTGGATATTTTCGATTATGAAAATCGATATTAAGAATCCAAACTTGAATTTTTTTCATCTGATTTTTTCGACCCGGGTTCGGATAAAATACCTGAACCAAACCTGACTCACCCGAAATCTAAAAAAATTTATAAAAAAAACCTTAAAATAAAAATAAAAATTTAACATACACATTAAATAATTTTAAAAAAAAAAAAAAAAATCTAAACTATAATATTATTATCATTTCTCTGTATATTCTCTTTCATTTTTATCTTTTCTCTCCTTGTCATATTCTCTAACTATCTTAACATTTTTATTTTCGTTTAAAAATTATTTAATGTTTTATCTTATTTAATATTTTAAAAATAATTTAATCAAATAATTTAAATAACAAAGATTTTAATACAAAATTTTAAATTTATTTAACAAACCCGGATCAGATCAACATCCAAATTTGATTCGGGTTTTATAATTTAACCTGAATTCGAGAAACCGAGCCAAATCGGACCCATACCCATTCTAAATTCCATTATCCATTTATGATTTATCTCCCCCCATTCGTTCTGGGGAAATGAAATCGCGATGACTGTTGCCGTTGTCACTGTCGCGGCGGCGACCACGGCACCAGTGAGGCAGTGGTCACGTCTATTGAAGTCTTCTTCTGCTGCTACCTCACTAATCATATCTCACGACTCTCCTTCCACAATCTGCACCGTTTCCCTGCTCCACAATTCCTGCCGTTCCACCATAACTCCCAAGCAACGGGTTTCATTATCATTGTATGCGACGTCGACGTTTGGTTTTTCTGCTAGAAATCGGTTCGGGCGGCAGAGTTTGGGAACTCGGGGACACGGTGCTAGTTATGCTTCTTTGGCTATCGTAAATGTTGACGATTCCGGATCTTCCGGTGAGGAATCGGACAGGGTTGAGAAGAAGAGTAAGAATCAGAAAAAGAGGGAGGCGCGAAAGGCGGTGAAATGGGCGATGGATCTCGCTGATTTTACTCCCTCTCAGATCAAGAAAGTTCTGAGGTATTACTATTTTCTTTTTCTAGTACTACTGTTTGTATGGATATAAGATAACAATTTCTTGCGTGGAATTTTGTAAAAGGTTGGATATTTATTCAATATTTCTAATGGATATAGTGGAAACGGAACGAATTCTAAAATATTGTTAGTAACCTATAGACAATCAACTTGATTGTAGTTAATGTATTGTACAGACATTTTAGTCTATTTAGACGGACATCTCAATGGAAAAAGGAAATCAAATAACTAGTAACAAGCCTAACAATTAGCTTCTCATATAATGTTCTTATTTTGAGATGTAGGGTTGCTTATCTTGACAAAGAGGTTTATGATGCCCTCTTACTTGTTAAGGTTCTGATCATCTCTCTTTATTTCATTTTAACGTCATTGTTTTTCACCTTATAATATTTATTTCATTTTCTTTTCGTTTTTTTATCAGAGATTAGGGGCTGATGTTCGAGAAGGGAAGAGGAGACAGTTTGCCTTTATAGGTTGGTCAGTGTCATCCATTATGATGCTTGATTCTATTAATTTGTTTTCGAACATTTTATTAACCTATCTTACACGAGTTTCATGTTTAGAGATTTCATCATGGTTTTATCATTTTTAAATATGTATACAAGCGTGATTTAAAATGTTTGCAGAATCAGACATCTTAACGCTATCACATTTAATGTCATTGGATATTAAATTCCAAGCTTAGTCTGAAGAGTTGTGGTATCATTCCCTTGAAAATATTAACCAAATTGCACTTTTAAACTGCAATTAGTTATTTAGTTTGATGCTCAATTTTTTATCATACATTTAGCTATCCAGGATTACATCTACCTATAACTACTTAAATTTCAATTTTACCTTGCAATAATGTGTTTATTTCATATCATTTCACTATTTCGATTCTATTAACCCTTAGATTGTAAGATGTAAGATCATGTCTAAATTTTTTAGCTGTTCAGTTTTGGTGAGATCTGAGATGCATAATAAAATCTAGGGAGACTTCTGAGAAATGTAGATCCCATTCTGATGGATACCCTGATTCAAGCATCCAAGGATAATGATAATAGTAAAATTCGGGCTCTATCTACTGAGGAAACATGGTTAGATGAAGAAGATGATCGATGGGTTGTAGATGAAGAAGAAACTGATTCCGAGGTAAACTATGATATTTGATTATTTGGGTATTTTGTCATGTATTAGAACTCGGTATCTATTCCTGTTTTTGGAAGGTTCTAGTTTACCTGGTAACAAGTGAATGTGAAGCAAACTTCCTTTGAGGCACTGATCCCTTTTTTTTGCAAGCATTAAATATTTCTCATTAATAATAATGAAGGGTAATACCCTGAAATTACAAGTGAACAAGAAATAAAATATGATGGGGATGATAGAGTGGTTTCCCACACTGTCGACCTTCTTCTATATGGCTTGTGTTCTTAGTGATCAAGTAACTAAAAGCTAAGCCTCGAGAGGTTTGTCTCCTAAACCTGAATAGTAGTCATCTCCATTTGTCAACCACAATCATTTTTAAAGAATCCAACTCTAAAAAATAGGTTTGAGTCTTTGATGATTTCCAAGAATAGTATTTATGGAGGTCTGAGAGTATGTTGACGCATCCTTCTGTTCCCTTTGGACCGAATGTGCCAAATGAGGCTTCCAATTGTATTCCAATGGAGGCCCCATGGAGATGATTGATGAGTCATTTTTTGGCAAGCCTCGATTATATCCTCGATTCTAATGTCTGGATTTGTGAGTGTTGGGGGTGGGGAATTTGATATTTTCCGTATGGCTTGGTTGAGGAATTTTATGAGTTTTAAGAGGAGGTGTTTGGTGTAATTTCAATTGAAAAACAAGTGACTAATTATCTCAACTTCCTGGCCACAGAGGAGACATGTTGCTGGATTGGGATCCCCCAAGCATTTAACATTTGCAAGGTCTTAATCTGCCTATTTTTAATTTTCCACAGGATGATTGAAAATTTTGTAGGCATATGGGAGTGGGACCAGATGCCTTTTGCTATCGTGTCTTTAAGAGCCTTAGTTATTAGAGATTCTATGATTATTCCCAGGGTTTGTTTTCCATTCCTTATTTTCCAGATAATAGGATTTCCTGCCCTACAATCCAAGCACTGATCGATGAGATTTTTGGACTAAATTAATTCTTTCCATTGAGCAGAGTTAATAGCAGGCTTGATTATGAACTTCTGTAAGCCTCTCCCTTTTATTTATTTTATCTGCATCCAGCCAGTCAGGATTGATTGCTTCCCTCAGATTGTAGCCGTTTTTTTGTTTGGGTAGCTAAGGCAATTGTATGTAGGTTCCTGACTCTTAGACCCCCTTAATCTTTAGGGAGTACCATTTTCTCCAAGCTTTCAAATGCGTGATTGCGTTATGCGCTATGACCTGACGCACTGCCGCTTAGGCATGCCTCAGCCCTAATGCGAATAATTTAAAAATATATAAATTTCATATATTTATATACTTAATTCAGATATTTTTAAATACTCAATTCCATAGTTTTGAAGGCGATGCTTTAAGCGTTAAAGCGCTCCTGGAGAAGCGCTTTTTCCACGGCGGTTTATCAGGTTGGGTAAAGATCCGTCCGATTACCTGATTGGATGTATTTAAAAAAATACTTAAACTATTTTCGTTTTTTCCCCTAGTCTTTAAGTTAAATTAAAATCTTTTAATGCTCTTTCCCCAAAACTCTAGATTTTAGAAAATCCCTTTCCCTCTTCTCCCCTTTGACCGAAACTCGTTTTTTTATTTAAAAAAAAATGCTATTATACCTTCACCTCCTATACTTCTATATTTATTTGTATTTTTTTATAGATTTTATAGGTAATTATAGATTTATAGGAATATATGTATTTTTAACATATATTTCCTGAAACCAGTCGCTGGAGGCGCTTTTCGCCTTTTGAACTATGCTCAATTTAGATATTTATATTTCATATAATATTTTTTTTCCTTCTCAAAACCGATCGCCGGAGGAGGAAAGACAGAGTGTGGGAGGATTAGGGAAGATTGGGGATGGTTTTGGGGTGTTTAAAACAAATAATTACAGTGAATCGGAGGGTCCAGATTCAATTAGGGCCCAATACCTGGAGGCGCCAATAGGGGTTACAGGATTTGTTGTAGCTCTATTGATTTTTTACAGACTTTTGAGAAGACGATTGATCTTTTTTGTGAATTGATCATAGGCCCAGAGATGGCAGAGAAGGCTTTCAGGATAGATTTGGTTGCCTTTAAAGTTTTGGGATTTGCTTTTGTGAATAATAGTATATCATCTGCAGAGGTCGTGGCTCCATTCACTATACATGTGTCATATACTTTTTCCCTGGCTTCCTTCTAAGTCTACCTAGTATATCCATCATCATATTAAAAGGGACGGGGGATAGAGGGTCACCGGTCACCTTGTCTGATACCTTTTTTATTCTTAAAGGGTGAAATGGGGGAGCCTTCCACTAAGACTGAGAAAGAGGCAGAAGATATGCACTTCCAATTCTGCAAAATAGGTCTGAGAAGCCATACGCCTGGAGGGTGGTGATGAGGGTCTCCCATCTTACAGTGTCAAAGGCTGTCCTTAAGTCTAGACTGATGCAACATCTTCTGGTCTCCAATGGACCAGAAGATAGAGGTGAGATATGACCATTGGGTTTTTGGTCTGTGTCCTGAATGAGCCGATCTGGTGTGAATTATAATATTATAAAGGCTTCGTTAGACTTAACTGTCATTTATAAAGATTACACTTTGACAACTACTTAGTCTAACTATCTAACTAAACTCACTGAATCATTAGTTTCAACTATGTAACTAATCTTGTCACCGTGTATTGAAACTATTGCAATAACCTCCTGAAGTTAAATATTACTTTGATGATTATTACAATTGTTTAAACCGCATAACATTTCTGTTTTATTACATGTTAGTCCTATTTATCAGATGTCTTCTTAGAAGTATGATTAGGACTTAATTCTGCCCAAGGTTCCGGGTGCGCGCGCATATGCGCAGGCGCATCTCCCTTAGCCGGATCCGGGTCGGATCCGGGTAAAATCCGACCCGGATCCAGGCCTGTTTTAAGTTATTTAAATAAATTAAAACAGTGTTTTGTTTTTATTTAAAAAAAAAAGGCAAGAAAAATTTAGTTTAAGACCTTATAAATTTTTAGCATAAAAATTTATACATTGGTCCATGAAAAGAGCTATATTATTTTTAATATAAGCTCCTCCCACTCTTTAGACTTCATATTTGTTTTAGACAAAATGAATCTTTATTTATAGACCAACCTTCTTTGTGTTTTTTGAATTCTATCGATGTGGGACTAAAAATGTGTGGTTAAATAAATTATTATTATAGAGTATTTTTTATGTTGTAGATGTATTAAAGAAGGCCTAGCCCAGCCCATTACGTTATTATTTTTTAAAAGCCTCTTGGGTTATTTATTATTTTCTTTTTATAAAAGCCTCTCTTTTATAAGTTTAAAGAAACCCTAGCCATTTATAGAGCTATATTATTACGAAAATACCCCTAAATGATTAACCGGTTTTTAAACCTTGGTGTTACAATGAATTATAGGGTGTTATAATAATTAATAAATATATGTATTATAATAATTTTTCTATCCAATATATTTTTAACTAAAAAATTTAATTAATATAATTTAGATATATAAAAAAATATTAATTTCCTATAGTTTTATAAATATTTACGAAAATGCCACTGGCGCATCTGAGCGCATATGCTCAGATGCTCCAGGCGGCGGCGCATCGCGCAGAGGCGCATCCGGAACCTTTTCTGCCTATTATTCCTTTAAGATACTTCTGATCAATTCCTTTTGGTGCCCGGACCGAGCTTATGGTTTCGCCCAGGCCACCAGTATTAAATTGAGGACAACAGAATTAGAGTTTAAGTCTTTAACCACTACTTTTTAGTTTATACCTAGGATTTCCTTTGTCATTTGTGCTCAAAAAGGTCACCTAATCCTCAATAGATATACTTACTTAGGCTGATCGTGTCACCCAAATACTTAGGCTGACCAATTGCTAATCGTGCCTTTAACCTAATGAGTACTAATAGAATGGAAGAGTACGAAATTAAGCTTCTCTGTCTACTAGGGTATATAATCATATACTTAAGAATAACTGAATTAGTCATTCTACCAGAATATAATAAAGGCGATTATAATAGGAAACTAATTGAAGTAAAATTAATTTGTCACAACTAATTTATATTTAATACAATATGGCACCCTCAATTTTTTTGGTAATACCTTGGTTAATATTTTTGCTCTCTGTTGAACATTGAAGATGTTAATCACTTTGATTTTGTCTTCTTCTCTTCTACCTTTTCATGTTGAAAGTTAGAATCTAGGCCAATATGTTTCATCTTTGATAGATTGAGTTGTAGGCAAAATGTATTGGTCCTAAGTTGTCACACACTCACACCAACTTGTAAATAGCGAGATAACTGAAATTCTGAGATCTGTAAGAATGCTTAAGTCTTAACCAATCAAATTCTTCCATGGTAGCCACTAGCCACAATATTGAAGTATTCTCATTCTGTGCTTGAGCGGGCAGCATTGTGTTGCTTCTTTGAGCACCACAATATGAGTGTATCATCTATGTATCCCCAATGGGCGTCACAGTATACACTTTTAAAAAACATCGATTCTCTTCAGATTTAGCCCATATTGATTGTGTTGTCTTCATGATAAGTATCATAGCCCCCTCTTTATGAGATTCCAGTGTAAAGGTTTTGGAGCAGACATGAATTGGGTTAACTTGTTCACGGCAAAGAGAATGTATTGGGAAATGGAAACAAAAGGATTACAGATTTTGTAGTACGAGAATAATGAAATCGTGAATCATTCATTAACATACAGTGTGTTTATATACACGAGTCTAACAGCTCCCATTACCTACCATTTGTAAGTGGGCTGACCACTACAGAGAATAATTGTGTTACCTATATATAACTAATTACATGATTAGCCACTCTCCATATAGGATTTTTGAACGCGTTAGAAGGAGTTATTGTTTAGAATTGAGATCCAACAATTCGTTTATATCTGTTGGTTTTTTTATATGATCTTCAGATTAGAGTAGATCTAAATTGGCATCGATATGGGGTCAAAGCTAGTTTTAGATTAGTTTGGTTTCTGCTCTTCAAATTTACAAGATAAAGTTTATTTCATTTAAGAATAACTGAATTGGTCTTTCATTTATACCAAAATACATACATTAAAGACAATTAGAATAGGAAACTGATTAAAACTAATTGGTTACAAGACAGGACTAATTTCTATTTAATGCTAATAATTACTTACCCATCAGTTGGACATAAAAGAATCAGAACCTGATAAGTGATATGTCAAGTGTGTAGTTTTTTATCTTTTATTTACAGTTTTACCCAATAATCTAATAGCTACAATTTATATATTTTACCTATGATATTTTTGCCAGGAACAACAAACCACCATTGATACAGCTACAAGATGGTTACATGGCTTGATGAACAAGGATCCAACCATCACAAATGAAGTGTATTCACTCCATAATGTTGATTTTGATCGTCAGGTACTAACTATTCAAACTGCATGGAACCATTTTTTTTAATGTCCCTGGTACTAAGTTAGTAACTAGTAACTAGGATTGTTTTTCTTCTTGTTAACCGGCCTTTTTTTTTGGAAAACTTTTGCAAATTGCGATAAATTAAAAAGAACATTTTTGTATTGTAGCTCCATAAAAATGTTAGTGACATGCCTATCAGCCTATGTGATAATGGAGGACCTCAAGGTTCTGTTTGTATGCGATAGTCCAAACCAATGTTTTTTGTTGTAACATTGAAAATTTATGAAATTGACCTATCAAAATCGAAACCCGAAGCAATGATGTTATCCTGCTGAAGAAAATGTTTGAAAAGATGTATGATTTATATTTCTAAATTTTGAAGCATCTCAGTTGAATTCATCAAATTTTTAGTCGGAAAGAAAACTTGAGCTTATAAGTTATCTATTTTATAATTAAGATCTTAATATAAAAAACTTTTAAATGATGCAGTTTTGATATTATAAGTTATCTATTTTATAATTAAGATCTTAATATGAAAAACTTTTAAATGATATAGTTTTGATATAGATATTTTTTTATTTTCAGGAATTAAGAAAACGTGTCCGGAGCGTTCATACCATATGCGTCTCTGATATTGATGTGGAAAATGGAAATGAGAGTGCAGCTGTGACTAAATCGAAAAACTCCCTCTTCCGCTTCTTACGTGTACTAGCAAAGCAATGTAATTGACATTTGAGTGTGAGTTTTCCCTAGCAATTTTTTTTAAAATATATTTTTTCAAATAGAATTATGCTTACTAAATATTATGATATTGCCCTTTTCATTTGGTACTTGGCCGTAATGATCCATCTTCTGGCAAAGGAAATAATCATGCCGACCGACTAGTATATTGATTTGACTACCATTATCTTTCATCTCTTTCAAAATACTAAACTTAGTTAACTTAGAATCAGAAGTTAAGATTCTCAGAAAATCTCCAGTTGAGATTTTAAATTTGTCAGTGCAGGAATTTTATATATCTACCTACTACTGTCGAATTTACAATTTTGCTGATAGTTGGTTGGTTTGTCCACAAATATCTACTGTCCATCAAGTATTCAAATGGTTGTTTACCGGCACTTTAAGTTAGATAAACCACGCTGTTTATCTGCAACGGACTGTACATACCCAACATTCTAAAAATTAAAACCACACCTTTAACTTTAATTAATGATTTGGGGATTTACCAAAATCTGTGCTACTCAAATTGAATGAAAAAGTCAATGGGTTTAATTTATTATCAGTCAATGTACTACTCTTCTTCGTCCAAAAGTAAACAAGCATTGTTTACTCTCCCTTTCTCGATCATGGTTGGATTGTTAAGATCGTTCATCCCAATCTCGATCTTTGTGTATTTAAATCTTCTCTCTCGTACGGTGAACGATATCTCTCATCTTCATTCGCAGAAATTTAATTATAATGTGTTCAGATTTAATTCATTTTTTGTATATTTTTACAGGACATACTGGGGCAGCAACCTTCACCTTCATCAACAACTGCGATTACACAGTTTGGCCGGGAATCCTCTCCGCTGCTTCGACACCCTCAAACCCCAACACTCTCACGGGCTTCGCACTCAAATCCGGAGAGTCAAACCCAGTCGCCACACCATCCACTTGGTCCGGCCGGATGTGGGGTCGAACTCTCTGCACGCTCAACTCAACAACCAACAAATTCACCTGCCTCACCGGCGACTGCGGTTCGTCCCAAATTGAATGTCTCGGTGGGAACGCAAAGATACCGGCAACTCTCGCCGAGTTCACTCTCAACGGAAGCAACGGAATGGACTTCTACGACGTGAGTTTAGTCGACGGCTATAATCTCCCAATGCAAGTCGTCCCAAGGGACGGATCCTCCGGGAACTGCTCGTCAACGGGATGTTTGGTCGACCTGAATGACTCTTGCCCCGATGAGCTTAAGGTGGTTGAGTCCAATGGTGTAGTGGCCTGCCGGAGTGCCTGCGACGCGTTTGGTTCGCCAGAGTATTGTTGCAGTGGGGAGTATGGGAATCCAAACACGTGTAAACCCTCTTCGTATTCTATCTTCTTTAAGAGCGCGTGCCCCCGCGCCTATAGCTATGCTTTCGACGATGCTACCAGTACCTTCACATGTGTTGCCGTTAATTACGACGTCACTTTCTGTCCGTTCGCCTCCAACTCAAAGTAATTACTTAATTAGTCATTAATCCCGTTTTATATATATATATATATTAGAATCATAATAATTGATGAAATTTTAATTAATGTCGCATTTGTAAGTTTTCATTTTTCAAGAATCGCATCATATTTAAATTACCCAAAATTTACTTCTTAAATTTCGAGTTTCTACATTTACCTCTTAAATTAATTAGTAATCACCACTAAAGTTATTTGGATAAATGAATATTGCTTTAGGGACAGCATCAGTGTGCCAAAACGAATTTACGCTAAATGCGCCATTTGATCTCAATCATCTGATCTGTCTGATTTGTCGGACTTGTTGTAGGCCGTTTGTACTTCATGTTATGATATGGTTGATAAATATTAATAGAAGTTAGTATTTTCTATTGTAGTTTAGTAAATAGGAAGATGTTAGCTATTAACAAGTCTTAAAAGGTAGTTCTGCTGCTATTGTGATAGTAGGGCAGATGGCTTAGTCTGACATAAAAACATCATGAATAGTGTTACATAGACACAATGGCGAATGTAGGGGGGTTTGGGGAGACTTGAACCCCCTATATTTTTTTAGCGTTAATAATGATGATATTATGTATCGGTACCAAAATATATATGGAATCTCGTTGAAATCAATTGGATTGAAAAAAAAAATATATTTTTGAATTTGGTTAAATGATTTAAAATTAACCCCCCTGAAAAAAAAATTATGGATTCGCCGTTTCATAGATATGGAGAAAATAATTTAATTACTATCGCAATTATGATAAACAAGAGTTTGATATGATGTTCGTTGAATATTAGAAGGTTAGTTTTTGAGTTTGATATGATGGTTGAAAATTAGAAGGTTAGGTTTTTTTGGTAGTTCAGATTGTACTGTCAACGTAGGACATAAGACAAAAAGGCGACGAGAACTATCAACAACAGTGGACGTTATAAACAGTTGTACGGTGGAAAAAGTAATTATAGGACGCAGTACAAGTGCACATCATGATAAGTCATAAAAATACTTATTTAGCAATATAAAATTTTTAAAAACCCTAATAATAGAGGAACAGATGGAAAAAGCAATAATGATAAATAGTATTTTGATGGAAATTCCATCAGCAGAATGTCGACCAACCTCGAAATTTTCACCAACGGTAGTTCAATAAGGATGTGAAAAACAATAAGACAGATTGTAAACCCTTGGATAGGAAATAGTAGAAGGCCGAGGCCTCGACGCACGATGGCACATATAGACCTCGGCGCACTAGATGTTTTCTCTATTGCTTTATGTTAGTATTTGGGATGGGGACCTCTGACAGAGCAGTCTTGCCCCTAAACCCATCCCGACCCCGATTTCCACTGGGATGCGGAACGAATTAGGGACGTTTTTATAACCTCTATTAAAGCAAATGGGCTAAGCCATCGTGAATTTCAATTCCGTATCAAGTGGGCCGGAACGGGCCAAATTAGCAAGTAGGGTAACTAGTGTTTAGTCTATATATGGTAATGTATTTTTGCAATAGTTAACTTCTTGTGCTCTTTAATTATCAATACAAAACAGGGAAATCCTTTCCCAACCGTTGCAGCTTTCGTGTTCTTCACCTCTGGTGACCATTAGTTGCTAATCAACATTGTTAAATATGTTTTTGATCTATTCTCTATTTACTGATCTTTATGCGTGCTAACCCTAATCACTACTGTGATTTTATCAACCTCTACTTCAACTCTCACCTCGTCAAATTCTTTATATGTTTTTCTTAAGATGTGATTCTCGAGATAGAATTTACAAACGACCAAAAATCATTGTAAACCTTATGAATGACAGATCTATTCATATCTTATTTTAAATATATCTCACGAGAAACAAAGTTGCCATAAACCTTTTTTTTATTCTTTAAAAAGTTGAGAAAAAGATAGAAAACAATCCATCCATGATCCATCCATCCAGTTGAGCTTAAAGTAAAGAATCTTATCATCTCCGACAGATGAGCTTATCTAAGAACATGTCATTATTGTCAAGACATGATGGTCACAAATTAATGCTCGAAAATGAAATTAAGTATATTTTGTTATATATCATGAGCAGCTTGCTAGCTTCAATTGAATAAAAAAAATCAGCCTTCAGCTGGAAAGTCCGAAATCTTTTTAAAAAAGATCTTGGCGAGATATTAAATCTTAACCCTCCATTTATTATTTAAATGTGGACCGTCCATTTAATTCCTATTGTACTGTGAGAAATTGATCTTTGGTCCAGCCAGAGCCAGTGTCTAGATTCTAGTAATTAGATTCGCTTAATAATTAAATAAATCACACGTCCAATGTCCATCTTCTAATTTATTCCAATCTGAGTGAATTGCAGGTACCATGGTAGTACTACTACCTTTAAGCAATCTCTCCTTCTTCTCAATCTTAGTGTGCTGTTTCTTCTTTACATGGCGATCAGCAAACGGATCCAAATTTACCTTCATTAACAAATGCAAAAACACGGTCTGGCCGGGAATCCTGTCCAATTCAGACAGTCCGCCGCTACCCACAACTGGTTTTGAGCTTCCAACCGGCACTCGAAGATCGTTTCAATCCCCCACCGGTTGGTCGGGTCGGTTCTGGGCTAGAACAGGGTGCGCCTTCTCCAAACCGACCAATCTTTTCACTTGCTCGACCGGTGACTGTGGATCCGGTACTCTCGAATGCTCCGGCGCCGGTGCAAATCCACCGGCAACACTCGCAGAGTTTACACTGGGGAAAAATGGTGGCAAGGATTTCTACGACGTAAGTCTGGTCGATGGCTACAATCTCCCGATGGTGGTTGACGTGACCAGCACTATAGACGAGTGTTTGTCGACGGGGTGTTCGGTGGACTTGAATAGAGTCTGTCCGGTCAAACTGAGAGTTAGGAATGGCGACGCATGCAGAAGTGCCTGCGAAGCATTTGGTCGACCAGAGTATTGCTGCAGCGGCGTCTTCTCTAATCCCAACACTTGTCAACCGTCAGTGTACTCTCGTATGTTTAAGTCAGCGTGCCCGAGGTCATATAGTTATGCATATGATGACGCCACCAGTACTTTCACCTGCACCTCAGCCGATTATGAAGTTACATTCTGTCCCGGCGGTGGGCAAAGCCTCGCCAACGCCACCGGCGCCGGTGTTTGGCTTACAAATGTAGTCAGAGGAGATGCCCCAATCACGAGAAAAAGGTTTTCTCCCTTCCGCCAAGCCTTTGTTTCCGCATCAACCATCTTCATCTTCGACTTGTTGTTCAGATATTGATATAACATCTTTTACAAATTACATACATATATATATATTTTTGTGTGTGTTTTACGAACAAAATAAAATATCTGCTTAGATATCTGATTTTAATATCTGACTGATTAGATATCTGTGATATTCATAGTATATAACTGACTAAATAACTGAAAACCGTTGACTTCCCACTACACAACCAGCCGCAAAAAACACAACGAGTTGCGAAGTAACCTTCGGTCACGGTTGGATTCCGAAGTAAGCCATCAATTCCACAAAGAATCTTTTTCCAAACATTAGATAAATGAAATAGTTAGTTAACTGACTTTAACCGTACGTGTCGTCTACGCAAAACAACAACAGCAACCCATATCACGTACAATTGTCCAATATGCTAGATTATCATCGATCATCCTCTGCTATCATCCCAGTTGGATTAAATTAATATCTCGTCATCTTAATTTTCTTTGGATTTCTTTAACGACTGGAGATCGATCGAGGAGTAATGATGATGGAGTTGTTGTGGGTTTTGGACGAGCTTCTTATGACCAGTCTGTTTCTTTTCATCGTATCTGTCTTCATCGACAGGATCTTCCCTACCGTGCTTGTGGATGAGATTTTTCTCGGGGTTGCCGATGCCATAGCTGGCTTGCGCAGTGGAGATCGTATCGTCGTCGTTGGATCCGATGAGGAAGAGGAGAATCAAGAGGGGGGTGTCGGTGATATAGATTTTGGAAAATTAGTGGAGGAAGAGGAGGAAGATGAAGCTGTGGATATGGTTAGCGAGGGTGAGATTGGAATGGATGAAGCGGTTGGAGAGATTAGATTAGAGGACAAGGAGGTTAAATTATCGGAACATGATGATACTGGTGTTGACGACGATGATGATTGGGAAGGGATCGAGCAAACCCCCACCGGGGAGCTTTTTGCCATTGCAAATGATTATTTTGGCTCCACTGTTGGCAAGGAGGAGTTATCTGGATTGGGACCCGATGTACAATTGCAGGTTTACGCTCTAAGCAAGGTCGCCATTGATGGACCATGTTACGGCCCACAACCACTGAGTCTGAAGCCTTCTTCCAGGGCTAGATGGTATGATGTTGTTTGCCCTGGTTTACTTGAATTTTTGGTATTAAACTTATTAAACTCGACTTCAATGCAAGGCATGCTTGGCGAAATTTGGGAGACATGAGTCCAGAGCAAGCCATGGACGAGTATCTTACGCTTCTCTGCGCCAATATTTCTGGATGGGGAGAGTCCAGATCCAGAGTAAGTAATTAAGTAAACCAACCGCCTTACCGATTCAGATTTCTCAGATTCACATCGAAATTCTGAACAACATCTCATTCAACTCCAGATACCTGCTAATTGTTCAGCGACGAGTTGTAACGAACAATCCAACTGATCGATCTATGGTCACTACTGCCTGCTACTATCGTTCCTCTAAGGTTCGAAATCACGATCACTTTCGGTATGGTAAATAAAATAAAATAAAATCTTCCGATGCATTCGATTTTTATCATCTTACCTTTACAGGAACAAGCCGATAATAATGAAATCGTTTCATTGCCGTCCGTCCGTCCGTCTTGGTTCGGTCACTTCTGTGGATCTGTGGTGGTTGTGATGGTCCGATTGACGAGTAATGACCTCGCTCTCCCCCTCCCTAATTTGTATATTGCGTGTCTATTCTTTCTCAACCTTACCCGTCATATTTTTGGTTTTGGTTATGTAACTTACCTATGATCGAAGAAGATGCACCTGCATTTTTGTTTAAACTCAACGTAGTTCTTTCTTATGATTCGTTTTCTTCAAAAACACCGCAATTAAACTGATGAATCTTATGCTATTGCTTTTCACGAGTGTCTGAGCATTAACCATAGTGGAAAATGGAATCAACTCAATAAACAAAGATTAAATTAAGAAATTGTTGGTACCCAAGTCCGACGGATCACAGGTCGAACCGACCTCAGGCTTCTCATCCGAGTAGCAGGCCTGGACCGACGAAGGCTTAGGGAAACTCTTGGAGAACCTTTATAAATACCTCAACTATTAAGACTAATAAGAGAGGAGGTTTGGAAATACGAGTTGTGTATGTGAATCTACTAACGAGTTGTGTGTATGAATGTAGTTAAAGTAGGTACGAAAAAGATAGTCAATAATCTAAGTGTGCGTGTATTAACTATTAAGCAAGGACCAGTGTTTTAAAAGTTGGGCAATATAGAAAGTTTAAGAATTTAAGATCTAGATAAAGTTATAGTTTGAGACGCAATAGAATGTCGAATGTGTGTTGAGTGGAAAAGTTGAGTAAAGGATCCCCGATGCCGACAGCCAAATCACTAACACTCAAATGGAGGACAGA
This sequence comes from Zostera marina, assembly GCA_001185155.1. Lineage (NCBI taxonomy): Eukaryota > Viridiplantae > Streptophyta > Magnoliopsida > Alismatales > Zosteraceae > Zostera > Zostera marina. Next base: position 464,987 of record LFYR01001054.1, on the reverse strand, counting down.
CGACTGCGAGTCATTCACTGGAGTAAGGTTTAGGTACTCTCCGGCAAGGCCTAGTGTCTTTTTCCTCTCTCTGAGGGTTAAGCCCGAAGGTAAGGAGACCAGTGGGTTATGCTAGAAAAATGTATGTATGTATGTATGTGTTTCATTTTCATTAATATCTCCATTTACCGTCTACCTACCTACGCAGACTGCATACAAAATTCAAAATCTAAATTAAAGCAGCTAATTCAAAGGACGTTCTCACTATGTGCTTATGCGGAAGGAAACCCACTGAGCTACGTCGTCAATGCCGGTAAAACCCAAATCCATCCTTCATAAATCATATCAATCTTATATCATTTAATCGTCCGTCACCAACAAAATCGCACTAATCTTTTTTTTTTGTCCACTAAAAAAGATAAAATTCTGATTCCCATCCCACTCCAAGTCTCCAACACCACCAAAAGGAGAGGAAGAGATTGAGAGCAGTAAACCACCAATGGCGGTATCATTCTACTCTACAATCATTTTCTTAATCTCCCTCTGCTCGTTCACGCCTTTATCCAGCTCTATCGTCGCCGCTGATAATGGAGACTTTCAAACTCTTATGAAGCTCAAGTCGGCGTTAATAGGACAAGGAGGAGCTGGTCTTCACGACTGGAGTAGTACAGCTAGAGACCACTGTGTTTTCTCGGGCATCACTTGCGATGCCAGTGCACGAGTTATGGCTATTAATATCTCATACCTGCCACTTTTCGGCACTCTTCCATCGGAAATAGGTAAGCTCACTAAGCTTGTTAACCTTACTATCTCCTCTGATTTCATTGGCGGAGCGCTTCCACCTGAGATAGGTGGGCTTACCTCCTTGCGCGTGCTCAACATCTCCAACAATAACTTCACTTACGAGTTTCCACCGGAAGTTGCTAATGGACTCCTTAACCTTGAAGTTCTTGATGCTTACAACAACAACTTCTCCGGTGTACTCCCGGTTGGGTTAGTCGGGTATTCCAAACTGAGACATCTTTGCCTTGGTGGAAACTTCTTTACCGGAAGTATTCCTTCAGTGTATGGTCAAATCGAGAGTCTTGAATACTTGGGTCTCAATGGAAATGCTCTCACTGGGAAAATTCCGGCAAGTCTAGGACGGCTTTCTAGGTTGAAAGAGTTGTATATTGGATATTACAATGCATATGATGGAGGGATACCTCCGGAGCTTGGATCGTTGGTTAATCTGATTAGACTTGACGTGGGAAGCTGTAATCTCACAGGAGAGATACCGGCGAGTTTTGGAAAGCTAAAGAATCTTGATTCGTTATTCTTGCAAATTAACAATTTCACTGGTCGAATCCCACTGGAAATAGGCAACCTCACCGCCCTCCAGTCACTCGATCTTTCTATTAACCAGCTCACCGGTGAGATACCGGACACCTTCGTCAATCTGAGAGACCTGTCTTTGCTAAATCTTTTTACGAATCATCTCCAGGGTCGAATTCCATTGTTCATTGCCGATCTTCTTAATCTTGAGGTTCTCCAACTGTGGAATAACAACTTCACCTTCGAACTACCCAAAAATCTAGGTAGAAACAGCCGACTCATCCGTCTAGACGTGGCGAAGAACCGACTGACCGGAGCGATACCAAGCAGATTATGCGATGGTGGGAAGCTACAGATGTTGGTTCTGATGGAAAACAGCTTTTTTGGACCGATTCCGGCAGAGCTGGGTTTGTGCAAGTCTTTAACTAGAGTAAGACTAGCGAAGAACTTTTTAAATGGTACAATTCCCCCCGGATTGCTTAACCTTCCGTTTAACGATATGCTGGAGCTCAGCGATAACTATCTCAGTGGTGAGCTACCGGTAGAGGTTTCAGGGAAGAGACTGTCATTGTTGATTTTATCGAACAATTGGATTGGTGGAATGATTCCGATGACCATTGACAAGCTCGTGAGATTGCAGACGCTTGCAGTTGGTAATAATAGAATCGTCGGTGAAGTACCGCCGGGAATCGGAGAATTGAAGCAGCTGGCAACCCTTTATTTGAGTGGAAATCAGATTACTGGTACACTTCCGGCTGAGATTGGAGGCTGCAAGGGTCTAGTTTCCATTGATTTGAGTAGAAACAATCTTACAGGACTGATTCCTGTAGAAATCGCTATGTTGGAGAATCTGAACACACTGAACCTCTCAAATAACCGGTTCAGTGGTAAAATTCCACACCAGATCGACAGAATGATGAGTTTGACGCTGCTTGATTTATCATACAACGATTTATCGGGTGAAATCCCTACCGGAGGTCAATTTTTCGTTTTCAACGACAGTGCCTATGTCGGAAACCCTAACCTCTGTGGCGATCCACTTATGAACTCGAGTTGCTCATCCTCTAATTCGGGTTCATCATCTTCCACCAGCAAATCCTACTTCTACAGCTGCTCGAAGACAATTGTCACACTTGCCGCTGTCGTCATAATTGTGATCGCTTTATTAGCCATCGTCGTGAAGACCACGAGGTGGTGGAAACGACGAGAAAAATCAAACAGGTGGAAAATAACAGCCTTCCAACGTCTCAATTTTGGTATTGTTGACGTCCTCAGATGCTTGAAAGACGACAACGTCATCGGTAGAGGAGGTGCCGGAACGGTGTACCGCGGATCGATGCCATTTGGAAGCGAGATAGCAATCAAGCAACTCAGATGCGGTGGAGTCGGAGGGAATGATCATGACCGTGGATTCACCGCAGAGATTCAAACACTCGGCAAAATCCGTCACCGGAATATCGTACGACTCCTCGGATTCGTATCCAACAAAGAAGCAAATCTCCTTCTCTACGAATACATGCCAAACGGATCCTTAGGCGAGATGCTTCACGGCTCCAAAGGCGCCCATCTCGATTGGGATAGTCGCTATCGTATCGCACTTGAATCTGCCAAGGGTCTTTGCTATCTCCACCACGATTGCAACCCTCTGATAATCCACCGCGACGTCAAGTCAAACAACATCCTTCTCGATTCTGGATTCGAGGCACACGTAGCCGATTTCGGCCTCGCCAAGTTCCTTCAAGCCGCCGCCAACGATGCTTCGTCGGAATGCATGTCTGCCATTGCCGGCTCTTACGGTTACATCGCGCCTGGTCTTAATTCCTAAATCCGAGCTGGATTCATTCCTTCTTTTAGGTAATAAGCCTCAATCCCTACATGCTAACTTATTGCACTGCTCTACATCCCAACAGAATACGCATACACGTTACGGGTGGACGAGAAGAGTGACGTGTACAGCTTTGGAGTGGTGCTCTTGGAACTAATAACCGGAAGACGACCGATTGGTGGATTTGGTGATGGTGTCGACATCGTCCAATGGGTTCGAAAGACCACGTCAGAATTAGGAACCATGGTTGGACTTAGACCATTGGTGCTGGCGATCGTGGACGTGAGGAGACCTGTTGGGTGTTCAATGGAACGTATTGAGAACCTTTTCAAAGTGGCTATATTCTGTGTAAAAGAAAAGGGCGAGGATCGACCCACGATGCGAGAAGTGGTTCACATGTTGACTAACCAGATTTCACTTATCAGATAATCTAATCATGCTCTAATTTAATTAGACTCTACTTTTTTTTTGTATGATTGAAAAGATTGCTATCTTTAATTGTAAATACTATTATTAGTCTCTTAGACAGACGACTTCAAGTACTGTGACTATTGGACTAAGCTCCAACAGGCGACATACGACAGATGATTAAATCAATCTCTTAAGGAAAATTCTTTGTTTTACTTTTTATCACTCGTAAGTCTTACTCCTTAGCCTTAGGTATGAATGTATGATGAACAAGTTGGCAAGCAAGGTAACAAGTGAAAGCTTGGACGTTGCAGCCAGAGGTCCAGAAGAGCATACAATTGGAACGGTCTGTCTTCGAAATCAGAAAATTCTTAAATCCCAAGAATTCATTAAACCCTGAGGCTGCAATTATAGTGAAATTTGCACCTAAATCTGCTGATGTTAAGAAATCCGAAAAGAAATACTTAAATCTGAACCGCTGTAATAGTAAAAGGTGAATAATTGAAGTAGTAAAATAAAAATAAAATCTATCCTTAATCATATAGCTGTTTAGATGAAAATCTTATTGACAAATATAAAAAACTGGAAGGAAGTTCAATCCTTCAAATGATAATAAAATAAAATAAAATCAATTTATTTCCCAAAAAAAATTCATTTTAACATTAAAGAACCAGATATTATATTATCCATTTACCCCATAATTGAAAAAATGACACGAAAATCCAGTTGAAAAAACGACAAAAGAAAAACAGACTTAAAATGAAGCTTTGCCACTGCATCAAGTGATTTTTGCTGACAAGAACTCTTCAAAAATTGGAAATCAATTGCTTGCAAAAGCTTCTGAACATAAGATTCAATAAGAGTAGTTGAAGGGTTATTGACTTGTGTACCTTAACAAACGGAAAAGGTAAATAATATCTACCAAAATAAATTTATTTATAAGATGCAAGGTCATGACCCATGCTTGCCAAAGTTTATATTGATAGAAAATAGGTCAATAATCATTCTTCCCAAAGTTCTTGCACCACATCTGAGAAGGAATTGGACGGACAGGATGGTGTGGCCGTTGCTGCAAGAATTACAAGTTGAAGATAAAGCCCCCCGTTGATGGTGTGTCAACAGTACAATAAAATATCAAAAATTAATGCAACGTCAGATTCCAGTTCTAATGTTATATCAACTTGGTTACATATTTAACTTTACGAAGAATTATTGTCTTGCTGTTTGCATATATGGCCAAGAGTAAATGTTTACATTTTTTGTTTGTTACGGCAATGATTTACAAATAAAGATCCTGTGTAGGTTTAAAAAGATCATGGTCTGAAGAGTTGTAATGAAATAAAAGGCATCGAAGTTTATTTTGGGATCTTTTCATAATAAGTTAACAATCTAACTACTTAAAGCTGAAGTTATACATTGTCATAACCATACATCAAAATAGCACCATTAAAGCACTTGGACAGCTCTAGCTAGAGATTGGGTTAGAATCCGACAATTTGACATATATTTTGAAGGCTCGTTTGATGTATTTTAGGATTTTTAGTAACTGTTTTTTTGACAGTACCAATGGAGGGAAAAGTCTTTTCAGGCGCTGTCCGGCAATCTTCTTTCCTCTGTCCATCAACCTTTCCTCCCGAGATAAGGCTGGCGATCATCTTTTCTCTGTCTAGTTTGTGTTATTATCTGTCTTCTGATGTTCAACCAAAGTTTCCCAGCTTCTCGCCATTTTCTGACAAACCTTGGAATTTTTTTTCCATTCCAGATTTCATCACGTCTTCCGATGAAGAGGTTATGGCACTCCATTCTGATGGTGAGACGGTGAGAGTGATGAAAATCCAGAAGATGGGTGTGTCGAGGGAGACTGTTCAACTATATTTCATCCTTCGCTTGATGAATTTGTGATTAACAACCGTCTCTACGGCCTTCAAGTGCTAAAAATAATCCTACTTGGAAGTATAGGATACATAATGAGCCTAACAAGTCAAATTACGGTCAATGCATTCTTTGTTTGGATGTTTGTAAAGATAGAATTACTAATTAGTCATCATAAATTGAATATGACGGGTATTCATGATGGAACGTCAAATGATGTCAAGTGACGGAATACTACTTTGAAATTTTTCCATGAGAAAAAAGAAAGGGAAAAAGGAAGGAGGTGATAATTGAACTTCCTCTGAAATATCATGCAACTCAATCTACCAAGAGCAAGGTAAACGAAGTCACCAAACATGGACGACTTAATCTTAGGTTGAATAAAATGGTTCATGACACTTTTTGGGAACGAAGGGCATCAAAAAAGAAGCAAACATTAATTGAACAATGCTTGAAAAGAGAGAACAAAAAGTTAGTAGATTCCATATTTGTGGAACTCTTGTACCTGAGCAACAGCACAAGCACATTTAACTTCACAGACAAGCCAATGTTAGAGTAATGAAAAAATTCTGATTTTCATTTAACTTCTTACCTTTTTTAAAATAAATCTGAAATTTAATTAAATTTTCAGGTTTTTTGTGAGGCCATGATTAGAGAGAGGTTATAGAATGCCATCTAATTACTTTTTGACTAGACCACTACTCAAAGAATATGTTGTGAATGTGATAACAAAGATCCAAGAAAAGGCATGGAAAACAATGTGGTCGCAACCTAATGTCTAATGGATTGTCCAATTGTTGAGAAAGAAGTATCTTAAATTTCTTGGTCCACTCCACTGAAGGTTCATTTTATCTATTGATGAATCGAACAAAGAGAAGACTTGACTATAGTATTATAATCGATTGATTATAGTTACTCTGAAATTGTATATAAAATCTTCTGCATCAATGGAATGGGGATCAGGTTTTGAATTTCCTCTTCTCACACATCTTGTTCCTATTATAAAAATGAATGATATTAGGCAAATGCTATGAGGCAATGGTTAAGCAGTTAGTTATTGCCTATTGGCATCTCTGGTTTCTGCCTACCGTTATGTGCTTATTTTTATTTTTCTGCACACCCCTAGAGGACCTAGCCTAACCCTGTGCAGTACTTGATTGTTAAGGGGTTTATTTTTCTCTATTGTTGTAATACTGGAAAAGACCCACTTCATATCTAATAAAATTTTAATCTTATCAAAAAAAAAAGAATGGTAATGGCAAAGAAACTAAGGTTTTTTCACACAACCTCTTGTCTGGACTCTGGCTATCATATAATACCCCAATTACTTGTGTGATCAACACAATATGCATTGGGTTATTTAAAACCTTGCGTCAATCAATTTCATAATTTCTAGATATACTTTATTAACCATATCCTTCTTAGTGAAATTACTACGGTTAATATCTATGACCAAGTATTGAAGCTGAAAAAAGAAAACTGAATTACAGTAAAAACAACAAAGAATGCAGAACAGAAGATCAACCAAACTTAGAGTACATCAGGTTCAATGGATTTCTTGGAAATAGAGATACATGTTATCTTATAAATGGATTAAAATCAAAATAAAAATCATAATGTTATATTGGTAGATTTGCGCAGAAAAATATGAATGATTCCAAAAAGGTAGGGAATTTAATTCATTCTTTAGCAAGATGGAAGATCAAATACTCGAATCGAAATTACCTCGAGCTCGACGGATTTCTTGGCGAGTGGGATGCATACAAGGATGATGCCGAACATGGCAATAGCAGTGTTCCTCTTCCAATGCTTGGGCCGGCAGTATGGTCCACCTGTCAAACTCCATACCTTCGTTCGAAAATCTCCTCCATGTCCATGCTCCGTTGCTCCTCCCATTTCGCTATATCTCTCCCTCTTTTTTTCTGGAGCACTTATTCCCCAAATCAAAACCTAATCGGATCGGGTAAGAATAGAAGACATTATAATGAAAGGCCATTATTTATGGTTTTGAGTTTTGACCATTCCAAAAGTCCCTTACTCGATATGGTGGTATTGGGCTTGTTATTCTAAAATATCATTAGCTCTGTCACAATACCTCAAATGCTAAACCTTAACTAAAGAGTACTAATCTGAATCTAAAATCAACAATATTCAAAATGTTTATAACAAGGACAAAATGTATACAAATTGAAAAACAATCAAAAATAAACTGAATCTGAAAAACACATTAAACTGAAATAGATAGTTCTAATTCTAATTCTAAACCTAACACATAGCCGATATTCAAGATAAAAATAAAGAAGTAATTAACATATAATTACTGAATTGAACTTAATTGAGAATAAGTAAAACAGAGATACTTACAGTTTTAACTAAGAAAGAAACTGTAAGGTTCAATGTGCAATCTTTATCACTTAAAAACTAATAACAAAATAAAAAGGAACGTGAGGACTGGACTGCAAGTTTGCCCACTTAACAGAATAAAAGAAATACAAGGACTGGACTGCAAGTGTACCCACTTAAAGGCCGCAAAAGAATATAGAAGAGTACGAGGATCAAACTGCAAGTTTACCCACTTAAATAAAAGTAATTGGGTAATTGGGTATTTGGATCATTGTTTGATTAAAGATCCAATTAACCAATTAATTGTTATTAGTTGTATTAGTTAAGTTAGTTAGTGTTAATTTCAATTTAAATACTCTTTGTAATTAACAAGTTTAATTCAATTGATTACACACTGATTACACACTTAGTGGTTAACGGCTACTTGCCATTAACCTACTTCTTTCTTTCTTTCTTCCCCTATCTCTCGCCGGACGGCGAGCTTTGTCGCCGGAGTTATTTCTTATCTCCCAATCCCACCGTTGGATCGACGCCATCTTTTTAACAAAAAATACACATTTGAGAAAGTAAAGAAAGAAATACACATTAATACGAAACCAAGACCTTAGACGATGATGCACAAACCGCCGATTGAATATTTGGAAAAAAAACAAACGGATGAACAACAAGTGAACCGATAAAAATCCTAGATCGAAAGAAGGAAAATGAGAGTACCGAAAATGTAATCTTTAGACTATAATCGTAATACCTGTATACGCAATTCCCTTTCCATTGTCATTAGGTCATTTATTTATAATTTTAGAAACTGCTGATCGGATCTTGTGATATCCATTTTAGCACTTCTGTCTTTAACATCCTCCGGCAAATTCGACGGGAAGAATTCCGGTGAATTTGAACAACTGCCAGTAGTCCCCAAATTGACCATGCTGTGTCGATTCCTGTATATTCTAAATGCTTTTGTGCCTAGAACCATTGTGAAACCATCAGCCAATTGAAGTCCAGTTGGGGTATATTCCTGATCTGTAGTGCTCCTTTCTCTATCAGCTCCCTCACAAAATAATAGGCAATGTCTATATGCCTTGATCTTTAATTTTGAGATTGTGGGATTTGTTGTCATGTAAATTATCGATTTATTATCACACAACAGTAAAGGAGGCCTATCAAATTTAAAATTCAGCACCACCTAATTTCTGATGTAACATGAGATAATGCCTTAAATTCTGATTTTGCACTAGATAATGATACTGAACACTGCTTCTTAACCAACCATGAGACCAAGTTTCCATTTAACCAGATGCTTGATCCAGTTACTGATCTTCTATCGACATTGCCTCCCCAATCAGAGTCATAGTGTGCTTCTAAAATTAAATTTTTCTGCATATTTGAATTTGTTGTAAACTTTAATCCCATGCCTAAGGTACCTCTAAGATATCTGAAAACTCTTTTTATTGCTTGTAAGTGTCCTTCACGTGGATTGTGTAAATGCTGACATATTTGATTCACAACAAAGGAAATGTCTAGCCTTGTTAGGCTCAGATATTGTAAGGATTCCACCATACTTCTAAACATAGTGATGTCTTCCACAACTTCTCTTGAAATTTTACACATCCTAGGAGATAGCATCATTGGAGTGCTGATTGGCTTTGCCTTCTCAAACCCATATTTCTTTAACAGATCATTTGTATATTTCTCTTGAGAAATTATAATGGATGAACCTGAGTAAGAACATTCAATCCCCAAAAACTATTTTGTCAGCTCTAACTCATTGCAAGCAATTTCAGTGCACACAAGTTGTATTACTCTCTTAATTTCCTCTGAGTCCCCACCAGTCATAATTGTATCATCTACATACATTAATATGATAATTTTTGAGCCATTTGAGTCTTTGAAAAACATAGAGGTATCTATGTGAGAGTTATTGTAACCAATCTGAACTAAGAATGCTTGCAATCTCATGTACAAAGCTCTAGGTGCCTGCTTTAAACCATAGATAGCCTTGTGAAGTAAGCACACATCTGTAGGTCTTTTCTTATCCACAAACCCAGTTGGTTGTCTCATATCCACAAACAAGGTTGATTACATCAAGCCAGACTGTCCTCTTTTAAAGGAAAAAGCTCATCAAGCACAGTGGACTGACAAACGTCAGTGACTCTGAACAAGATAAACCCCCCCTTATAACTTCGGATCACTACCCAACATATATTTGATAACCATCTAAGATATTTTATTTCTCTGATAAAACCATTCTTAACTAATTTATCGATTTTTGTGAAAGCAACATCCCTCTTTTCCGGGCTTAATACTCTTAACTTCTCCTTTACTGGTTTGGTTTTGTTAGAAATGTATATTTGAATGATTGATGCTTGAATGATAATATGATGATACGATGATATTGAAATTGAGATAATAATGTATTACAGAAATTGCAGATTGTTGAAGATCGAGATGATGAATAAATGTGATGAACACAGAAATGATGACTGTAAGCTCGAATGATCTTGAGCTGCAGAACTGATTGAAGATGAAGACAGATTCAATCCTTGGACAGAGGTGCAACAGTAGAACAAATTGGACAGCAATTCCACTCTGCAAAACAGAACTCAAAAGGCAATGAGCTTCTTGTTATTTATAGGGATTTATAATTAATCATCAATGGCTATATTAGTCTTAATTAGAAATGTGGGTGATTGTTGAATATTTAATTTGTGATTGATTCGGATTTGATTTAATTGCATTTTAGATGTGATTATTGTAATTGATATATTTTAATTATAAAAGGGTTTTAATGCAATTTCTTAATTAATCTTCTAATAGCCCCCCTCAAAAGCAAGGCCGAAAAAGACTCGTTTTGGGCTTTGGTTTTGGTTTGGACTTTGTTAATTATTTAAAGGTATGTGTAGGGTCGTTTATTTAAAACTTGTCGGTCGGGGTTTTGTTCATTAGGATTTTTGGCGAGAGAAGGCGAACAGAGGTTTTCTCCTTTCCCTCGTTTGTTCCTTATCTTCCTTCTTCTAGTGTAGTTGATTCATTCCTAGTTGTTCGATCATAGTTTTGAATAGTGTTCCTACTACTGGTTTTGTGAATAGATCAGCAACATTCATTTTGGTGTCGACTCTGTCGATTTTTAGGTCTTTTCCCATTATTTTGTCGCGCACAGTATGTATGTCTATTTCTATGTGTTTTGTGCGTTGATGTAGAACCGGGTTTAGTGCTATTGCTTCTTCCGAAATACTATCAGTATATAGGGTTGGAGTTTGGTATCCTTCTTTGTAAGTTCCTATTTCTTTTAGGAGATTTGTCAACCAAGTTATTTCACAACTAGTATGTGTTATTGCCCTATATTCCGCTTCTGCTGATGAGCGTGCTACGGTGTGCTATTTTTTTGTTTTCCATGATATCAGGGAGTCTCCTAAAAATATGACAAATCCGGTAGTAGATCTCCTGGTGGATGGGCAGGACGCCCAATCTGAATCGGAGAATGCTGCAATTGCTGAGGTTTTGGATCCAGAGAAGAACAATGCAAATCCTGGTGATTGTTTAATATACCTTAGAATCTTATGTGCTGCACATAGGTCTTTTTCTTTTGGATTACCCATATTTTGACTTAGGAAATTTACCGCGTAGGTTATGTTTGACCTTGTAACTGTTAGGTATACTAATTTACCAACTATTTTTTTATAATATGTTGGATCTTGGAGTTCTTTTTCCTCGTCGTTTTTTAATTCTTGTGGTTTGTTTGTTAGATTATTTGATGGTTTTGAGTTTATGTACCATGTTGTTTCTAAAAGGTTCAGTGCGTATTTTTCTTCCTCCCATATATATGCCTTGTAGGGAGAATGTGAATTCCAATCCTACGAAATATTTTAGTTTTCCTAAATCTTTTATATTAAAATTTTTTTTAGTTGTTTTTTAATTTCCTTGATTTTATTTAGGTTGTTTCCAATGACTAACAAATCGTCCACATATGCTAGTATAAATGTTTTGGATTCTCCTTCCTGTTTAACAAACAGTGCGTAGTCTGATTTTGTTTGTGTGAATCCTATTATTTTTATGACGTTTAATTTGTAAAATCACATTCTGGAGGCCTGTTTTAGACCATATAATGATTTTCTTAGTTTACATACTAAGTTCTTGTTTTCTTTTTCTAGCTTTAGTCTTTGTGGGATTTTCATAAAGACTTCTTCTTCTAGTTCTCCATGTAAGAAGGCATTCTGTACATCCATTTGATGTAGGTGCCATTTATTTTGTGCAGCTAGAATCATTATTAGTGTTCTCAAGGTTGTCATCCTTGAGATAGAGGCAAAGGTGTCGGTATAATCAATCCCTTCTATTTAGTTATAACATTTTGCCACTAGCCTAGCTTTATGTCTTTCTATGGTTTCATCTGAGTTGTATTTCGTTTTATATACCCATTTTTTTCTATTGCCTTCTTGCCTTGTGGTAGTTCTACTATCTCCCAAGTTTTGTTGACTTTTAGGGCTTTTAGCTCGTTGTTCATTGCCTCACACCATTTTTCTTCTTTTATTGCTTGTGTATAGGAGTTTGGTTCCTTAGCTTTACTTATTGTGATTAGGAAGGTCCTATGTTTTTCTGATGTATTTTGGTATGATATGTAGTTTTCTATTGGGAATTTTGACTTGTTAGCATTATAGCATACATGGTCTTCATATATTTTTGGTCTTTTTGATTCTCTTGTTGGTCTTTGTTGTGTTGGTTGTGTCTGTATTCTTTCCTTTTGTTTTGAGATGGTGTTTCTGTTGTTCTTGGGTTCGTTTGACTTGTTGTTTATATCCCTAATTAATGGTGGGTTTCTTTGTTCTTGTGTTTCCTTTTGTTTAAATGGAAACACTGTCTCATAGAAACTTACATCTCTATTGACAAATATTAGTTCTTTTTCTAGATCAATGATTTTATATCCTTTTGTTGTTGTTGAGTAGCCAAGGAATACTCCTTTAACTGCTCTAGGTTCAGATTTATCTGTTGTTTTTTTGTTTTTGGCATAGCAGAGACAGCTAAAAACCTTTAATGAAAAACAAATTGCTAGAATTGCTAGTTTTAGAATCTCGTGTAGTTTTAAAATTGCTAGTAGGAAAAACAAATCTCGTGTGTTTTGCCATTGGGCATTCATTATATAAAGTATTATCTAATTTAGGAATTGAATTGTCTATTTTCCTAATTAGATAATATCTAAGTAGTGATGGATGTCCTAGCCTCCTATGTCAAATGTTTGTTGAGGAGGTTTTGTTGGCCAAGTAGCTTCTCGCTTTTTTACTTCTCTTTGATTCTATTGATTCCTCGAGTATCATGTATAGTCCATTGATCCTTTTACCCATAAAAATCAAGCTCATCCTCGAATCCTGTATAAGACAGTGATCAGGATGAAATGAACAGCTGCATTGTAATTACTTTGTTAATTTTGTGACTGAAATCAAATTTACATTAAATTCAGTAATCTGTAAGACATTTTGGAGTGTCAATCTATTATTTATTTTGTACTTTCCAATGCAATTCACTGTTGTTATCTGTGAATTTGGAAGGTGTACAATGATAGGATTGACAAGGATTATCTGATCTGTGAGTGTGATGTCCGGCCCACACATATGATCAATAGCTCCACGGTCTATTATCCAGATTGTGTTTTTTCTACTGTGAGTATTGAAACAGAAGGAGGGATAAGCATTACCAGTATTGTTGTCTGGCTCTAAAGAAGGGTGTTGTATCAGCACCCTTCCCATGTTTGCAGAGTGCCTTTCTTCATTAGGTTGACTCTGGTTTTGGTTCAGAAGGTTCCTGATTTGGTCCATGACATCTTGGTTTTGGCTTACTTCAGATTGTCCTTCATATTGATATGATGAGTTACTGTTGGACCATTGGTTGTTTTGTCAATCTTCTTCAGATGCATTATAGCCTTATTCTTGTTCATCCATTCCATAAAAGTTTTCATTTTTTATGTATTGTTGATTGGTTGTTTCTTCTGAGTATGTGTTGTATACTCTGGATTGTGGCCTGAAGTTGTTGTTGTTTGGTGCATATTTGTTTGTTGTCCAGGTCCTTGATAACCTTGTCTTTGCTGTCCAGGTCCTTGATAACCTTGTCTTTGCTGTCCAGGTCCTTGATAACCTTGTCTTTGCTGTCCAGGTCCTTGTTGTTAATTGTTTGATTCTGATTTGATTTAATTGCATTTAGATGTGATTATTGTAATTGATATATTTTAATTATAAAAGGGTCTTATGCAATTTCTTAATTAATCTTTTAATAGCCCCCCTCAAAAGCAAGGCCGAAAAAGACTCGTTTTGGGCTTTGGTTTTGGTTTAGACTTTGTTAATTATTTAAAGGTATGTGTAAGGTCGTTTATTTGAAACTTGTCGATCGGGGTTTTGTAACAAGTGTTGATGGTAAGTATTTGAAACTTGTAGGGATATCCATGTATTTGGTAACAGGTGTTGATGGTGCGTCCTGGCCTTTTACATTTGTTACAGTAAGGTCTCTCACCTTGTGGTCTGGGTGGCCTGTAAGGCCTTTGAATCATTAGTGTTGTTGCTGGTTCACTTGGTGTCTCCATGTCTCTTTGTTGTTTATCCTTTGAGACCATGGCATATGCCTTATTTAAATCAGACTGAGGTTCCGTGAGCATTATTTGTCTTCCAAGGTGTTTATAGCATTCATTCAGTCTCATTAGGAACTTTATCAATCTTTCTTCTGCTATGATTTCTACACTCTTCCTGCTCATGTCATATTCATTCCAAAGTTTGGTGAGTTTTGTATAGTAGCCACACACAGAGTCTTGCCCTTGTGTGAGAGTGAATATTTTCACTTGTAGTTGGTAGACTAGAGGCCCATTCTGTATGTGAAATCTCTCTTTTAATTCTTTCCATAGGAGATAATCTGATTTGTAGAAAAAAAAACCAGGTGATAAGTCCTGGCTTAGACTATTTAAGATCCAGGACCTTACTAATGCATCGATGGTTTTCCACCTCTGATACTTTTCTTCTTCAGTTTTTTCATCTGGTGTAGTTTCTTCTCCTGTCAAGTATTTTTCTTTATTTTTGGATTCCACAACTATGACGAACGGTGTGCTCCAAACAATCCAGTTGTTACCATCCATTCTGAATGGTACTAACTGTGTGGTTGGGTTATCTGAGTACTGTTGTATGACATTTTCATTTGCCATTTTTTATGTTTTCTGGAAAAAAATTGATGCAGATAATGAAGTTGAGTCAAAATATAGAGAAATTGGTGGGAATGATGTGGAATGTATAGATCATGCAGTTGTTCCAAAACAGTTTCCTGCTTATCAACCATCTTTTGATCGTGCAGTTTGGAAAAATGTGGCTTGGGCTGGGAGAGTGGATGATGAACCTAGGGCCTTGTGGGTAGATTATATGAGGGATAACATGTAGATCCTGACTATGTTGATGATGATCCGGACGAGGGACCTCAACCACTTGTGGATGATGATCTTGAAGAGTGGGATGGGGGATTGGAAGAAGATTGGAATGCTGATGAAGGGACTGGTGGTATCTATGGATTGAGTGATGATGAAAAGGCTGCAGAGAATGATGATTATTGTATTTTCAAATGTGAGGAAAATGATTCAGTGGGAGATTTGAGGGGGAAGAAGATGAAAGCTGCTTATAGGACACTTTGTAAGGATAAGGCTATTTCCCTTGGAATTTGGGATGAGGAGTATCCTCCTAGATTGCTTGATGATTTTGTTTATGTAAGCAGGTTGAGTCCTTGAGTTCTAATTGAGAGAAGAAAAAAACTGTAACAAAAAAAAACTCAGGGAAGAATATGTGAAATGTGTTTTGCTGTTTTGAAAAAAAATGATGAAATTATTCAGTTTGGATTGGGATTTTGATGATACTGATGTTTTAAAGACGATGATATATTGAAAGAAATGATGTTTAAAATTATTGAATGTTTATTAATTTGTGAGATGAATGTGATCTTGTTATTTTATAGGTACGGATGCAATTGAAATGAAGACTGTGGACTGTGATGCAGATGCTTTAAGTGTGGATTCAGATGTAAGTGAGGACACACAGAAATTTATTGATGAAATAAACTGGGATGAGAATATAGACCCTGATTATGCAGGATGACTACTGATGAAACTGAAAAGGAAGGATCTGGAATGAAAAAAAAAACTTATATTTTGTTTCTCTTTTGAGAAAAAAAAACTTTCACTTCTTTTGATTAACACAACTTGATTACCATGTTAGAAATGTATATTTGAATGATTGATGCTTGAATGCTAATATGATGATATGATGATATTGAAATTGAGATAATAATGTATTACAGAGATTGCAGATTGTTGAAGATCGAAATGATGAATGAATGTGATGAACACAAGAATGGTGACGGTAAGCTCGAATGATCTTGAGCTGCAAAACTGATTGAAGATGAAGACGGATTCAATCCTTGGACAGAGGTGCAGCAGTAGAACAAATTGGATAGCAATTCCACTCTGCAAAACAGAACTCAAAAGGCAACGAGCTTCTTGTTATTTATAGGGATTTATAATTAATCATCAATGACTATATTAGCCTTAATTAGAAATGTGGGTGGTTGTTGAATATTTAATTTGTGATTGATTCGGATTTGATTTAATTGCATTTTAGATGTGATTATTGTGATTAATATATTTTAATTATAAAAGGGTTTTAATGCAATTTTTAAATTAATCTTTTAATAGGTTTTCGGATCTACTTCTAATTTATGTCCTATTACTTTTTTGTCCACACTTTTTAGATCTGAGTCGTTCCAAGCGAAAACATCTAAATTATTGCTTAATAGCTTTATTATCTTTTCCTTGTCGTCCTTGTTCAGATTTTCGCCGATGCGCGTCGTCCACGACAACGACGAGGTGCAAACCTTTGGGGTACAAACCCATGTGTTATATACTCTAACATTTGGGGTATAAACCTTTCAATACCTTAAGTTTTTTTGGGGGGGGGAAGATCGATTATTTTAAGAAAATTAATATACAAAATATGGTAACATATAATCAATAGAACGATAACTATAACAACAAGACGTTTGAACCTCGCTAAAGACAGAGTTAAACGTCGACGTGTTGTTCTCCAAGTTTTTAGTAACGTGGTTGCTTTTCATATACTGAACCCACATCTCCGACATCTCCTATTATCATCTCGGATATCATCGTTTTCACACATCCACGCTGAGACTTTATACCTTTTATCTTCATCTTGAAACATACGAAGACTGACATGAGGGATCTGACACGACATCGATTTGTGTTACGACGGTTGAACGGTGTTGACGAGACAACAAGGAACCTAGACGGCAGACCATTGTGTCATTTGTGTGAGTCAATCTTTAGATTAAGACGTGCAATTTTTTTGTAACAGAGATTATTACTATTTTTTTATAGATATTAGACAGATATATTTTTCATTTTTCTCTCTCCAGTTTTACAGCTTTTACCCCTAAGAAAAATGTAATTAGGTTTTTCATTTTAATATTTGCCACACTGACTTCTGCACCAAGCTGATCCGCTTTTTGTACTCTATAAGCCAATACCCAAACCTCCCAAATCAAATCGTAGACGACGGCGAAACCCTAGGCCAAGCCAACAATGGCGCGCTACGATCGTGCAATCACCGTCTTTTCCCCAGACGGTCACCTTTTCCAGGTCGAATATGCCCTTGAAGCTGTCCGCAAGGGCAACGCAGCGGTGGGTGTTCGTGGCATGGACACCGTCGTCCTTGGAGTTGAAAAAAAGTCTGCTGCGAAGCTTCAGGACACTAGATCCGTTCGCAAAATCGTCAATCTCGATGACCACATCGCCCTGGCATGTGCGGGTTTGAAGGCTGATGCTAGGGTTCTGATCAACAGAGCTAGGATCGAGTGTCAGAGTCACCGTCTTACTGTTGAGGACCCTGTCACCGTTGAGTACATCACACGGTACATTGCTGGGTTGCAACAGAAGTATACTCAGAGTGGTGGTGTCAGGCCCTTCGGATTGTCAACGTTGATTGTAGGATTTGATCCGTATACAGATGTTCCAGCACTGTATCAGACGGATCCATCAGGTACTTTCTCTGCTTGGAAGGCGAATGCCACTGGTAGAAATTCCAATTCGATGAGGGAGTTTTTGGAAAAGAATTATAAGGAAACATCGGGGAAGGAGACTATCAAATTGACCATTCGAGCATTGCTTGAAGTAAGCTTCTTTTAATTTTTTACATATTCTTTTTATTTTGGTCGCGTAATAATAATATTCAATTCTTTATTTGCTTGTTTGTTATTTGAATGAAGTAGGCGAATTAAATTATCATAAAAATTTCTTCTCTGACACTTAAAATGCTCGATGTCACGATCATCATTCATCAGTCTTATTGAGTTGCTAATTATCACTTGAAATCTTAGTGGAATACACTACTGAACTATTGGTATCGGAGGCAGTGCAAATTGTTAATATGACCTTGTCCATGATTTCATAATTTCTATTATTAACCATCTGTGTTAGAACAATTAGCTATGTAAAAATATGCCAGTTCTTATGGAATATTTTTTTTCCTGGTTTATGCCCCCCTAAGAAATCAATTTTTGTTGGTGGTTCAATACTTAAGTGTCAAGCAATTAGGTATACATTTCTACCAAGTGTCTTGTAAAACACCAGCCAAAACTGACTGAAACTTTAGCAAATGTCAATAAGCATCGCCATGCTACATATGCATATAGATATCTGGTCATGTCTAAATGAATTATTTTTCATATAATGCCCATCCAACATTTTTTTCCCTTTAAAGATGTCATTGTAAAATGCATTGCAATCATTTTTGTGTGGATATTTAGTAATTTGCAATATGCCAGTTTGTCAGAAACCTTTTTAAATTTTTTATTTAATCCAAGCTGTAAAATCCAAAGGAACATGTGGGATTAGAATGAAAAGATATGGTTTAACAAGAGAATTTAGTATTTGCCTTATGTATTGGACATATATTATCAAAAATGGATTGGATAGAGCTTTCTCCAATCAGGAATGGATTAATCTTTTCCCTGAAGTATGATTTGCAGCTAAATGAAATGACACCAAACAAATAGCAGTCATTAGACTTAGAGAGGATCTAGATAAATTAATGAAACAGAGTAATGTCAATCCTTTTTCCACTGAGGTACAACTGGAGATGAAAAAAAACAGGAGTTGTTCAGCAAGCTAATGATAGAGGAGGCTAACTACAAACAGAGGAGTAAAGCCAGCTGGCTAAGACTTGGTGGCTCTAACAACAAATTCTTAAGTTTCCAACAAAAATAAGGTCAAGAATTCCACCCTAAAGCTTAACTACAAACTCTTAACTAAAATCTTGTCAGATTGAATATCAAAAGTCTCAACATGGCTAATATCCCCCCACCAAAAAATATTCATTGCAGGTAGGAGCATCTCAGATAACACACTTTTGACTAATGAAATGGTCCATGGGTTTGGCAGGATCAGAACCCCCAGAAGATATTGCATTACCATAGACCTGTAAAAGGCTTTTGATATGGTAAAATGGAATGCAATCACCTCTACATTGCAGGCCATGGGCTTTTGCCCCCTACTGTGAAAATTAGTCCATAATTGCATTTCTACTGCATCTTTCTTTGTGTTAGTAGAAGGTTCCCCTACCCCCTTTCACCAACGACAAATGGATCATACAGGGGGTTCCTCCATCTCTCATTTTTTCTTACTTGGTAATGGACAACGTCAGTAGACTAATAGAGAAAGAGGTCAAGGAAAAAAGAATGGACACGTGCATAGTCAATGGTGTCAGATCCATCTCCCACCTCATCTATGCAGATGATGTACTAATTTTCTCAAAGGCTAACTCCAAATCACTTAGGGCTATTAAGGGGATTCTTGAAGCATTTTCAAGCTTCTCAGGTTTAGAGGTTAACAAGGAGAAAAGTTCTGCCACATATTCCAAAATATATGCCAATGACCAGGATATCCATGGGATTCTCAACTTCCCTAGCATACCTCTCCCTATAAGCTATCTGGGCCTCTCTATCATTGGTAGAAACAAAACGCATGCAGTATGCTGCTGGAAACTAAATGGAAAGGAAGGTGTCTCTCATATGCAGGGAGAACACAACTGGTAAATTAGGTACTATTAGGAAAATTCCAATACTGGGCTAACGGAACCACTCTCCCCAGCTCAGTAATTAAGAAAATTCAGAGCCTAGCTTATAACTTTATATAGGATGGAAGATGATATACATATATCAGTTGGAAGAAAATGGCTCTTCCTAAAAAAGAAGGGGGGATCGAAGTTAAAGATTTCTTTGCTACTAATGTCACTGCAATGATAAAACGAGCTGACAATTGCCACGTTGGAAAATCAAGCCTCTTTTTCTAGTTGTTGTTCAAACTGAAATCTTTATTTTTGAAGTTTATCCATAATCCTGATTTGATATTTATTAAAGGCAGGTTGTCAGGTTGTTGGATAGATCCAGACCTCAATCTGCCCAAGATCTGATCAGGACATATGTCCTCTACAACTGCTCAAAAACGAGCAGCGTTGAATTTTTTCACACAACAATATCAATCATGTCATGTTTATAACCATTAACCTATGAGAATTGAGGAATTGATTCAACCAGGTTTGTTACTAGAAAAATTATCTGGCAAGATGATTTACTTGCTTTAGAAATAATATATTTTTGACTGTCATGGAAAATATCAAAATATTATTATTAGTATCATTTTTTTACTTGTCCATTCAATAGTCATAATGTCATATGACTACAGTTTTAGCCACACGATTCTTCATATTTTTTGTTTTTATTGGGGTGGGATGGGAGATTTTCTATCAGTGCAATATATTTTCTGATTGTGATATATGAAAGCACTTGAATTTTAATTAAGATTGTAGTTGATTTGCAACATAAGTAATAATCATAGTTCAGGTTAATTAGAAAATTCTGTCTTTAGGAGATTCTAAAGCTATTGAAATGATATAATTTTGGAACTGTCAGGCTATAAATCCCTTTCTAAATGTTTATACATTTTCTCAGGTTGTTGAGAGTGGAGGAAAGAACATCGAGATTGCTGTGATGACGAAACAAGATGGGCTTCGTCAACTTGATGAAGGAGAAATTGATGCAATTGTTGCGGAAATTGAAGCAGAAAAGGCCGCAGCTGAGGCAGCAAAGAAAGCTCCGTCATCCAGGGAATCTCAATAAAATAGTTTTCCTGAGACTTTGTGATACATTTGAATCCAGTTTTTCTAAACTCGACCACTCTAGTGTCTCTTGTTTCTTGTTAAAAAGATGAAGAAAAATGATTTCCCTGTTACAATATTGCAGATATTGAATATTGGTTGGCCATAAATTAGTGTTTAATTTGATTCTCTACTTTGTCCTTGATCTATTTCTGCACGCTTGCGTCGCTCGTTGTTGCTTTCATAGATATAGATAGTTTAGTTGAGTAATTGACGATAATCTAGGTTACAGACATTGAGAAGCACAAGTAAATCTTTCTTTTTTTCTTCTGACAAATCCCCTTGTATATTTGAAACTTTGAATTGTAGCCTTGTATGGGCTTCTAGTTGATTGGGACTTGGGAAGGAGAGCGATGGAGTTGAGAAGGATCTTTCTTTTGCTCTCTAGAATTAAAAAAAAGGACCATAGGAGAAGACGTGGGTAGGAAGATGAAAATGGGTACATAGTTATTGCAAAAAAAACTGTTGCACTGGAATCCCTCCCACACTTTTTAACATTATTAGATGAATTGAGTTATTCTCTCTGACTCTATGAGTAGATGCAGACATCTTAGATGTTGCACTTAATTTTGGATATGACAGTTGACCAATGAGAATATTGTAGATTGGTACTTCTCCTATGACTGTCTTACTCTCTCTCAATTAAATTACGCACCAATCACTCATTCACCCATACCTACTTCTGTATTATGTAATGGGCTATTAGCAGCAGCAACATGGAGTAGAATCTTAATGAGTGGAAGCAGATGGATGGATAAGTCAAAGAAACATTGAAGGAGTGGTAGGTAGACAAAGTAAGTTAGTTGGTCCTTGGTGGCCTGTTAGGTAGTTGGATTCTTTATTATTATTATTATTTTTGAATACCACGGTTCATGAATTCTTCACACACCACTTATTTATTTTTGAATAAACCGAAGCAGTTTATTTATTAAACTTCTTGGAACTAGAGAAGGCAGCAATGAATGAAAGAAGATGTCCATAGACACAGTTTGATTCTCACTTTGGAAGTGTAAAAAAGTTCATTGCCAAACCATGTGAATTCCTACTGATGGGTTGTTTGATCCCAGGGACATGTCCTGTCCCCACCTGCTAAAGAAAGGTCAAATCAGACAGAATCAGACATGGTCGGTAACTTGGGTAGGTGGAAATAGTTAAATAAGGTTAAGTTTCATGGTTAACCTCCTTCTAGTCTCCAACTGGTTTTGGCTTTCAGAGTTTAGTTTTGCCAAAAATCACTGACCTCCTCACCATTCTTGTTACAAGAAATAAAGAAATCTTGGGTACATTCATTCCAGCAGATCAACCACAAATACAACATTATGGCAGAGCGAGGAAATGGAAAAATGTGTTGAATGTGGCATGAATGGAACAGTGACATGGAAGGGCTCGACTACGCGGCTATCAATTGCAAATGGGGTTATGGACATGCTGCAAGAACAGTACACAAAGGACCCCTTCGCTAAAGGTATATAGTCCGTGGGAGCTAGGAAAATGTCACTCCATCTCTGGGAGACTCCGGTGGAAAAATATAACTACTAAAGATAGATTAATCAGACGGGCAATGACAATAGCAGAGGACTGTTTGTAACTGGTTCTTAAATGAGGGATTAGATGCTGTTGAGGGTCAAATTGAGATGAATAGTACGGACAACAACAATTTCGAGCAGCTAGTCGAAAAAATCAATAAATAAAATTACGGTAGGTTCGAAATGCTGGGGATTAAATCAAACAATGTTAAGAGTTGTTTATTTCAACATATGCGTCATAAACAGATAAAATTCAGAACTAAAGAGTCTATCCGCATCCGAAAATGCATTACTACAACACATGAGACTGCATTCAAGGAGACGAGCTACAAGAGAAAACACATTGAGGTTTTATTACTGCTCATTAGAGGTTAACCACGTTGACTTTCTAGATTAATTAGACTAATTTAGTTTTAGTTTTCATTTATTTATCTACGGTAAACTCTATTTTATTTTAATGAAACGGTAAACCCAGTGCGGCTGAATCGTCGACGGACACGGAAGACGAACCGCATGTCCTCAAAAATTATATATGTGTGTGTGGTATTAAGAATTAAGAAGGTTTTTATTTTAAAAATGTAACACTTTTTAAGTAACATGATTAAGCGATCAGAGCATGTGATGTGAATATGTGTTGTATATTCCTATTTTAATGTATTTAAAAACTCCACACCACACCACACCACACCCATCTTTTTTTAATTAATGGATTATTGCAGAGTTTAAAAGTCTGTGTTTGGAAATTGGAATGATATGTTATTATTTTATTTTTATTTTTCGAATAGTTTTGTGTTACATAAATAAATAAATAAATAAATAAAAATGAATACTTCAAATTTTAAATTTTCAACAATCCATCAAACTTGATATGTTATTATTTTAATTCCATGCTTAAAACTTTGAAAGTAGTTGAACAACAACAACAAACAAAAAACATGTTATGAAAAGATGGAGGAGATAAGAAGAAGAAGAAGAAAACTGGTATGAGTAGCAGTCAGTCAGTCACTGTCAAATGGTCAGTCTATTTATTATTTGATGAATTAATTATATAGTTAATCTAATTATTTCCTGTAAATATGTGATCTAGCTTCCATCCGATCCATTCGGTGCAGGTGATGGGTCACTGGTGGAAGGAATCATGGGTGGTGGCAATATATGAGAATTGAAAAAGCTTGGAAGCTTCTTCCTACCTAACTTGTTGAAGAAGGTTGAGGTTAGGTAGAGATGAATGTTGGAGAGTGAGTGAGCCCTTTTTTCCCCTATGGCCCACATATATATCTATTTCTATTACCATTTACCAATGAGATCACAGATTCACAATAAGATTGTCAAATGGTTCAAGATTTTAGTCTTGTGTAATTTCTATTTAATTTTCAATGTTTCATCGTGATTCATGATATTTTGTTTTTTTTCTGTCTTCCTTCTAATCTGTTATTTTATCTATAAAAGGACCCATCATTAAATCAATCAAAATTTATTCAAGCTGTTAAACTATCTGAATAATCAATCAATCAAACCACCTGGTTTGGATGGCAGTTTCTGGTGTCGAAGGTTAAGATTTTTAAAAAACAACACAGCAACAGCCACAAGGTTATCATTTGATGATATACCAAACTTATGTTATTGGCATTAATTGTTTGTTGTACCAACTCGCAATCAAACTCAAATTTTCTGATAAATATTTTCTTTCAAAATAGAAACAGAAAGAAGAATAAAATAAAATAAATAAAATAAGAAGGGGTTGAGATTCGTGGGACAGACGACCTACGAACTTCTGTAATGTAAGAACATTCCGGCGACCTCGCTTCTGTTACATTTGCATCCACTGACGTGGGATAACCCTAATTTGCAGTAGAAACACTGGCCATTGAACTCCATCTTGATAGCAGGTTGTTGTTGTGCGCTTTGTGGTTCTAAGAGGATTGGAAGATTTGTGGTGGTCGGAGGACTGATGCTCAGACCAAGGTTCAAATCCAAGTTCAGATCTGGACACCTGTGTTGATCATTAAATAATGGTGGTAGAGGCGATTGAGCCTGCAACAACGACGAAGACTCGCTGCTGCTCTTCTCTTGTTCCACTGGCACCGACGATACCTCCACCTTCGCCTCATTTTCTACGTGATTTTGGATAGGTTTGTGGGTGAAAGGATCCACTCCTCTTTTTATGAGCTTTCTCCTGATATGGGTGTTCCAGTAGTTTTTGATCTCATTATCCGTCCTTCCAGGCAATCTTCCCGCGATCAGAGACCATCTGCAGAAACAGAGAAAGAAAGAAAAATCCAATTAATAAAAATCAAGAAAACCTAATATGAATCGATCGATCGACAATACAGCACGATCGTGTATTATATATATTTTATGACATACTTGTTACCCAATACGCTGTGCAGCTTGATGATGAGATCATCTTCATCCTCAGTGAAGTTGCCTCGTTTAAGATCAGGTCGGAGGTAATTAATCCAGCGAAGACGGCAACTCTTACCGCAACGGAGGAGTCCTGCCTCCTTTGGCAAGGATCTCCAACAACCGTCTCCATGCTTAAGTATATGAGCTATGAGTTTTTCATCTTCCTCCTTGGTCCACGCTCCCTTGTTCGTGTGCGCTTTTTCACAACACGGTGACCTCCCCATTCCGCCGCGTCTGGTTTCGTAGGCTGGGTGATCGATCGGTCGTTTCTTGTTGGTTGGTTTGTTTGTTGGTCGTGTGCAAGAAAGAAAGAAAGAAAGAAAGAAACCCCAGAGAAAATGCAAATATGAGGAGGGTTGGAAAGGAAGAGAAGATGAAAGGCTTTATAGGTGAGGCGTTTGACCCTCCCTATTAAAATAGCTGAGATCATGCTCTTTTCTAGATACGAGTTGGTGAGAGGAACGAATCCACGTAATTCTAATTTCCCAATTTCGCCCCTTCCCTTCAACTGCTGCAACAAATTTCGCGTCATATTATTTTTCACTCTGTCATCACCATATTTTTATTCGCGTCGAATGCTCATGCTCTGTCGGTCCTAACTCCCCAATGTAAATAAGTAAATAGAATATAATAGAATAGATAATACAAGTACCACCACATTCTTAATGAAATCTGGAATGTATATATATGTATGTATGTTAACACATTCTTAATTACTTGTGGGGTCATCTTCTTGATCTTCATATTGTTGATGGCTGGCCCGAGTCCAAACTGGCAACACCAGAATCGTGATTCGTGATTCGATCAATAGTTTCGTGACACTGCTCGTTAGAGAAGAAAAGAGTAAAGATGACCCACATTTCGCAACCAGACACTGGACGGACAGATCGACAGCTTACTGGCTTTATAGTTTCCTCTACTGCGGAGAGGGACGGGACAATTAACAATTGGGAGTATAATTTATCAGCAACAACACAAGCACGTTCCTTCTATTTTGCACCCGGGGTTGGTTGGTTGGTTGCTTTTTAATGATCCATCATCATGTTTTGGTAGATGGTAGTTGGAGTATTTATATTTTCATGCCTTGCTTTGGTTGGTAGGATGTTGTCAGCAGAAGATTAACATTTATATTTTAACACCACACTCTCTTCACTCTTGTCTTCGTTCCTGCACAAAACAAAAAAAAAAGACTGTAAACAACAACAAAGATCAGTTTGGTAGTAATTTCATAACTGCCAAGAAATTAGCTAGCTAGCTAGCTAGCTAGATTTTCCTGGATAGATGGATTGTCCACAATTTTTATCTGTAATAAAACACTGCCATTTCAAATATCACAACTTTTATTACCAGTCTTAGTCATCACTCTTCTTACCTTGGAGTAAGTGTAAGTTCCGACGATATTTCATTGCTTGCTCAAAACTTCAAAGTGCATTTTAAAATCAACCAACAGGTGAAGTCGGTGAACCTGACCTCACAGGTGTAAGAATTTTTTTTGTTTCCATTTTGGATTTCTAGTTTTTATTATTTACTGCAAGTCTGCAACCAATGATTTTAATTTTACAGTAATATCAAAGGATCCATCCAAAAAGAATGATATAGTGTTCCTCTCAAATGAACATGAACATAAGGATCTCTATATATGGTCTTCAGCCTTGTGAACAGTAAGTAAAATCATGCAACCTGCTGCCCACTGATGGACTACCTTCAGAATCAAACTTACTTTCAACAACATCAGTCTCTTCCTTAAATACTTCCAAAACGATTTTGTCAAATGACCTCTCAATCTCAACACCATTTCATTCTATCGATTCATGTAGGTCAAGATTCATATAGGTTAAGTTCGTTTGGATTAAGATTATTCAAGGGAAACAGTCAAACAGATTCAATGCAGATTTTTAAACAATGAAATTTCATTATAAAGAAATGTAAAAAAAGTACAACAGGAGATGAATCAAAGGTCCATGGATATTTTTTAATTATATAATCTAGTTATATAGTAGTGACCATTTAAAGAAGAAACGACAAAATCAGCTCTAAACTCTCGGTCTCTACATCTTTAACAACAAATTTGAATTTCTCGTTCCATTCAGGATTCATGTTGCTGCGCTCCACAGTTGTCTTACTATGTACAAGTTTATTACCGGTGATTTTTAACTACAAATATGGATATGATTTTCTCAGCAGATCGTTCTTTGCAGCAATCCTGGATTGACTATATATAACAGATTTGTGTGGCAGAATCGTGGTTTTAGCGGTAGACTCATCAGCGACGAACCTTTGGCGATCGTCAAGCATCCTTTAGTGTGACGGTCCACCATCCAGAACCTTTGGCGATCTTCAAGCATCCTTTGGTGTGACGGTCCACCATCCAGCACCTTTGGCGATCGTCGAGCAGCTTCCGGCGAGCATCCAGCAGGCTTTTCGGAAGAAGAGTATATTTGCACATAGAAGACATTCAGAGTTTGACTATTGACTATTAAATATTGATTACATAATACATACATTGTTTATAGTTAATTGATTGCATGTATGTTATATATCTGTAATTTTTCAAAAATATACTAGGCGCTATGGAAGCGCTCCATAGCACACTATATCCCCATAGCAATGCTGATCTGCACACTATAAACCTTGGATTATATGCAATCCAGAACTTGCATTAACATCTGAGGATAATTCAGTGTTTGTGGTTGTGATACTTTGCAGATCAGCATTGTGGTGTTCCTTGAAAAAAGATAAGGTAATTATGTCTGGATTGTGATGCTCATTTATTACGAAAATTAAAAATAAATGCAAAATCTCTTCCATAGCTTCTTGGAATATTTATGTCATCACCTGCAAGACGACCTTTGATATCTTGGCGAAGTAGATCCAAGAGTATCCAACCATTGGACAGCAACATTGGTACCTGCGATAATCCATCCACATTTATATTTCCAATTTTCCATGCAAATAAACTAAAGCGGTGTGTATCAAAATAAAAAAGTATAACAAGTTTACATTTTGTAGAAAGAGTGCTTAAGGTTTCCTAGCTTGTTTCCTAACATTCCATCATTGGATGTTTGACTGAGTTTCTGAAGCCAGAGTTCCAGCAGATAATTTGAGGCTTTGAAAAAAAATTCAGGTCTGTATGATGATTATCTCTATAATATGTTGAAATTATGAGTTGAAGATCTTGTATTGTCAGCAAGTAGGTATGGGAGAATCGAATAAATATGAGAAATAGTTCTCAAGAAACGATTCTCAGAGTTTGAATGTGAAGAAATATTTCTGATTTTATTATTTTCATTGACTTTAACTTTTCACAACTTCAAAAAACTTAACTTTGTAAGCTGTATTACAACTTATTTATAGTTTTATACTAATATTGTGACTAATTATCTAACTGTAATTCCAATGAACTAATTATAGTGTTATTTCTAAACATAGATTTAAGTAACATCTTTGACATTATGTTCTCTCTAAATCTGTCTTGCTGTCGTTACTTTCCCTGCTCTCCCTGCTTGTTTGACCATTTGTTTGCCTCTCAAGAGTTTCAGATGTCACCATTGCTGCAATTATAGAACGAACCTTCTTGCTATTCTTCGCATGATTAATAATACCAAGATTCAATCTAGAGAGCAAACCACTTGCAGCAACAACTTTGGAAAATCTGTTAGCATGCTCTTCCCTTTTTTATTCTCCCCCACTAGTGTTTTTAGCAAATTTCTAACAGATCTGTTTGTTACTTCAGTCTGTCCATCAGACTGTGGGTGACAATTGGTGCTGAAATTTAGCTTTGTGCCAAACCTTTCCCATAAGGTTCTCCAAAAATGAGATAAAAAATTTGTATCCCTGTCTGAAACTATACTTTTGGGAACTCCATGGAGTCTAACAATTTCTTTGAAAAATAATTGAACTACATACACTGCATCATTACTCTTCTTGCAAGGTAGAAAATGTGACATTTTTGAGAACCCATCTACCACAACAAATATGGAGTCAAATCCAGCCTTTGTCTTTGGTAGACCCAAAATAAAGTCCATTGACAGCTCTGTACAAGGTTCATTAGGCACTGGCAAAGGTATATAGAACCCTGTATTTTGCTTAGTAGTACCTTTGGCCTCCTAACAGACTTGGCAACTTTGTATTAAATGCTTCAAAAAAAAAAACTTTGTCTAAAGGTTCTGCCTGTTCACTTATTTTGAGCCAGTAGAACCTGTTTTTTAACTCTGCCAACACTTTGTATCTTCCCAAATGCCCTGCCAATCCTCCTGAGTGTAGGTTCTCTATTAGTTGCATTCTTAGTGGATCAATGGGAATGCACAACCTGCTCTTATAAAAAAGAAATCCCTCTTGTAATCTGTAATTGCCCCTGCCTCCCCACTGTCACACAATTTCCAGTGCTGGCTGAAATTATTTTCTTCTTCATATAGCTTCTTAATCTTCTCAAACTCTACTATCTTGGCTCTTAAGATAGTCAATAAATTGTTCTTCCTACTTAAGGCATCTGCAATTCTATTGCTAGTTTCTGTTCTGTGCTTTAGGGTGAAGTGGAACTTCTGTAAAAAAAAATCCATCTTGCATGCATTCTATTTGTCCCTTTGGAATTGTTAACTTGTTTGAGAGCCATATGATCTGTTTTTATGACAAATTCATTATGTAACAGGTATGGTTCCCATGTTTTACAAGCTCTGACCACTGCATAAAATTCTTGTTCAAAGGTGGTCCAATTCCTCCTTCCCGCAGATAATTTTTCACTGTGGAAGGTCACAGGATGTTCTTCTTGAGTTAAAACAGAACCAACTCCCATTATACTCATCACATTCTACCTCAAATACTTTTGAAAAGTCAGGCAGACTCAATACTGGTGTTTGCTGTAATTTTTCTCACTGCATAAAGTTCTTGTTCATAGGTGGTCCAATTTCTCCTTCCCACAGATAATTTTTCACTGTGGAAGGCCACAAAATGTCCTTCTTGAGTTAAAACAGCACCAACTCCCATTATACTCGCATCCATAGATTAAAAAGCGACGCTTAAGCGTCGCTTTAAGCGTTTAAAGCGGCAAAGCGGTTTTTTTGGACCGCTTTGCCAAACGCTTTATTTTAGTGGGTACTTGGGTCGGGTCGGGTAAACGGGTTGGGCCAACCCATTACCCGTGTAGGGAGAACTTAAATAGTTTTTTTTTGCCCTTTCTACCCAAACCCTCACTTTCACTCAAACCTCTCACCCAAACCCTAGAACTTAAATAGTTTTTGTATTTGGTTTTGATGTATTTGTTTTGGATGATTCAAATATTTTGGGTAATATGTTTTGGATGTGTATTTTTTGGGTAATATATTTTTTGACAGGTTTATATATATTTTTTGGGTAATTATACATGTATAGGTTTTGGAAAAATTATATATATAAACAGGGGTATATATGCAATTTTCTAAAAAATTGCAAATATTTACACATATGCCACTACCGCTTTAACCGCTTTAAGCGACGCTAAAGCGGTTAAAGCTGAAAAAGCGCTCCCTGGAAATTGGGAGCGCTTTCCGCTTTTTTGATCTATGCTCGCATCACACTCTACCTCAAATACTTTTGAAAAGTAAGGCAGACTCAGTACTGGTGCTTGCTGTAATTTTTCTTTTAATTTTTTAAAGACATGTTCTGCCTCCCCTGTCCACTGAAATGTCCCTTTCTTTAAACAATCAGATATTAGAGCAGCTATAGTGCTAAAATCTTTAATGAATTTCCTGTAAAAAGAATGGAGATAAATTGAATGGAGATAACCAACTATTCAATGCCTCTGTCTTTGAGGGATCAACCTTCAAGCCATGGGCTCCCACTATATACCCTCAAAAATGCACCTCATATACAACAAAGTCACACTTCTGCAAGTTCAACTTCAGATGGTTCTCTTCTAGCAACTGTAAAACCTTTTTGATATGTTCCATGTGGTTTTTTCTATCTTTGCTGAATATCAAAATGTCATCAAAATAAACAACCACTGTTTTATTAATAAGAGGTTTCAGTACCTCTGTCATGAGTCTCATAAAAGTTGAGGGAGCATTGGACATGCCAAAAGACATGACTAACCACTCATAGAGTCCTTTGCTAGTTTTGAACGCGGTTTTCCACTCATCCCCTTCCCTTATCCTGATTTGATGATACCCACTTTTTAGGTCCAATTTTGTAAAATATTCAGACCCCACCAGTACATCCAACAATTCTTCTAATCTTGGTATTGGAAACCTATACTTAACTGTAATTATGCGTACATCCTCCAATCTCCATTCTTTTTGGGCACCAATAATGCTGGAACTGCACAAGGACTAATGGAGGGTCTGATCAGTCCATCTCTCAGCAATTGCTCTACTTGATTCTGTAAAATCTCAGCCTCTGATGGATTCAATCTGTAGTGGGGCAAGTTTGGCAATGATGTTCCGGGATTAAGATCAATCCTATGATCTATGGTTCCGTGTGGTGGAAAGTTCTTCAATTCTTCTTTAATGATACTAGGAAACTGTCTCAGTAACTCTGTCACTACAGTAGGAATGCAGACCTTGGTATTTTTAGATATTTCTTTCACTATTACTGCCAAACCAGTAGCACTTTCAGCCAGTTCTTTTCTGAATTCTCCTTGTGCTGTGACTAACAAATTTGGTTTTTCAGACATTTGATTTTTTTCAGGTGACAATGGTAAGAGAGCAACATTCAGCTCTTCCACTTTAATGATATATTGATTGGTCCTACCATTATAATGTGCAAGCACATCATACTTCCATGGCCTGCCCAGCAACATATGTATAGCATCCATGTTAACCACATTACAAGTAACCTCATCTTTATACCTTTTCCCAATTGAGAGTAGGACTTTGCAACTTTTATTCACTGTCACAGAGTTCCCACTGTGTATCCATGACACACTATAAGGTTTAGGATGGTCCTCTACTGATAAACTTAATTTCTTCACAGCCTTCCAAGAAATTAAATTGTCTGTTGATCCATTGTCTATAATAATTTCACAGACTCTGAACAAATTATTTCTTTGGCTGTCCAAATCAGTGTGTGGGTACATGGCAGCTCCTGTGAATAATGCAGGACATCCTATGCTCTTCATCTGGTGGGGCTTCATCATTAAACTGGTCTTCAGAATCATCCTCTTCCATAGATTCTTTGCCCTTGTCATCAACAATGTGTACACTCCCTCTCTTGGGACAGGTATTGGACTTGTGCCCCCCCATTCATTACACCTATAATACTTGATGTTGGAATTTCTTTTGTCTGGAATTCTGTTGACCTTCACATCTTGTGCACTCTCAGTAATTTTTTTTTCTCTTCGGATGTTGAAAGTAACCCTTTATCAGCTGGTGGATTAAATCTGCTTGCGGAGGCTCCTACTGTGAACTTAGAGAATTTTTCTA
Organism: Zostera marina; assembly: GCA_001185155.1. Taxonomy (NCBI): domain Eukaryota; kingdom Viridiplantae; phylum Streptophyta; class Magnoliopsida; order Alismatales; family Zosteraceae; genus Zostera; species Zostera marina. The sequence continues at coordinate 432,685 of LFYR01001054.1, read as the reverse complement.
CCCTTTTATCCAGTTGGTCAGTCACTCTGATAGTGTCCATCAGTGAAAACTAAGGTTGTAAAATCAGCTTTTTCTGATATTTCCCTTTCGGTCCTTGCACAAATCGTGCAATCAATTGTTCCTCAGTTTCATTCAGATTGTTCCTAGATGACAATCTATGGAAGTCCCGAGCATAATCACTGACACTCCTGTTGCCTTGGCAGCACCAACACTGATGGTATTGAGTAAACAACACTCCTTCATAGTCACTTGACAAAAATCTTTGCTTAAGTAATTTTTTCAATTTTTGCCAAGTTCGAACTGGCCTCTGGTTGGTTCTTTGTCTATTAGTGACTGTCTGGTCCCACTAAGAAGAAGCCATTCCCTTAAATCTCAATACCACCAATTTGACTTGTTGATCTTCATCTATATCCATATAGTCAAAAAACCTCTCCACCTCCACCAACCATTCAAGAAATTCTTCAATATGGGCAACTCCATTAAATGATGGAATATCCATCTTTAATTTAAACTGTCCCTGTCTTCTAGGATACTGCCTCTGTTCAACAGTCCCAAATTCATTTTCATCAGTAAATTCTCCCCTAGTCCTTTGGTACCGCGGCCTTCGTTGATAAGTCCGCGTGGCAAATTCTTCAAATCCCTCATATTCATCTTCATATAACTCTGCGAATTGATCTAAATGATTGTTACCTCGCCTCTGATAGGTGTTCATCTGAGGGTCTGCCGGCCAGCGAGGGTACGTCGGAGTTGCCGCCCATGGTGAACATCGCACTTCATCAATCTGCATCTTGTTTCTTCTCTGATAAGTGTGTATAGGTTCCTTCAGTGGTCGACGTTGATATACTCCCATTGGTGGCTCCAACACAGTCGACGAGGGATCTAGATGCCTCCGATCATACGGTGGCAGGCCGTCAACAGGTACTGTCGGCTCGGCGGGAACAGCAATGGATTTTCTCAGATCCTGAAATCTATCTCGCATTGTAGCAGTGAGATCTGCAATCGCTTTTGTAGTGGCTTCCCAATCTTGGCGTGTAACATGATCATCGGCCATATTCTTGGAGAGCTTCCAATTACCAAATCGAGCTCTGATACTATGAGTGAAACTAGAAGAGATAGAAAATGGGGGAATCAAGTGATCGACCCCTCTAAACATATATTAGATGTGTTTATATACAATTCAGTTAAGATCTAATCTACACTAACTAATTACAATTAGTATTATAAGGACTAAAACGTAATTACAAACAAATGAAAACAAATAGCATTATTTATTATTACTAATAGTCCCCCTCAAGCTCATCTGTGGTAACTGATGAGGTTGACTCTTAGCTCCATGAATGATACTGGCTTTAATGCCTTAGTTAGTGTATCAGCTCGTTGCATGGTATTTGGAATATGAATAACTTGGATAGCCTTCTTCTCCACCCTTTCCCGTACAAAATTGAAATCAAGTGCAGCATGCTTGAATTTAGTGTGAGCAGGGTTTGCAGCCAGTTGAGTTGCTCCCAAGTTGTCACACCACAATTTATGTGGTGTATCTACTTTTACTCCCATCTCTATCAGCAAATTAAATATCCATTCAACTTCTGCAGTGGCAGCTGTGATTGCCCTGAATTATGACTCAGTGCTGGACCTTGACACTGTAGATTGCTTTTGAGAACACCAAACTATCAGTAATTCACCCATATATAAGAGATATCCAGTCTGGCTTTTTTCTGTCAATTGAATCAGATGCCCAATCTGCATCACTATATGTAATCTCATTGGAACAAGTTTTTTTGAGCACGATCCCCATACTGTGTGTACCAGATAGGTATCTTAGAATTCTTTTTAACATTTGCCAATGTATTTCTTTGGGTTTCTCCATGAACTGAGCTAACTTGTTCACTGCATAAGCAATATCTAACCTTGTGGTAGTGAGATACTGCAGTGAACCCACCAACTGCCTATATTCAATAGAATTCTGAATTTGTTCTGCCTCAGAGAAAAAATCAGTATTAGGTTGCATTGGTGTAGCAATGGGTTTTAGATTCTCATATCCATGTTTATTAAGAAGATTCACCAAGTATAACTGCTGGTCTAAGAATAAACCATCAGAGTGCTTCCTAACTCTGATTCCCAGAAAATACTCCAAGTCTCCACATACTCTCACAGCAAATTCAGACTTTAATTCATTCAAAAAAAATTCTATGCCTTTAGCACTCAAACCTGTAATGACCATGTCATCTATATATACAAGTATGTAGATGACTTCCTCCCTAGATTTTATAAACAATGATTCATCAGATATGCTTGCCACAAACCTTTTAGACACAAAAATTGCTTCAATCTGCGAAACCACATCCTTGAGGTATGTTTTAATCCATACAGGGCCTTCTTCAGTAGACACACATATGTGGGTCTTTCTTCATCAAGAAATCCCATAGGCTACCTCATGACAATTCTCTCATCTAACTGTCCATGCAAAAATGCATTGCTTATATTCCACCTGTTGGAGTGACCAACCTTTGGATATAGCCAATGTAAGCACTATTCTGATTGTTTTGTGCTTGACAACAGGGCTAAATGTCTCAGTATAATCCAGTCCTTCTACTTGATTGGTGTCATTGGCCACCAATTTTGCCTTCAACCTCTCTACTGTCCCATCTGACCTTTCTTTCACTTTGAACAACCATATATTATTGATTATATTATCCACTGGATTCCATGGGATGAATTCCCAAGTCCCATTCATTACAAGAACATTGTATTCCTCCTGCATTGCCTTCTTCCATTCAGGGTCTTGTAAGACATACTTCACTGACTTAGGGGTTTATTTTGGTGTGGGAGATATATTGCAAGTATATCTCTGAATTTTCTTGACTATTCCCCTAGATGCTCTAGTGATAGCTATGTGTTTTGTCACTGGATTTTCTGCTAGCTTTGGATTACACTCTTCTTCAGAGCTCGATCCAGATTCATCAGACCCTTCATCCATATTATTTTCCACTACAACAGGTGCTCTTCTACTGTACTGGATCAGTGGTAACTCATCTGTAGTAGAAGTGATAGGAAATCCAGACTGTGTAGTAGATTCAGAAGCCACTGCATTTTCTGAAATATCTGCCACTGCTTGTTCTGAATTGTCATTTATTCTGCTCTGTTCAGACTCTTCTTCACCCTCATCTGACTCACTCTCCTCTGCCTGAACTGATTGCGTTGGAGACTGAGAAATAATTGTTTTCTTTGACTGAAATTTATTTTCTTCAAAGATTACATCTCTGGAAATTAATGTCTTCCCATTCCTCATATCCATCACAATTGACTGGATATCCTAGAAAACATAGGGAGCTGATTTGTCACTCAATTTGTTTTCCCTATATGGTCCGAGATTGGGATAACATATTGCTCCGAATATCTTCAACTTATAATAATCAGGAGACTTGAGATGTAGAGCTTGATAAGGTGATATACCTTTTAATATTTCAGTGGGGGTTTCTGTTGTATAGATAGACAGATGTCATGAATGCATAGTCCCGGAAGTGTGTTTCCAACCCTGCATGCTTTAACATAGCCAGTTCTGTGTCTACAATGTGTCTGAGTCTGCGCTCTACCTTTCCCATCTGAGGGTGAGTGTGTGGACAACTGAGACGATGTATTATTCCATTACTCCTTAACAATTTTGCCAGTTTTAAAAACTCTTTAGCATTATCAGTTTGGAGAGCTTTTATATTCCTGTCATATTGCTTTTCAGCCATGCATTTAAATTGTACAAAACATTCTTCAACTTCAGATTTTCTTCTCATCAAAAAAATCCAATTGTAACTAGTTGAAGCATCCACAAAATTTACATAATACCTATATCCTTTAGTGGATACAGTTGGGGCAGGGTCCCACACATCAGCAAAAACAAATTCAAGTGGAGTAGTGTAGATTGAAGTACTTTTATTATGTTTCAATTTCTTAGCTTTTGCAACACAACAATTCCTCACATAAATTTAGGATATCATTTACATCAGAAACTCGAATTAAATTTTATTTGTTGAGTTGCTTCATTGCCCTTGAGTGTAGGTGCCCCAATCTTAAGTGCCACACTCTAGAAGTGGCTTTCATCCCCAACTCCATCTGATTAACTTGCATCCCTGAACCCCCTATAGGTATAGGTAGTTGATATAATCCTCCACTTTCCTTCCCAATCATCAGAACTTCTCTAGTGTTGATATCCTTGACTAACAACCTCTGTGGATCAAATTCCATAGTCACTAGATTGTCAGCACAGAATCTCCACTGAAATCAGATTCTTTGATGCAGAAGGTACACATAAAATTTGGTTCATAAAAAACTTTCTTTTATTGACAGAAAAAAAAAGAATTACCAGAGTGAACAATCCTCATAGGATGTCCATCGGCAGTGTTGATGGAATTCTCACAGTCCAGCCCATCTTGAATATCTGCCTTTCTGTCTGTGATATGGTTTGTTGAGCCAGAATCAGCAAACCAAGATTTTGCATTGGACACCATATTCACTGAATTCTCACACTTGTCTGAATTTTCAGTGCCCAAATTACAAGTGCTCTCTTGCCCTGCATTTTTACAGTTCTCATATATAACATTCACAGACATTTCTTCAATCAGTACCAGATTTATGATGATTTCTGTACCATGTTGGCTGACATCTTGCTGGCCAGACCATCTGAATTAAGTTTTCTCCCATGTGTTGGTGGAAACTTGGTGATGTTCGATCTATTGTAGCAATTGAGTGCTCCATGCCCTTTCCCTGAACAAATTTGACAAGGTACTGTTTTATAAAAACTCTTACCTGTCTTCTTAGGGTTTTCAGCTTCAACAATGTTCACGCTGAGGGGAGAAGTTGCATTAGTTCTGCCTCTCCTGATTTCAACATCAGTTAGAATTCCTTTTAACTCTCTATACGAGATCTCCTCCCTCCTTGTGGTCACATTCTGAATTATGGCCTCAAATTCATCTCCAAGCTCTGCCAACACCAGTAAAATCACATCAGCATCTGTAATCACCTCCCCTGCCACAGATAAAATTTCTAACAGTCCGTCGATTTCCTCCAAATATTATGTTATAGATCTTCCTCCAATTTTCAAACTTTGGAGCTTTTGGCGTATGCTTAGAACTCTTGACCTTGAGCTGGATGCAAACTCCATCTGTAACCTCTTCCAAGCCTCATGTGCAGTTGCACAATTTTCTACCACCAATAGAATCGGTGCAGACAGTGATGATATGATCCGGGCTAGAATCAATTTATCTTGCCTAATTGTCACTGCAGAATTCAGCACAACTTTCCCAGTGAGATAGTGATCTAGCTCATTTTCCGCTAGATGTGCTGCAAATTGTATCCGCCAAGCATAATAGTTGCTGCGGTCCAGAGAAACGGTCTTCAGATTCTTGATTATAATGACCTTCGTTTGATGATCATCACCAAGAATTTGCGTCGTCTCCTCCAATTCTCTGTTCATCGCCATGATTGGATGCGAAAAATCCAATGCTGAATGAACAAAACAGAGAACACTCGATCGATCTCAACAGAAAATTCTCCCAAAATCTCAACAGGCGACTGATACCATATGAATGAAACTAGAAAGATAGAAAATGGGGGAATCAAGTGATCGACCCCTCTAAACATACATTAGATGTGTTTATATATAATTGGGTTTTAGATTAGATCTTAACTGAATTCAGTTAAGTTCTAATCTACACTAACTAATTACAATTAGCATATAAGAACTAAAACGTAATTAAAAACAATTAAAGACAAATAGCATTATTTATATCACTAATATCTACGAAGTTAAATTCAACTGATGGAGTGGAAGTTAAGCTCTTGTATCGGTCTACGGTCGGGGCTTTATTATACCTTGTAAACACTCGACCATATATATCTTTTGTGGTAAACAATTGTGCAAATATCTCTAAAACCCTACCACACTACATTGGACAGCGACAAAATGGGTTTTGAGATATTTACAAGGTACTAGTACTCATGGAATTTTATTCACTCCGTCAACGTCATATATAGTAGATACATATATGGATGCAGACTGGGCGGGATGCCCATGTGATCGACGAAGTACGAGAGGTTTTGTAATATTTATCGGGAAAAGTTTAGTGTCATGGTCAGCCAAGAAATAATCTTCAGTTGCACGATCTTCTACGGAAGCTGAGTTTCGTGTTTTGGCTGATGCTGCTTCGGAAACTGTACAGATACGAAATTTGCTAAAGAACTTCGAGTAATACAGGTTACCTGCTCATAACTAAAGAACAACGAAATTTGACGCATAATCCAATGTTTCACTCCAGGATGAAACATATGGCGCTCAATTTAAATTTTGTACGAGAATTGGTTCAAGATGGAATATTACAGGTAACCCATATATCAACGAGAGATCAAATCGCATATGGTTTTACAAAACCACTGCCCTTATCACGATTTTTTGAGATAAAATCCAAGCTCGGCGTTGTTGATCAACCCACACCATCTTGAGGGGAGGTATTGGAATATACATTAATATATAATTAGGAAAACTTATATAACTAATTATATTCCTCTATTGTACCTAGGTAATATTCTCTCTATGGTAACAACCCCTACTCACATTATAGTGGGTTGTTACCTCCCAAGTGTATATAAATACACAAGAATAAAAAGACAATCAAGGAAGATTTATTGCCCAAAATCTACTCTCTCATTTTTACTATTGTTCATCACTAGGGTGTCAACTAAAGCTCGTCTCGACGGGCTCGCAAGCCCAATGAGCCGAGCTCGAGCCTAAAGCTCAAGCTCGATAAGCTCGTTAAGGGCTTCTTAATAATTAAATAAAATATAGATATTAAGAGTTATAGATATTAATTGATAAGGACTATTGAATAAATTATAAAAAAATTAAATAAAAACCTAAATCTAAAAAAAAACTAGATATAAATATAAATATTTTTCTTAAAATATTTAGATTTTAATTTTTTTTTCAATTTGCAGAATTACAAGTTAAATTTCAAGTTCGAGCCCGAGCCTGAACAGTTCCTTAACGAGCTGAGTCCGAGCCCCGGCTCTATAAGCAAAAGTTCGTCTCGCCTCGTTTGACACCCTATTCATCACTAATGGCTGCCAAGATCATCTCCATTTCTTCCCCTTAATGATCCGATAGATGATTTCGTATAGATGATGAATCTCATCTATCGGATATCATACTGTCAATGAGCACTCCAATAAAGCTACTATCTTTGAGAAGAATGGAGATGGAAGTAAAGAGTAGAAAACTGAAACGTGTAATGGTATTGGATAAAATAAAACAATGGTTCTTACGTAGAGTATGTGTATAATCTTAGTGTATTTATTATTTCTTCTAACAGAGTAACAGCAAACACTGACCACCGTCAAATCTCAAATTGAAGCAAGAGTTCAGATCCTTCATCCTGGCTCTCTTCATCGACAACCACCGTGCAAATCTCCCCATCAGCCACCGTGCCCACATCGGATCAATTCCTTTTCTCCGAAACCATCTAATAAAATCGACAAAACAACATAAATGATCAGATCTTGCGCCATTAACCTCAAACTAAAAATCCTCAAAATAAAAATAGAAACCTTTTCAACTTTTGAAACATCCGCGAGAGGAACAGATTGATGATTCATGAAGATCGGTAAAAATCTCAACTGAGAATAATCAGTAAGCAGTGATCGTAATCTGGTAGTGAATGAAATCGAACTAGAACTTTCAGAAGTAAAGAAGAAATCATGACTGTATTCGGTATTCCTATCCGTCCATCCCTTTCTCTCTCCCTCTCTTTTCTTGTGTTCGAATTTGAATTTAAGGTGCGCGGATTAAGATCTCAATATGCATGGATAAGATGTGAGAATTGAAAATATCGAATTAGATATAATTAGATAATTTAAAAATCAATGTAAATATTGACTTAATTTTTTTAGATTATTTTAATTAGCTAATAACAAATTACCAATCCATGAGAATATGAGATCTCAAATCTCAATCCACGTGTATTTACTTCAAATTTGAACAAGCAGGGAAAATAATTCAAAACTCCACCACACTGGTTAATGGTTATTCGCTGCTGAGATTTTACTGATCTTCATGGATCGTAAATCGGATCACTGTTCTAACAGACTAACGATTATTAAAAAGAATAGGGTTTAATTAAATAATTTTTAGATAAGCAAAAAAATACAGAAAATCAATCATTTTCATATAAACCAAAGCATGAACCTCACTTTGGTGATAACCTTAAACCCTGACCATCTCACTTTGATTCAACTTAGCACCGACACCTCTAAGTTTTCGAAGAAGAAGAACCCTAAATTTGAAAGTTTGGTATTTCTTTTAAGACATAACCCAACTAACAAATTAAAAGATAACGAAATTAATTAAAAGACCAAATAACTAACTAATCATTCAAGCAAACAATTTTTTTTTTTCACTTATAAATTTTAATGAAGAATAAATAATTTTCGGATACCCATGTGTGGTCTTTTGTTTAAGCAAATTAGGCCTTACCTTTAGATCAAAAATATAAAATTACAAATTCCATTTAATAAAAGCTCAAATTAATGACAAATCAAATATCTCACGAGGTTTATCATAATTCTTCTTTTCTTTAGAGATATGATTTGGCCTCGTTATCAAACCTTGTCAGCAGATCTTCCATGCTGATTACTAAATGATCCGACTTATCTCGGACACGCACGCTCACCTGTCCAGTTATTATTTATGTTCGTTAAAAGAACAAACAATAATATATTTAGGGAAATCAAAAGAAAACAATATATAACCTGTCCGGTTTTAGCTTCCTCCTCACCAACTACCAATATATAATTGTGTTGTGCTAGCTGTGCTTCTCTTATCTGGAAACATTCAAATAATCAAACAATAAAGCAAGCAAATCACATAATCAATCGCTCAAGGAATAGACTGCAGAAATGTGTTTACTTTCTTCTGTATCTTCCTATCAGATATATCAACTTCCACATAGTACCCAGCCTTATGAATCATGTCTTTCACCTGATACAAAATCAATCAAAAGTTGTGGTTTTTAATTTTCAATCAAATTTTAAAATTAAAATGACCCATAATCCTTTTAGAAGAAATTAGACTGTTCACCTCCAATGCATATGGTTGGGATTTGTCTGATACAGGACAAACTATTGCTTGACGAGGACTGAGCCAGAAGGGCCACTTCCCTTTGTAATGCTCCAAAAGTATGGCAAACATACGTTCAACAGAACCAAGAATAGCTCTGTGTATCATCACTGGCCGTTCTCGTTTAGCTTCATCTTCAGCAGAATAACTTAAATTGAAACGTAACGGAAGTTGAAAATCCAACTGTAGTAGAAATAATATGAAACTTGTGATTTGTAAAGAATATTTCCATCAAACTGCAATTTGAAATATAAAAAAATCATAAAAAACAACCTGAAGAGTTGCGCACTGGAATTTTCTCTTCAATGCATCAAACACACTTATATCTATCTTTGGTCCATAAAATGCACCATCGCCTTCATTTATCTTCCATAATGTAACAAATATAAATATAAAAATGAATATGAATGTTGCACTTTTAAGTACATAAAACTAAGAAGCTTTGACTGTTTATTTTTTCATCATTGAAAACAAAATGATGACAATAGAAGCAACCTAGCTAACTTCTAAAATTTTACAAACATAAACGTGATGAAAGAAAATACTATCTTGATTAAGTGAGAATAAAAAAAGATTTAACTAAGTAAATACAATTAGCACCAACGTTGATCACAGACAGTTTGAGATCAAAAGGAGGAAACATAATAAAAATCAGAATGGTTTTCCATTATAATTGTTGAGAGAAAACCCAAAACGCATACCTGCCATGGCTTTCCAAACTCATTTAGTGCTTCAGTTAGTGCAGCCTCAGCCTTATCCCATGTTTCTATTTCACCCAAATATTTTTCAGGACGCTGTATTAGGAAAAACAAAAAGATAATAGTCATAATACGAAACTTGGGAATTGATTTTTTTTTAAATTTAGGGACATGAATGATTGAGTGCATGCAAAAGCTTGATTTCACCATAAAATTCGATTAGCTTACAAAAGTTACAATAGAGGTAAACTAAATAAATTATGCATTTACATAATACATATAGTTTACAAGAATAGCATTCCAAACTAAATTTAGTTTTTAATGGTGTTAAATTTCATTAAATGGAGACAGCTCATAAATTACAAGGTGAGATATGGACATACACATGACTTAAATTCTATTTAACATTTTCCTTAGTGATTAAATAACTAGGAAAGTTGCCTCAGAATTGAAACCTCCCACAAGTGTAAAATGTAGATCTGGTACATTCCTTTCTGTAGAAATCTTGCTTGAAAGACAAGCTCACAATTAACGGAGGCCTCGAAGTGTAGGAATTATTAGGCATCCTATTTCTTTCATCCCAGATGTGCCTAGATAGGATGCCCAAGATGTTCCAGTAATCCCCAAGCAGACAGAGTAAATTTCTAGCATGTCTTAGTTAGGTCCACAATTCTAATATTTGTGTGGAGGTTAGAATATCCTAGTATTTTCTACTAGGGCTATGAGGATTTTTCTGGTTTATTCACAATTGAAAAAGAGGTTACCAACTGATTCAAGCTCTTTTTGGCATAAAAGAAATTATCTGGACTCTGGAACACTAGATATTTATTCCCCATCTTTGCAATTTTGCAAAGGCAGCAGTGAGGTAACCCCACTTTATTATCCATGTCATTATAGAGAATGTAGTGGTGATGTGGGACCAAATCTCTTCTGCCAAGGTGTCCTATTGCATGTTGCACACAACCTGTTCTAGCATTGGCATGGGTGACCATACCTGTACTTAAGTACTTCATTTTCTAAACTCTTGGTTTTGTGTACAGATACCACAGGCTCGTGTATTATTGGAGTGTGAATGTTTTGTCTAGTGGTTACTGCCGGTGGGAAACGTCGGCCGACGGGATATTTCGGTTGTATCTTGCTGTCAAATGTGCCAATTTGCCACAGCCAGGGCACCTTTGCAGCTAGATCAATAATGAACCCTGAGGGTGCGCAGTGTTATTGATATTATCGAATGTACTATGTAGATTGATTCACAGATTGGTAGATCTGAGAAAGATGCAATGATCAATTACTGGAAACTAAGTGATTATTCAATTGGATTCAAGCAATAGAACATTGATCAGATCGAATTCCACAGATCCAGGAAAAGAAAAAGATTTCTAGAAGATAGTAAGAAATAACAGAAAAGAAAGTAAAAAAAGAGAAGAGAAGACTCACAAGGATTAAAATGATTCAAAAACTGTCCAAATAAAAGGGTAAGCTCATGGCTCGAGCCATCTCGAGCCAATGAGTTTGTAGCCAAGTATCATGGACTACATCAGTTCTCCTGCCATCCTTCTCTTCTATTATGACCTTAACAGAGTTTGGATATTTGAAATTGGTCGTGGCTTCATAGCAGACTGGAATGCAGTGCAGGTACTTAACCGTGTTAATGAATTCTGCTTGCAGAGGAATCTCCAGTACACTCACGATCTGGTTGACTGTTTTCTTGACAAGATAGGAGGACGTCACCAATGATGGCCCATTGGGACAGACACTCAAAGGAGAACCCTGTAAACATCTAAAGAGTCCTTGCTAATCTGTATGCATGTATAACAGGGTATCTCTATCTCCCATGTTCTATTGCAACATCTCAAATAGTTAACTACTTTCCTGACAATTATTTTGAAGGTGGAATCTTTGCAACTGTAATTTGGAAGGGGATCTTAACATTCCACATTTCCACCTATGCTTGATCATTCATGCCATTGCTGATTGCCCTGATGGTGGGGGTGTCTCTTGGGATTTGCATGCTGAATGTCAATGCTCTTCCAAATTTAGGGGGCTGTATAGATTCCTGGGTAATGTATGCTATTACAATTGCTATGGCCTATGTGGGTAGAAGTGTAGAGCCCTAAGGTCCCCTCCTGAAGTCCTCTTGAGAAATCTTCATTTCTCTTGAAGTGCCTCCATAACTCTGCCACATTGTCCATCTTTCCAGGGTTTTGGATTCCAGTCATTCACAGTCACTGGACAAGTGAACAATAAAACAAACAAAAAATTCTATCATCTACACTATCTCCCCTTCTCCTTAAGTGCTTTAAACAGTGTGTAAGGATTTCTGTCCCAAGGTTCTAATGTGCCAAGGGTTGCATTTCACTTCTCCTGAACTTTACAGTGTGCAATTAAGATGATGGGAGGGTAAAAACGCAGATGTAGTCTATGCCATCTTATCAATCTTTTGGTGTGGTCTTTTTCCAAATTCAGAGCAGTATTGTTCAAGGTCTTTTCCCGAGAAAACCCACCAACTCAACTTCTTTACTGACCATGCTCAGAGCAGTGTCGTACTAAACCAGGCCACTATATCTTCCCTTGAGATGTCCCTCCTACTACTCTGTCAGAGGAACTCCGGTGAGTATTCAGTGGAGTCTTAGTATCTTACCAGAGGTGGGGAGCCTAAACCATTCAAGGAATCACCTTCTTTTGTCTCTTAGTTTAAGACACTCGATGTTGAACTTTATTTGAAAGCTCGATATAAATGTATATAGAACAATTATTTAAACGTAGGGGGATCACATACCGTTGACAACTCCAATTCAAAGTTGAATCCAAATATTTTGTAGACATGTTGTACGAAATCTAAAGCATTACAAACTTCATCTTTGATCTGGAAAAAACAACAGTAAAATTCCAAAAAAGAAAATGAACTGAATATAACATGATAGGAAATATTATATTCAAAGCATGCAAAAAGAATAAAAAATTTGAAAATACATTTTGAAATTTTACAAAAAATTGATTTAAATGCCAGGAAAAACACTTTAAAAGTCTTAAGTTTGTAATCTAGACATTGAATCACAGTGGTGATGTTGTAGAATTCATCTCAACTCGACAGTTCTCAAGAACAAACTCAATGGGCCTTGCCCCATTACATGTTTAATGGCTAGTGAAGTCATTTGATCAAGAAATATGCAAAGCAAATAAGGAAATTAACTATAAGTTTCAAACATACCTGACTATCCCGACAAAATATATGAGCATCATCCTACACAAATTTTTAAAAATATATAAAACATTACTGCTCCACTTGTTAATTGTTAAAGTTTTACAATATTTCTGCATATTCTAAGAGTTGCACTCAAAATTAAAAAGTGTATAAACATGATAAATGCAAGGCGGGAATTAATATAGAGTATGATAACAGAATACATAAAATTGTATTAAGAAATAAGGGGAGCATTTGTTACAATTTTTTTTGTTGATGAAATTAAATATTTCAAAGGACTCAAACAGATGGAGATTACTCTGGACATTGCTGAGAGGTGTTACCTGGCATCTCTGGCAGGAAAGGAACAGGAGGTGGAGAATTGGTAAATCCAAATCACTTGATGTAGTGGTTTCTAAAATATTAAAAGACTGCAAGCTCTGTTTTGATGTGAAGGCCAACCCGCCAGATGTGGGTGTACTTGAGACTAATGCTACGAGACAGTGGCTGGCAAGACCCCTCTGACTCTGCATATTTACTATTTGTACCCTGGAGGACTAAGCCTACTCCTGAGTAAGGTTGCAAACGAGTCAGGCTGAGTCGGGCCTGGGCTGACTCAAATTTTCAGGCCCAAGCTTGCGTCGTTTGGTGAACTATTTGAGCCAGTCTTGTTTATTTCGGGCAGCTTGGTTTTTTAATTTTTTTATAATCATAAATTTTAAAAATTTATTTTAAAAAAAATAATATCATGTAAGTCGTGACCCACATCTAAGATATTAAATTGATAAAAAATAGATCATACATTTGATCTCAACCAAAACACGAGTTTGAAGAAAGCTATTTGGTTATATATAGCACCTCAAAGTCTCAAACACAATAGAAATTTCCGATGTTGGACCAAGGTTCCGGGTGCGCGCGCATATGCGCGCATATGCGATGATGCGCCCCCAGAGGGAGATGCGCCAGGCGCATCTCCCTTAGCCGGATCCGGGTCGGATCCGGGTAAAATCCGACCCGGATCCAGGCCTGTTTTAAGTTATTTAAATAACTTAAAACAGTGTTTTGTTTTTATTTAAAAAAAAAGGCAAAAAAATTTATTTTAAGACCTTATAAATTTTTAGCATAAAAATTTATACATTGGTCCATGAAAAGAGTTATATTATTTTTAATATAAGCTCCTCCCACTCTTTAGACTTCATATTTGTTTTAGACAAAATGAATCTTTATTTATAGACCAACCTTCTTTGTGTTTTTTGAATTCTATCGATGTGGGACTAAAAATGTGTGGTTAAATAAAAATGGAAGGCCCAGCCCAGCCCATTACGTTATTATTTTTTAAAAGCCTCTTGGGTTATTTATTATTTTCTTTTTGGAAAAGCCTCTCTTTTATAAGTTTAAAGAAACCCTAGCCATTTATAGAGCTATATTATTACGAAAATACCCCTAAATGATTAACCGGTTTTTAAACCTTGGTGTTACAATGAATTATAGGGTGTTATAATAATTAATAAATAGATGTATTATAATAATTTTTCTATCCAATATATTTTTAACTAAAAAATTTAATTAATATAATTTAGATATATAAAAAAATATTAATTTCCTATAGTTTTATAAATATTTACGAAAATGCCACTGGCGCATCTGAGCGCATATGCACGCATATGCACGCATATGCTCAGATGCTCCAGGCGGCGGCGCATCGCGCAGAGGCGCATCCGGAACCTTGTGTTGGACTAAAGAAAGAAAAAAATTCATCCTATTGATTGTACTAAATAATAAAAATTTAATGAATGTTAACTACTTTAGTCCCACATCGATAGAAATAAAAAAAAAATTATCTTCATATATACTAAATTCACTTTTTGAATAAAAAGTAAATTAACAATTGAGTGTAGATAGTTCAAAAAAGCGAAAAGCACTTCCACTTTTCAAGAAGAGCTTTTTCGCTCTGAGAACTTTAGGCACCAGGGGTATTTTAGTAATATTCTGTAAAAATATATATAATCCTATATAAATACACATAAAATCTATAGAAAATTAAAAATACCTTATAAGATCACATGTAATATAACATTAAATATTTAATTCATACAACTAAAATTAAATCCAACTACACTTAAATCCAACTAAAATCTGAAAGTGGGGTAAGATTTTTTAATTTAAGTTAGAATAGAGGAGTAGAACCGTAGAACAGGAAAAAAAGTATATTAAGTGAAAAAATTATTAAATAATAGGTGTAATTGGGTAATCGGGCGGATCTTTACCCGAAGCCACCCGATTACCCACTCTAGGAAAAGCGTGGGAAAAAGTGCTCCTCCAAGAGAGCTTTAGCGTGCTTAAAACAGAGTTTTCAAAACTATGAGTGTAGTGATTTGGTACTTATTATATATTTAGTTGAGAATCATACATAAGTTAATAAAATTTTGGTCTCAATAATAATAATAATATCTAATTTAATATCAGAATAATAATATTATCAATTTATCTTACTTAAATTTTAACGGGCTTTCGAGCCGGACCAAGTCGAATCAGGGCTGACTCGAGCCTGGCTCGTTTATTAAACAAGCCTGATTTGCAGGCCCGAGCTCGAATCGGGCTTTATCGGGCCGGATCGAGTCAGGCCTGACGGGCCCAGGCTAAATTCCCATCTCTACTCCTGAGTAGTGCTAGTCTGTAAGGGATAAGGGATTATCTATCTACTTGTATTTATATTGTAAAACTGGGCATAGCAAGTTCTATTGATTTCTCAGTCTAGATCCGTTCTTCGAATCGTCCCTGAACAATCCAGGCTGGTCATCAAGCTTCGTGACATCACTATATTCCCTATTACCTCATTGCACAATTAAAGAGAAAAATATCAGATCACGATGATATCTAAACCTTGGTATATAACCTTAGAGAAGATTCAAATTTCTTAAACCAGCAATGAAAGAGAAAATAGAAGGTACCTGTTGAAATCTACGAACGCGTGTAAGACCTGTCAGTGCCCCACTAAGTTCATTTCGATGCAAGACACCAAAATCAGCCATTCGAAGAGGCAACTCTACAAAAGAACAGTAGGAAAACAAATATAACAATCAACTAGTAGGAGAATTGTGACTAAAGATGATGGAAAAAGAGAGAAAAAACAGACATCCAAAGACTACAAACAGAAAACTGAGAAAAATATCATGATTAAGAAATAGAAAAAGAAATCCACATAATATGAATGGCCTTTTGAAGATCAAAAATCTCTAATATTTATAGAAATTTTAAAAAAAGGCAAAACAATTGATTTAAATCTCACGCGCTAGTGTAGAAAACATGAAAGTTGAAAACTAGCAAATGATTATGCAAGAAAATGTTAAATAAATTACTTTGAACTTCGAAAGTTGAAAACTAACTCATGTATTTTTGAATAGAAACGTGTAATAAAGCTTTTTTATATGAGTGTATAGTATCTTCATCCAATGGAAAATGAATTGTGATGGACATAATTTTGCAATCATACAAGTATCTTAATTTTATTTTCAGACATAACTAAGTTATGACTCATCAGTAGTCATCACTGACTGAAAAATATCAGACCGACTATGAAAAATGATTCGACGATAGAAAATATTACATTATTTAATTATTACCTCTGTAAGAACGGACTCTGTGATCAAACATCAGACAATGACCAGGGCAGTTCATTGGCTTAAGTCCAAATTCTTGTTTCTCAATCTATAATCATGACAAATATCAGACTGTCAGCTAATCAATTGAAAACAATATGTAAACTCAAATATTAAACTACGATATGATCAAGCAAAATGTCATAATACTTATATGTGAAGCTAACCTCAAATACAAACATATTTTCCTTGTAATTAGCTGCATGACCTGATGTTTCCCAAAGTTGCATATTATAAATATTTGGGGACACAACCTGAAGTGAAAAAATAAAGGAAAAAAACAATATCAGATATTTACACTTAATTTTAAACAGAAAAAAATACAAATGCAAAACTAAATACTAACCTCTTGGTAGCCTCTATTTTTGTACTCAGCCCGAATGAAATCCATTAACTTATTATAAATTCTAGCTCCATGTTGTAAGAAAAAACAACTTCCAGGACTGCATGAATGAACAAAATAATATTTCAGATAATTCAGAAAAATAAAGCATAAAAAATAATGTTTTAAGTTTATAACTACCCGTGCTATTACCTTAGTGGGTGGAAAAAGAATAGCTCTTGATTTTGTCCAAGAATCCTGTGGTCGTATTTTTTTGCTTCCTCTAGTTGGGTGAGGTATTCCTGCATGTCCAATTGCCGATCATGTGAATGTTTACAATGACGTAACAATTCAATAATTCACAGCGAGATTTATTCCCAAATAACAAAGAAGCAATGTTGAAGGTATTTTATAAAATTATTAAATCTGAATACCTTAAGACGTTTTGGATCTGGGAAGGATATACCATATACCCTTTGCAAACTTTCACGGTCTGCTTTACCCCTCCAATAAGATGACGATGCCTAGGAGAAATAAACATTAAGTTATATGATAGGTACATCAAGAAAGAATCGTTAGCCATCTCTGAGGATATGAATAATTAATTACCTTCAAGCATGCAAATGCTTTCACAAAAGATGTATTTGGTATATGCGGACCTCGACAAAGGTCGACGAGAGGCCCACAACGGTAAACAGTTATGGTTTTATCTTCTGGCAATTCATTAATAATTTCAACCTGCAAAATAAGCATGATGTGTAATTACACAACTGGATTATAAAAATCTTAAAGGTAATATGCTACAATATTATAAACTATAAATAAAATTTCATTACTTATAGAGTTATAGATTGAAATAGACATCTTCCTATGTATTTCAAAATATAACGATAAATAATGAAGGTAAAAAACTAAAAATATTCTATTATGAAGAGGGAAATTGAACAAACACTATCGCAGAGCACATATGAAAGTTTACTCGCCTTAAATTTATTCTCTGAAAAAATTTCGAGTGCCTGATCCCTAGATACTTCAATACGTTCAAAAGGTTGTTTTTCCTGAAACAAAATCAGATTTGTCATCATCAATGTTTTATTTTATTTTATTTTTTAAATTTGTAAAATCATTAAAATTCATATAAAACTAGTAAAAACTAAAAATCAGTGAAACATGTAAATTAAGGTTGGGGGATGAGTTGCATCAATTACATAAATAAGCAAGTACAAAGAAGATAGAAATAAATAAATATTACAAAAGATAATAATAAGGCGAGCGTCTGTGAGTCCGCGAGCATCTGTAATCAGCATGCGTGAGTTCCCGTCCGCGAGCGTGACCGTCCGCGTGCATATTTTTCTCAGTCTGCTATCCGCGAGTGTGAGTATGTTGCAGACCGTCCTCACATCACAGTTCTGGAAAGACCTCACATTACAGAGACGAGGTTTAGGAGGGAGTTGTTACGGAGCCACCACAGATCTCTCCGGTGAGGCTCATCTGGCCGGAGAACCAACCCACAGTCTCTTTACCCCTGGCCAATGCAAAACACCATGAACTGATTGCCTAGAAACATAGTTTTTAGCTACCCGATCATCCATTGAGTGGTTTTTCCCGGAGAAAGATGCCATAGAGCACACCAAAAGAATGCTAAGAGGTCATCGAGCCCACCCGGGTTTTCCCCCACTCAATAGATCAAACCTCCCTCGAGTAGCTGGAAAAAGTTTCTTTGCAAACAAAATGGTATTCTGAATTAGCTAGGAAATCAGAGTTCTTGTGTAGCACTTCTAGACAGGGAGAAACACCAAGTTTGTGGTCAAGAGAAGTATCTCAAGGGAAGCGACAGCAGAGGCTTGGAGGCATTTTAGAGATAAGGAAGCAGAGCGGGAAAAACAGAGGAGTACAACAAATCAAGGCTGGAGAAGAAAGGAAGTTGATGACACACATCAATTAGAGGCAGAGCAATTACAGAGGATTCAAAAGAGAGGAGAGGAGAGCCGGAGGTAGGGACTTCCTTATTGAGAGAGAGGTGTTCTGAAGGCAATTCTATGAGAAGCATAAAAATTCTGGCAAAACAAATTAAAGGGGAGGTGGACTTGCGAGCAACTATAAAAATCAGATCAGACTCGGGTATATTGATAAATGGAAACTGTCCAATACGGAGTTGGGTGATCTCAGAGACTTAGAACAGGTTGTCACGGGTGACATTTCTCGCCCAGAAGTGACCATCCTTAGGGCAGCACAAATCGAACCCCCCAAATATAGAGAAAAATTGCAACTCACTATCAGAATTATTGGCGACACGCCTAGCTTCAAAAGATTAGCGAGTTTTACCAAATTCAAATGGAACGTAGAGGGACAGATTCAAATAGTGAAGTTCAAAGAATCAACATACACTATATCCTTCAGAGAGATCTTAGGTTATCTTAAATGTTATGACAGGAAATTTGATCAACTAGGCGACCCCCCAATTCTTATCAGTAAGGAACTACCAGGAAAGGTGTATGCTGAAGCTTATGATATGATTCCCCCCAATGGGCAATTATAGAAGGTTTAACATCCAGTATGTACTCCAAGGAGACGGTGAATATAATAGCAAGCACTCTCAGGAAGCCTCTGCATGGTGAATACTTAGATACATAACTCTTTGAGGATATGCTTCATGGCGGATACAAGTTTTAAATATCAGATGTCGATCAAAGTTGAGATCGAGGAGGGAGGATGTAGGAGGATGGTATGGCTAAAGGTACATTATAGATCCAGACCAAGAAGATGCACTAAATGTGGTCTATTTGGCCACCACCTACCTAGTTGTCGCCCTAGATTTCAAAACAAGAACGAGTCAAAGCAGAACAAGAATCAGGAACCAAGGAGCAACACGACCGGAAGCTCTATAGAAAGCCAACCAGTTAATCAACCATCGGCGACGCTCAACCTTGGAGATAATGGAGACGCCGGAAGTCAAACACAAGCCATCGAGAACCACACCCCACAACACATCGTTGAAGCTGCAGTACCGAATCAATACCAGTTGGAGAAACTCGTCAACACTTCGACGTTACCAGATATGTCAGTGCAGCAGGACCTGGCTACTGGCTCAAGGCCAGGTAAATCTCTAGTAGTTACTTCTAGGGCAGATGCTTCGGCTTCTCTGCAGGTGTGGACTCTGAGCACTCCTCGCACACATTTAATTCCCTTTGCTGACAATACTCCCCCACAGAGCCGTATGCATGCTTTAGAGGAAATTCCTTTAATAAATAATCTTCCTTGGAATTATAACCTTATCCAACAGATAAATCCCGTTACTACCCCCAACGCCTTAAATGACTGTCTAGTTAACCAAATGAACTACTTGAATCATAAGGACCAATCTGCCAACTGAAATCACAAAGACCCAAATAGTACCCCAAACATCAGCCTGCCCTGTTCCATTTTTTGGAATTTATTAATGCACAAAAGCTCGGGGGACTATGATGACGAGGTCTCCCAAACCTACAAGGGTATAAGGGTAGCTGACGAAGAGCAGGTCTCTCTCCATAGTTGGGAGGACAGGACTGCCTCTGAAAAAGCAATATCTAAGGGGGAGAAATAAATCAGGATAAAGGAAAAACAGTAAAACCCCCCACCCAAAATACTAGGATGGGCCAAACTGCCCAAGGGAAATATTACAGCCCAAACTGCTAAAGACAGAACATTAAATACTAGAAAGAAACAAATGAGTGAACTAAACGTAGGAAGAAGAGGTAGACCTAAGAAAAACGTGACCCCGGATCCAACTAAAGGCTTAAATCAAAAGAATTACACGACTAATAAGGGGAAGATGAAGAGGATAGACCTCCCCCTTACTGTATTTAGAACCGTGCCCAACAAACTCCTAATGATCAGGGCGGTTACTCCTAAAAACCCAGTCCTAAGTAGAGAAGCTAGAATAAGGAAGAGAAGGTTGTACATGGGATATGCCACCTCCTCGAATGCTTCATCGAGCAAAAAATCCCCCCAATTGCAGAGGTGGCAAAGGCCACTCGGGAAATTAACTAGCCTAAACCATCCCATCACCTCCAGGTCATTAGTCCCAAACAATGGCGCTAATGACCTGGAATGTTAGAGGGCTTAACTCCCCTCTAATCCAAAATTTAATAAAAAATGTTATGCTTAAAAAGAATTTAGACATAGTAGCGCTACTAGAAACTAGAGTTAAAACCAAAAAATTCCAAACAGTAAGAGACAATTTTCGAAGGAGTGGGAGGTAATTTCAAAGTTCAAACAAGGTTCCGGATGCGCCTCTGCGCGATGCGCCGCCGCCTGGAGCATCTGAGCATATGCGCTCAGATGCGCCAGTGGCATTTTCGTAAATATTTATAAAACTATAGGAAATTAATATTTTTTTATATATCTAAATTATATTAATTAAATTTTTTAGTTAAAAATATATTGGATAGAAAAATTATTATAATACATCTATTTATTAATTATTATAACACCCTATAATTCATTGTAACACCAAGGTTTAAAAACCGGTTAATCATTTAGGGGTATTTTCGTAATAATATAGCTCTATAAATGGCTAGGGTTTCTTTAAACTTATAAAAGAGAGGCTTTTCCAAAAAGAAAATAATAAATAACCCAAGAGGCTTTTAAAAAATAATAACGTAATGGGCTGGGCTGGGCCTTCTTTAATACATCTACAACATAAAAAATACTCTATAATAATAATTTATTTAACCACACATTTTTAGTCCCACATCGATAGAATTCAAAAAACACAAAGAAGGTTGGTCTATAAATAAAGATTCATTTTGTCTAAAACAAATATGAAGTCTAAAGAGTGGGAGGAGCTTATATTAAAAATAATATAACTCTTTTCATGGACCAATGTATAAATTTTTATGCTAAAAATTTATAAGGTCTTAAAATAAAATTTTTTTGCCTTTTTTTTTAAATAAAAACAAAACACTGTTTTAAGTTATTTAAATAACTTAAAACAGGCCTGGATCCGGGTCGGATTTTACCCGGATCCGACCCGGATCCGGCTAAGGGAGATGCGCCTGGCGCATCTCCCTCTGGGGGCGCATCATCGCATATGCGCGCATAATGCGCGCATATGCGCGCGCACCCGGAACCTTGGTTCAAACAACATCCCGCAGGACCCAAAATATTCAGACTCACTCTGGATATGTTTGTACAATCCAGACTGGACAAAGCATTCTCGAATCAAGATTGGATTTCACTCTTCCCAGAGATAGGGTAGAGTTTTGGAATGGCTCGTGTGGTGACCATGCTGCAATGCTCATCTCAAATGCACAAATAGCACAGAAACCAAAGCCTTTCAGATTGTGCGATTCTTGGTTGAAGGAGCAAGAGTTCCTCGACCTAGTCAGGAGAGGACTAGCTAAGCCGATCTGCGGCAATGGGCTATATTGCCTACAACAGAAATTAAAAGAGGTCAAATTACTCACAAAGGAATGAGCGGCGGCCAAGGGTAGTGATGCAAAACAGATCACAACCACTAGGGAGGACCTTGATTCCCTAATGAAGCAACCAAACACCAACCCAAAAACCCCTTCTATCCAAGAAGAGGTCAAAAAGAAGCAAGAGGAGTTAGTCAATAAACTCAAAAATGAAGAGGCTAACCACAAACAGAGAAGCAAGGTCAGTTGGCTTAGATTAGGAAACTCAAACACTAAGTTCTTTAGTCTTGCTACAAGGATAAGGAAGGCAAAGAACCAACTCTGAAATTAATAAATGGAGAGGGTAGGGTAGTCATCTCAAGAGCCCAATTAGAAAAAAGGAGTATGGATTACTTTAAGGATATTTACAAGTGTTCTCCCTTCTCAGATATCTTCCGTTATTTTCCCTAGGAATGTATCTCAAGATCCGTTATTTTCCCTAGGAATGTATCTCAAGATATGAACATATGGTTGACTCAACAACCCACAGAAGAGGAAGTTAAATCCACGTGTTCACATTTCAAATGGGGAAATCCCCAGGACCTGATGGTTTCACAGTGGGCTTCTTCAAAGCTCTCTGGCCGGAACTAAAGCAAACAGTCCTAACTTGTGTCAGGTAGTTTTTCAACGGCAAACCCATATTGAAGTCGGTCAATCACACCTTTATCACACTAATCCCAAAAAAAACCACAGCTACCGAACGATCGGACTTTCGGCCAATCTCTTGTGTCAACTTAATTTACAAACTTCTCACCAAAATATTGTCTGACAGAATCTACAAAGTCTCCTCTGAGTTAATATCCCCTCACCAAACAGCTTTCATAGCGGGAAGAAACATCTCAGATAACGCCATCTTGGCAAACGAGATAGTACATGGCTTCGGGAGAATTAAAACCTCCAAAAGATGTTGTCTAAGTATCGACCTCAAGAAGGCTTTCGATACAGTAAAATAGCAAGCAATCACACACACCCTTGACGCAATGGGATTCAGCCCTCTGTTGTGCAAATTGATACACAACTATATATCTACAGCTTCCTTCTCGGTACTGGTTGAGGGATCCCCCACTCCCCCCTTCACTAATTTTAGAGGAAACAGGCAGAAGGACCCATTGTCTTTATCTTATTCGATCTGGTAATGGATAACCTTAGCAAACTAATAGAGAAAGAGATCAAGAATAAGAGGATAGATACTTATATCTTGAATGGAGTGATTTTCATTTCACATCTCATCTACGCAGATGATGTGCTGATCTTCTCAAAGGCAAATCCCAAGTCTTTAGAAACAATCAAAAAAATTCTAGAGATTTTTTCCAAATTCTCAGGCCTCGAGATTAATCAGGATAGGGTGTCAAATAAAGCTCGGCTCGGGCTCGCGAGCTCAACGAGCCGAGCCCGAGCCTGAAGCTCAAGCTCGTTAAGCTCGATGGGCTCGGTAAGAAGAGTATTATAATAATAAAAATATTATATTTGGAGAGAATGAGGTTAGCATGGGAGAGGTTGTATTTATTTTAACCTGCAATTTCAGGTTAAGTTCGAGCTCGAGCCCGACTTTGCGAGCTCGAGCCCGAGCCTTGGCAAATCATTAACGAGCCTGAGCTCGGCCAAACCAGGCTTGGCGAGCTCGAGCCCAAGCCTGGACAACTTTTTAACGAGCCGAGCCCGAGCCCGGCTCAATAAGCCAAAGCTCGGCTCGGTTCGGCTCGTTTGACACCCTAAATCAGGAGAAGAGCTCGGCAACCTACTCAAAAATATGCATGAATGGCCATTTTCTTCATAACATTCTCAACTTCCCAACTAAATCCCTCCCTATCAACAATCTTGGTCTCCCCATAACAGGAAGAAAGAAATCTTACGCGACATGTTGGAAGTTGATAAATCCAATAGAAAAAATGCTAGCCAGATGGAAAGGGAGATGTTTGTCTTGCGTAGGCAGAACTCAATTAGTGAATTGGGTCTTACAAGGTAAGTTTCAATACTGGGCAAACGGAACCACACTGCCATGCACAATTATTAAAAAGATACAGAGCTTAGCCTACAACTTCATCTGGAACGGGAGAAGATGTAGTAGCTGGGAAAAAATGGCACTCCCAAAAAGCGAAGGTGGAATAGGGGTCAGAGATTTCTTTGCAACTAATGCTTCAGCATTGGTCAAAAAAGCAGAGAGGATGTGGAGTCCTAATAACTCCATACTAGCAGACTAGATAAAAATTAGGTACATCAAGGGAAGAAACATTGGGGAAATAGAGTGCAAACCTACTCTGAACTCACGTGTGGAAAACAATACTAGCTAATAAGGAAACAATAGAGAAATGTATAAATTGCCTGAGTAACTATAGGGTCACGCAAATTGCCCCCTCCGAGCACTCAGAAACATTAAGACCCAAAGACATCTTACAAGAGATAGATCTGAGCCAAAAAGCCTCCCAAATTCTCCATGTTGTTATGGAGAATTAAAGTCAAGAGTCTGAACACATTAACTAGACTACAAAGTTGGGGACTCAACATAAATACGTCCTGCCCACTATGTAAAAATGAGGAAGAAACATTATAACATCTATACTTTAACAACCATTACACTAGATCCATCTTGTTAGAGTCCACTAGCTGTCTTGATAATGTTGTTTGGACACTTGGTGGGCAAAATCCCCCATCTCCCGCAATAGACATCAGGATAGGCGATATTATGGAAACAATACAAAAATTCACCCACAAGTCTAGTTGTTGAGGGGTACACTGGACTATGCTAGTTGCTAGCATCCCTTTCCTGGCACATATGGTGTGAAAGGAATAGGAGATTAAAACAGCACACCCTAAGGCCTCCAGAAATTGTTAGTAGAGAAATTATAAAGGATGTGAACATTGCATATGAATCTACATCCTATAAGAAGCACAAGCTTTCACAGATTGAAACACAAGCTATACGCTCATGGGAGTCCAACCTCTTGAGGCTTCAGTCCTTGGCTAGTTAGTCAGGGCCATAGCTGTATAAGAGATTGACAATGTTTTACATTTAATGTTTTTACATTTACTGTACTTGCATTTTCCTATATCTGTAATCTTGGGCTATGCCCAGCCTCCTTTTTCAGTAATAAAAGCTTTAATTTCTCAAAAAAAAATATTACAAATATATATTATATTACTATATTAATATATAAGAGGTATGAGCATCTTACATGGACAGCTTTGAGTGCTTGTGCCTTTATTTG
Organism: Zostera marina; assembly: GCA_001185155.1. NCBI lineage: Eukaryota > Viridiplantae > Streptophyta > Magnoliopsida > Alismatales > Zosteraceae > Zostera > Zostera marina. Next base: position 407,021 of record LFYR01001054.1, on the reverse strand, counting down.
ATCAAAATTCTCCTCATTTAGTGTAAATTCATTGTAGAAGGCGTCATAGTAGAAACCCTGTAAAAAGTTAGAAACTCCATGATTAATAATCGAATATTAATTTTTTTATGAATTTAAAGATTTAAAACAGAAAAATAGAACGGTTTATGGCATGACCCAAAATATTAAAATGTAGGGAAATGAAAAATCATTTTCACTATCTTATACAGATTGGCCCGAGGAATTAAACAGGACGGAAAAATTAGGGGGGATTTTAAACCAAGTGCTTTTAGTATATGAAATTCTGAATGTATAATGCCCTTCGGTCATACTACTTCAGCATGAGGAAAGGAAGATTGGAGAAAGTTGAGTGATTTTATAGTTCCTAAGACATGAGATGCAAGACTGGATTGTTTCTCTTTTTGATGAAAGAAAATTTTCATTAGTGAAGTGAAGTGGGCCTTTCCCAGAGTGCAGAGATAATTACATAAATAAAATAGAAAATATCAATAGAGTAGATCATTGTCCTTCACAGTCTGCTATCGTTAATGTGGTACCAAGAACCACTAAGATTGATTACCCCAAGTTGTAATAGCTTGGACCTCCATCACCATCCACCTACTGTTTATCTCCTGCCAAAGATGCCAGCAGATGGCCACAAATAGCACGCATAAGAGCCTCCAACTTTTGAAACCCTTCCTGAACTTCTGAATCTCATCCATGATATCACCCAATCTGATGTCTCCACCAAGAACTGATGGGAAAGGGTTGCCAAACATCTTCCTTATAACTTCATTAATTGCCTTGTAAGCCTCCAGGAATACCTCTGTGGAGAACTTACAATCAAAGAATATATGAGAGATTGTTTCCTCCTCTTCCCCACACAAGAGACCAGATCCATCCGATAACCCAATTAATTGAGCCGTGCCTAAATGCACCTCGACGCCCATATTTTAAACCATAGCTCATCTTGAAGTGCCTTCACTATGCCTTGGTGACTAAAGCTATGCTGGATTGTTTCTCAGCTGGAAATAATGATCTTAAACATTTGGGAGTCAATAATTGAATATAATGACCTAGGAAGAGATTGGTCCATGGATCTTCTTAGCAGAAGAAGAAGAAATTAATAAAAAAACTAATTACTCAATGATTTCAGGATATACCATTCAACAAGTTCATTTATCAGCATAATATACACAATGACATCAATTTTATAGATGAGGAAAAGGCATAAACATGAAATCTAATATTACCTCCCCCCTTGTTGTGCATGGACCAATACATAGCTTGCCTCCATACTCCATCTCAAGTGACTGATAACAAAAGAAATCACAAATATAACTGAAAGATATTTCGTATAATAGGTTTGATTGAAAATAAGATAAATTTCACAAAAATACTACAAAAATAAGAGGGGAAAAGGTTAGAATAACTGAATAAGCACATAACAGAAGTTTATGTGGCCTATATGATGAAAACAAACAATGATATACTCATATACCTGTCCAAGGATGTGAGCACTTGAATGCCAAAAGGTATCACGACCTTCTGGAGAATCAAATTTAAAAATCTTCAGTTCACAATCTCCCTCAAGAGGTCGGGCCATATCCCAAAGTATCCCATTCACCTATGAAAAATCTCAGAAAGTAAAAAAAAACAGTTAAAAAAGATATTAAAATGTCGACATCAAAACATCTGATGGCATCAAGACCTAATGATGTTAACTGTTAAGAATATCATCTTAAAACCTGAGATATCAAAGCATTTGCAGCTAATCCAGTGGAAATTTCCTTGGCAATATGGAGTGGTGATGTCAGCCATTTCTTCCCATCCTTGACTGTACCATCTGGTAAAGTGATTCTGTGATTGAAAGATGTTTATTTTGCGTTACAGTGAAACTAACATCAAAGGTTACAAGATTTTAGTATGTAGGCACTGACCTGATGGGATCTCCGCCGACCTTCTGCAAATTATCAACCTGCTGTGCTTGAATAGACTGAAACAAACCAATCCGTTTCTGAATAACGGAGTCCAGATAGGCACTGTCCCTGTGATTGACCTTAGAATTCAACTCCCCAGAATGCAATGCCTTTCCCTTGGACTTCGACTTGCCCTTGGATACAGCTGAACCATCCCCACCACAACAGGTCTCGCCCATTCCCGATTCACCAAATGGATGCGAAGGAAAAAAGCAGTGGTGCAGTACACGCGGAAGACGGAGAGATGGACGAACCTGAGCAGAAGAGAACGGATTCCAACAGAAGTCGAGGGATCTTGCTCCTGCTCGAAGGCACCGGAGCATAAATAAATCCGATTTCAAACCTCCTCGCCGAGACTTCTCCCTGTTCTTCGATCTAATAAGATTGATACGGAAAAGAAAAAAAAGAAAAAAAGTCAAAAATGTACACTAAAACCCTATCTTGCTAAACCCAAACCCGGATCCGATTTGGTCGAGTTTGAGTTTGCCCATCCTTATTCCTTAAATAAAACGGTATACCGTATGAGTTATTGTTAATTGTTATTATGATTTTAAAAAATATTATTATGAATATTAGGGTGTAAAAATGTAAAAATTAGTAAAAGTTTAAAAGAGTAAAAGTGTAAAACATAAAATAAAAATTAATTAAGTTTAAAATATTTGGAAAATAAGAATAACCTTAAAGAATTTAATAGGTACATTTGTAAATTAAACCTTTAAGTTTAAGAAAACATATATTTTGTATTTAATTTTTAAGTTATTTAATATTTTAAATATTATTTTATTAATATAATTTTTGGATCTAGGTCTGATTAAGTTGGATCCGAACCTAAACCGAAAAATAGCTGAGTCTGGATCCGAACCTCTAAGTCCAAACTGCTTAATAGGGCTAAAATTAGTCTTGTACCCGACATTGTTAATTTATTATGAGTACAATAATTTTCAGGGAAGTTCCTCTATAATGAGTCCAAAAGTGTCCGTCCAATCCTAGTCGTTTATCTCTATTTCATTAAAAAAATCTCTATTTGCATCAATCCCTAGACGGACTTTTTTTTTACACCTACATTACACTCTATGTCTTTTATACTCTTTGTCTCTTACACTCTTTCTTTTTCTCTTTTTCTCTCTTCCTCTCTCTTCTCATTTCCTCTTCCTCATTCTCCAGATTGTTTGATCTATTTTTTTATAGAGGAACTCACAGGTGTTCTACTCATATTTTTGTTTTTTTTTACTTCTTTTCTACCATATTCATCTTAATAAATACTCAAAATATCTCTCTTTCTATTATTTGAATGAAAAATACTGTTTTTTTCTCTCATTTTTACGAAAAAATATTTTTTTAAAGAATTATAAATGTATTTATGTCTTGGCTCTATGTTCTACAACTTTTTTTCTTCTCATTTTTGTATCATGTCATTAACTTGCAGTCTAATAATGGAGAAGTCATTAATTAATATATTGTATCAATTGTATTTCGGGCGAGGTCATTAATTCTGAAACAATCAATGTACATTATCTTATCATTTGTGTTGTTTGTTTTCTTCGTAATGTAGTACTCTACATGTTGTTTGACACGTCTCATATTAATTATACCTTATCTTTTTACTTATTTGTTCTTTTACTCTTATGACTCTGTTTCTAAATTAGTCTATACGTATTGTTCATTATTCTCATAATGAGACAGCAACTCATTACACACTTACAAATTATCAAATATACTACATATTATCAAATTATTCAGCCCTACACACTTACATGTTGTTTTGATTAAGTCTGTCATTGAAAATCATTACACACAATCAATATACGTTATCTCATCTTTTCTCTGATCATTCTCTCTCATTATACTGTTATTCGTTTTGTAGTCTTCCCCTTGTTCGTCATGAACCACATTCTCTGTTCGATATATTCCTAATTTTGGTTCTCTTTATCTTATACGGTTCTAAAATAAGTTTTCGTATTGTTCTTTATCACCTACATCATATGTACCTTTACAATTCTAATTATTTGTCGTTGTCTACAATCTCAGTACCCAACATGGACTTGAAAGACGACACCGACCCCATGCCTTCTACATATTCAGCCACGAGCTCGTCTAACTGTAAAATCCTCCCACCATATGTTGGCCAATTATTTCAAGATTTGAAATCCGATCGTATCTTTTATTATAATTATGCCGACAATATGGGTTTTGACGTACGTCGTGTCCCATCTCATAAAATTCAATCTCAGCTATCTACGAAAAAGTTTGTTTGCTCGAAAAAAAAAAGAGTCTAAGTACAAGTCGGACGATGATCTGGTTCATTGTCATAAACGTGCTAGAAAGTCGCATAACACAAGAGCTTTTTATAAAGCTCAAATTATCTTCAAGTTCAACGTAGACTTGCAACACTGGAAGGTACATAATTTCGTTAAACAACACTCGCACCCACTTGTCACACCAACGAAGAGGAGGTTCCTTCGGGTCAATCGAGAAATTACTCATGCTTGTCGTGGTTTTATTGAATCATTAAATTCATCTCACATACCACCGTACGTCTCAACAATACTCTTATGTGGTTATAAACTCAAAAGGTTTCTCTAATTTATCCTTCACCCAGTCTGATTTTTACAATCATATGCGAGATACTCGAGTTAGAGCTTCCAACAAAGACGTTGACCTAGTTCTTTTAAAATTTGAGAATCTGAAAGCATTGAACTCAGCCTTCTATTATTTTTACAAGAAAGATGATAATGGTAACCTCTTTATTTTCTTTGAATAATTTTCTCTGTGTTCTAACAATTGTTTTCATAAATATTAGGTAAACTGCAACTTCTATTTTGGACAGACGAACATTCGGTACCCAACATGGACAGCTTCACTATCGTTGATGATCATCTGGTCGATAGGGATAAAATAGATTTCATCTTTGATGGGCTTGGATCCAAGTACCGACCCTTTGTCTTCAATCCACTAACAAACCGAATCTCATGTTCAAACAGTTTATTCACCTAGTCATCAGAGAAGACGCTTTCCTCAAACGTCATCTCCAAATCAACCCCCAAGTTCGATGATCTTCCGACTGATGTATTTGCTGCAAGATCCCGATCAGGACGCGATTCCAGGAGGAATGATTCTTCAAAGAATCGATGGAGGCGATCTAAAAAATTATAAATCTTCTTCTATTATTTGTCAGATTTGTGAGACACCAGGATATTTAGCAGGACTTGTACGCAGAAAAATCTTGAAGGTTGTTACGCACTGATAACTCTACAGAAGAAAATTTAATCTTAGATTCGGAAGCTTCTGTTCACATGACTCTTGACCATGATAATTTATCAGAGCCTCAGAAGTATCAGGTAACTCTTTCATAACAATTGATAATTGTCTAAGTTTACGTATATCATATGTTGGAAATTTGAAGATTAAATCTGAATTTGATGATTTAATACATAAAAATGCATTTTATGTTCCAAAATTAAAAATGAACTCAATATCTTTACAAGCTATATGATGATGAAAATTTTAAATGCAATTTTTTCTGTGGTTAAACACTTTATTAGATAACAGTATTAGTTAAAGCAACAACTATAGGTTGTTAGAATAATAGTTACAAGTATAGACTATAAATATGTAATCAAACCATTAATATACTCAATACAATTTGGTTATCTTTTACACCATCTTATATGGTATCAGTTTTTCGGGTTTAGAATCAAGGATGACGTTTTCCGCTGCAGATTCGGGTGCAAATGCTCCATCATCAAGGATAGTGATGAAGCCAATGAAATGCGTCCAACTGGAGAGGGACTTAAAGAATCAGAAATCGTGCTAATCACCTTGGGAGGATTGGGGGACGAATTTGAATCTTTTGTAACCGCAATCACCACACCATTCAATCCAGACCTAACGTTCACCGGAGTATGCGAGATGCTGATGGACCACAACCTCCGACTGGAGAAATCGCGAGTTGCAGCCGTCGCCGGAAATGCTGCTGCCGTCGTCGCCAAAATGCCTCAACCGCCGCAGCAAGAACGACGCTACCAGAACACCTACGGCGGTGGACATAAATCGCAAAGAGGGGATCTCCGCTGCCAGATCTGCTCGAAAAGGGGACACACGACGCCGGATTGCTATAATCGTTTAAACCTAGAACGATTTCCGCCGGCGCATGGGAGGGCAATTTCGTCTTCTGGAATAACTGGAAATTTTAACAATACACTCTCCTCATTTGGAACAAATGGGAATTTTCATAATACCCCTTCAAGTCACAATACAAATGGGAATTTTAGAAACACATCCTCGGCTAATCTAATTTCTGCAGAAGGTCCAACAATAATGTGGTACCCCGATTCAGGGGCAACATCACACGTTACAGCCGCACCTGAAAATATCCAATATCCCAGAGCGTATAATGGTAAAAATTTTACGGCGGATGGGAGTCCATTGTCAATTTCTTACTCTGGTCAAAGCAGAGCTATTACATATTCTAATAATTTCGTTCTTAATGATTTACTACTAGTTCCTACGGCTACTAGAAATTTATTGTCGGTGAACAGATTTTGTATTGATAACAATGTCTCCGTTGAATTTGATTCACAGAAGGTGCGGGTAAAGGATTCGGCTACTGAGACGGTATTACTGGAAGGAGCGGCAAATAAGGGATTGTACGAGTTGCCGATGGTCATCAAACCGGCTACAAATTCTGTGAGTGTTTGCGAAAATAACCCACCGCCGCACTATCTGTGGCATTGTCGCCTGGGCCATTTAAATTCGGCATATATGAGCGTATTGGAAAAACAAGGTTTAATAAAGTCTAGTGTTAAAACGTATAAATTGTGTAATTCTTGTCAGCTTGGTAAATCACATTCTCTTCCTCATCCATCTCGAACAACGGTATACAAGCCGCTGGAACTAATATTTTCAGATATTTGGGGACCCGCCCCTACAATTTCAGTAGAAGGGTACTCTTATTATATCAATTTTGTAGACGCCTGCACACATTTTAATTGGGTATACCCAGTGGCACGAAAAGCTGATCTTTATCAAGTATTTGAAAATTTTCGAACTTGGGCAGAGAGACACTGTGAAAACAAAATTCTAGCCGTACAAACAGATAATGCATTGGAATACCAAAAGTTAGGAAAAAGGTTGGAAGAATTAGGCATTTCACATCGTATGTCAGCTTCATACTCACACTAACAGATGGGTCGAGTAGAGTCAAAAATGGGTTACATTTATCTCAAACCCGTTATCTTTTAAATCTTCTCCAAAATTACAACATAGGGGAAATAAAAGCAGTCTCCACTCCGATGCTCGAAAACATCGAACTTCACTCAGACAGACCGATCATTGATGACCCGAGTGAATTTCGACGAATCATAGGATCACTACAGTACATCACCTTAACAAGGCCGGATGTCCAAGTCGCAGTGAATCGGCTCGCTCAATTTATGGCCGAACCAAAAATGGTTCATTGGATAGCAATAAAACGCGTTATGGGTTACTTACTTGGAACTCAAAAACACGGCATTGCACTACGGAAAGTAAACAACTTTGGGATCACGGCATACTGTGACGCCGATTGGGGAGGTGACACAACCGATCGCAAAAGCCGTACGGGGTTTCTAGTATACGTCGGAGGAACATTAGTGTCGTGGGCATCACGAAAACAAAGCACGCTAGCTCGATCAAGCACAGAGGCCGAATATCGTGCAATAGCGACCACGACCCAAGAAATAGAAGCAGTTCGCTCGGCACTAATTGAATTGGGAGTAGAAGTACCACGGCCTATGGCAATTCTATCAGACAACCTCGGAGCTACCTTCATCACGAAAAATCCAATTGGACATATAAAGCTCAAACATGTAGCACTGGACCTCCATTTCGTTCGTGAAAAAGTAGAAAATGGGGACATCATCGTAAGGCATGTACCCGGATATGAACAATGGGCAGATATTTTGACTAAAGCACTACCGCCGAGAAGCTTCTCCATACTACAAGAAAAGCTCGTCGGCGAAGCTCCGGTGGGGCTCCAGGAAGAGGGTATATTAGAGAATACACAATAACAGAGTTAGTTAAATAGTTAAATAGGTTGTTAGAGAATAAGAGTTATAAATATATGTAATCAAACTATTCATAGATTTAATACAGTTTGGTTATCATTTACACCATCTTATACCTTCAATTGTGGTGACTCGAGACAGGGCTACGTATACCATTCCTAAACCGAATGCTCGAGTCAGATCGGTAGTGAGACGATCAATAGTCATCCCTTGACATTTGTGAACACTCAATGCCTACTCTAATATCAACGGTACCTGCCTTCGAAAAGCCTTAACTTCACTGCCTTCCATAATGTCCCATTTTTCAACATCCAAGGCCACTTCCAATCCTGAGTCGAATCGAACTGTAGACACCATACCATCCGGGTTGTTCTCCGATGACAATAACGAACCTCCTTTAAATCCTGTAACTACTCCAGTAGCGCCGTTTACGAGTTTGATTGCTTGATCGATCTTCGTGATCAGCATTACCCTAGCGCCCTCGTAGATTTCTAGTTCATCTGGGGCAATCTGATATTTCAATTGATGTAACCAGGGCGAAGAACTTTTGTCCACTGCACTAAATCTCACTACCTCCTTCCCTAAACTTTTCAAACGGTCATGATTCACTCTTTTAACATCATCAGTTTTTGGAAACAATCGGGTTTCTTGGTCTATTTCGTCACTAACGCCATTAACAAATGTAGTGCCATTGATCAACCTTTTAAAATTTTTATTATCACGATCAACTTGACCGCGTCGGATTCCTTCGAGGAATTCGATCAGTTGAGAGTCACACTGACGACGGTAAACATGGGTTAATTCCATCTGGATGTCGAATCTGGTTTCCCAGCAAACAGATTCGAATGCAAATTCATTTCGCGGATTTGGAGCATTGATGGGAGGAAGTTGGAAAAAATCGCCACTAACAATCAATTGAATTCCTTCCCAAGGTTTATCTCCTTTGTAATCAGATTTGCGGATTGTGATGGACAAGACTGCCTTACTACTTTTTAGCTTACCGTCGATCATGCTCATCTCATCAATAACTATCACCTTAGCTCTCTTCCATCGGTCAACTGCCTTACTACTTTTTTAGGACAAAAGAGATTATTTTTTTTTTTTGGAACCTTTCCCTAATCCGACACCAACGAAGGAGTAGATAGTCTGTCCACCTAAGGCACATGCGGCAACGCCAGTAGAAGCCGTTATAAAAACAGAGTTTGGAGGATGAATTCGACGGAGTGTGGAGACGGCGTGTTGTAGAAGAAAACTCTTCCCGGTACCGGCAGAACTGGTAATGAACACCGATTTTCCACTAGCTATTGCAGAAATTAGTTGTTCTTGCTGTAGACTAAAATTTATATTCGAAATGCCATCGACAGAGGATCGAGATTACCGACCATCACCGTCACTAGAACAACCGGAGTAATTATCTCGAGACCTTTTCCTAACGCACTTGTCTTGCGACGTCATTCACGAGTCTAATGGATTTCACAGCTACTCAATCATAGCTATTAACAACTAAAATTTTAAAGAGCCAACTATAAAATAGTAATCTTAAATCACTAATGCATTTCTCAAATACTAAATTCCTCCGGGCGTCGGATTTCAGAATCGACTGTCCTCCAAGCTGCAGAGTCGGGAAACATCATTAGGGATTCGTTGGATTTCAGTTAATACTAACAATCCGGTTATAGGGATTTATAAATATCCGGTTACAAATTATAACCAAATAACTATCCGGTGATCGAAGTTTCAATTGGACTCAGCTAATCGAAATTTCTCGATAGGGTTATCGGATAAATGCTATAAATAGTAGAGGGATCAGATTCTTTTATCTCTACAATGGTTTCAGAATCTCTCATCTTCGTTCTCGAAGGGTTTATGTTGATCGTCGTCTTCTTCGTTCTCTCTTCTTCGTCTTATGTTGATCTTCTTTCTTTTCAGATTCTTCCTTCTCTTCGTTCTTCTGTTAATCTACGTATTTTATTTTATGTTTCGCTAATCATTTTTTATTATCTGCTAATTCAGATCTAGCTTCGGATATGAGGAAAAAGAAAGGTATAGTGTCTAACAGGACAAGGGAACTGAACACTACAAGCGCGCTCAGTATGAGAGTACTGAGTCGATTTCAGAATCTATTGTCCTCAGGGTTGCGGAGTCGGGAAACAGAAGTAGGGATTCGTTTGTTTCGAGGCTGCGGAATAACTATTCGGTTATAAATTTCAATCAAATAACTATCCGGTTATTTCAGCCAAAATTTTAACTGGATTCAGGTAATCGAAATTCTACCACTACGCTGATCGAATAAATATCATAAATAGTAGAGGGATGGGATTATGTAGAGGGATGAGATTCCTGACAATGAATTTATGTCGTCTTCGTTCTCGATGGGTTTATGTTCATATTCGTTCTTTTTTCTCAGATTCTTCTTCCTTATGTTCATATCCTTCTTTTTTTCTTTGCATATTCTTCTTTCTCATCATTCTTCTGTTAATTTAGATCTACGATCATCATTTTCTGCTAATTATCTGCTAATCTAGATCTAGCTTCGGGTATGAGAAAAAGGAAAGGTAGAGTGATTCAGTTTTACATAGTACCATACTTCTAGCTGTTAATATCTACTAAGTCGTTCTCACCAATATCATAGTACCATACTTTTTTTTTTCCGATATTGTTACCCCTAAATATTGAATAATGGGTTTTACAGAGAGCTGGAGATTTATGGTGATCCAGTTGCACGACTTAGTGCTTCAAAATACGTCTTGCCAAGAAGACTAAAGGTCTTTCGGTTCTAAAAGTAATTAGAGTTCTCATTAATGCGATCTCATTAGTAGACAGACGTCTAGATTCTTGTAAATCTAATTAATGGGGTCTAATTAATTCATAAATATTCAGATGAGATCATATCTGAAAAGATATTCTAATTAAATCTAATATTTAATAAGTGTGGGATACAAATCATTTATATCTTGAAAAGAAATTTTCACAATGTAATTAAAATATATTTATCATTAATTTAAAATGTATTATGAATATTTATTTACCAAGTCTAATGATGAAATGTATGTAATGTATTTATTTACAGCAATTAAAAAAATTTATTAAAGAAAATTTGAAATCGAAATTTAGCTGTTCAAAAAAATTTCTGACATGTCATAAGAACAGTGACCGGTCAATTAATGTGAGATGTCAATTAATGTGACATTGTATTGACGTAATTGATTATTTTAACTAAACGTAATTGACATGTCACAAATATAGGTTAACTAAACCGAATGTGAACTCAATGTAATCCTAATATACGTTAATTTATTTAACATTTTTGTGACGTACTGCTGTCACTATCGGATGTATCATAACAAAGACATCGAATGTCAATCTTTGATTGATATGCTTTAATGGTCGATTTACGACTCTAATTGATTGACATCTACAGTCACGGATTGACACAGTAGTCAATATAAGAAAACATTTGGTAGTGCAATTTCAAGATACGAAGGGGGTCACATTGCATGGAAATTAAAAAGGTATGTTTTTTCTTGTTTAAATAAAAGAACACCTGGGGTCATAAGTACATAAGTACTGTAGAAATAAGATTCTCAATGACATATTTAGTTGTTAATTAATTTGAAATATAATAAACCCTAATTAACAAGACATAGATAAAATTGATTGATATATGATTAAACTAAAATGAGATCAATATTATTTCCATCAAACAAATCTCTATTATTAATCAAGTTAATTATTGAAGCTTGTATTTAATTATGCACACCTATTTGCTTGCATTAACTCTTGTTTAAGTTGATCAATGTCTTAAAGGTTAATCAAAAAGGTGTGAAAGCTACAACTATATTCATTTAAGCTTCAAATGAACCCAAGATGTGAAAAACGTGTAGAAGTCCAATCATGACAAAGATTCCAAGAGCATATTCAACATATTAACTACAAAGATCATGGATTTAATTCTACACAAAATCCTAGTTGAAGAGTTCAAATTTGAGAAATGCGAAAAAGTCTAGAGGTTCAATCTCCCAAGATGGAATCCAATCATGATCTTGGATTTAATGTTACACAATCTCCCAAGATGAAAATTCAAATCCAAGTGAAGCTCTCCACCAATGAAAATCGTCCATGGAGTATTCATTGAGAGTTTTTGAATCTTTTTTTCCTAGGTGTTTTGAAGATGAAGAATTTACCTCCATGCCATTAACGTCTACTATAAAAGGAGGTGCACACTCAAGAGCTAAAGTCATCACTTGCTATCTTTGCTAAAGCTCTCCTTGGATCAAAGCTCTACTTTCGTTCTCTCTTGCTCTTGCTCAAGCTCTAGCTCTCGTTCAAGCTTTGTGTGAGAGTTGCTCTCAAGGTTGTGTGCTTTAGTTCTTCAACTTCTTCTTTCCCTCTTGTACGTTGAGAGTGTGCTAGAAGAAAAGCTCTACATCTTATAAGTGGTGCAAGTGTTGTGAGAGGTGTGTCTCAATACCAACACTTGTAAGGTTCTACGGGTTCAACCATAAAACTCGGTGTGGTTTTATAGAGTTTCCAGGAAAACTCTTAAAGGTTCAAGGGTTTTTTAGAGTTCCTTAATACTCTTAGAGGGTTCACAAGCATTTAGCCTTAAAGCTTGACAGAGGTTTTTAAGAGTTCTTGAATATTCTTAGAGGGTTCACAAGCGTTTAGCCTTAAAGCTTGGCAGAGGTTTTTAAGAGTTCCTGAATACTCTTAGGTGGTTCACAAGCGTTTAGCCTTAAAACTTGGAAGAGGTTTCGCCATTACCTTCAGGCTAGTGATCTCCGTGTTTCATCGGAACTGGACTAATCCTTGTTTGGGTGAACCAGTATAAAAATCTCTGTGTCTCTTTTACTTTCTGCTTTCTTATTTCGTAAAGTTAAAACAAGATAAAAGCAACTAAAAAGAGATCCCTTATCCAGTTATCTGGTCACAGATTGAGGTTGACTATTTTCGTACAGATCCCTCATCCAGTCATCTGGTCATTGACTGTGGTTACTTTCAGTTAAAATATATATATTCAGTTATCCGGTCACGTATATTTACATACATATATATTTTAACTTATTTTAAACGTGTGCTTATATCATAACTTAGTATTCATATACTACAGTTGTCTATAAAGTACAATCTTATAAGTGAACTCAGTATTCATATACTGTAGTAAACTTATAAAGAACATACACTCTTTATATATATCCTTGTCTTTGACTTGCATTCTCAGATATTCCACACATTGTCTGAGAAATCACGAGAAAAGACTATTACGTCCCCTAAGCCTTTGATCCAGATCCAACAAGTACTACTATCGGAGAAGCTTAAAAAACAATTGACCGTTTAGTTAGTTTAGCTATCCATTTTCCATCTCCACATATTCTTCTCCAAGGTCTTCTGCTTAAATTATTCACTCCCCCGCCGTTGAATCATGGTGAGAAGACTTGAAACAGGCGGATCGTCGACAAACAAAGATCGACGTCATCTGAGGCGCTTCCTACGGGGGACAGAGGTCATAGACCTCACTGCGGATTAAAGTTTTGGAAGAAAAGTTAATGCATCTAACAACTGCAGATAGATCTTCGTTGTTATGTTTCATGGTTAAACGAATTTTTGCCTCAACCTCCTCCGCACTACGTATTGCGGAGTCCCAAAACTCAGGGGAGTGTTGTAATGCAGGAGGATAGGAGATAACTAGTGTATTGTAGTTGTCATTGACAGAAGGATTAGAAAAGGTTGCAATAGAGGTCGATCCATCTATACATATCTTCGACTCAATCGGAGTGATACAGTTCTTCTGTAAAATATCTGAAGATTTGATAGACTTAATTGATTTTGTCACTAAAATTGACTTACTTCGATCGCCAATATCTACATTGGTATTTGGAATTGGTTGTTCAGACAAATCCAGAATATTAAAAAGGTCGAAACTCGGTCGAAGAATAGACTTAATCGGACTAACATAATTTAGATTAAGATCAATGTAATTAACTGAATTAACTAAACCTTCATTATATACTGAAAGATTAAGATTATTCAATGGCATATCCAGAGGAAGATTAATAGACATCGGATCTGAAAATGTTGAAGAAGATGGCGACTTCATTTGAAAATTTGAATTTGTTTGTAGTACTGACTTACTGTTGTCGTTACTGTTAGTAATAGTATCTGAGAAAGTTTAATTCCATATCATTCGTAATGTCAATAGTAGGAAGAACAATAGACTTGATCGGACTTATAAGAATGAATCGAATGAAGTTATATTATTCATCTGATGTTTACATATTTATAGTGTTTAGTATTGATCAATTACATTCAGTTATTTAACTAATTATTGTTATATAACTATTTTACTAACACGCCCCCTTCCTGGATTCCTATCGGGGCTTTGCCGACAAGCTTTTCTTGTAGAATAGAGAAACTTTTTGGAGGCAGAGGCTTGGTCAAGATGTCCGCCCACTGCTGTATCCAGGGACATGCTTTACGATGATGTCTCCGTTTTGTACCTTCTCGCGGACGAAGTAGAGATCAATAGCCACGTGTTTGAGCTTTATATGTCTGATTGGATTTTTGACGACGAATGTGGCTCCTAGGTTGTCCGATAGTATTGTCATTGGTTGCGGCACCTCTACCCCTAGCTCAATGAGTGCTGAACGGACTGTTTCTATCTCTTGAGTGACAGTAGCTATCGCACGGTATTCCGCCTCCGTGCTCGACCGGGCCAATGTGCTCTGTTTCTTGGAAGCCCATGAAACCAGTGTTCCTCCTACATACACCAGAAATCCTGTGCGGCTTTTGCGATCAACCGTGTCCCCTCCCCAATCGGTATCACAATATGCCGTGACACCGAAATCGTTGACCTGTCGTAGTGCAATGCCGTGATTTTGAGTTCCGAACAAATAACATAGCACTCACTTTACAACTAACCAATGAACCATCCTGGGCTCAGCTATGAATTGTGCAAGTCGGTTGACTGCTATCTGGACGCCCGGTCTCGTTAATGTGATACACTGCAACGATCCTATAATCCGTCGAAATTCACCAGGATCGTTGATGATTGGTTCGTCTGAGTAAAGCTCTGCGTTTGCTAGCATCGGGGTGAAAACCGCCTTTAATTCACCCATGTTGCAGCTCCGGAGAAGATTAAGCAGATATTGTGTTTGCGATAAGTGCAAACCATCCCTGACTTGCTTCACCTGAATTCCATGACAGTAGTTCAAACCGCCCAGATCGCGTATAGGGAATTCATCCCCTAACCTTTTAATTACCTTCCGGACTTCTTCTTCCTTTGATCCCACTATGACTATATCGTCAACATAAACGAATATGAATATTGTTATCGAGTCCCTTCGATGAATGAATAATGAAGGATCAACGACCGATTCTATAAAATTTAATGTGGCCAAGAACCCACTCAATTTATGGAACCAACATCTCGGTGATTGTTTGAGACCGTAAAGAGACTTGCGAAGAAGGCATACTTTGTTGAAGTTCTGGTTATCTATGAACCCATAGGGTTGTGAAACGACGATTCTCTCCTTTAGATCACCATGTAAGAATGCGTTCAATACATTAATTTGATAAAGTACCCATCCTTTCGAAATTGCTAATAGTAACACCAAGCGTATTGACAATGGTCGAACTACGGGGCTAAAAGTATCGAAGTAATCTGCCCCATGGATTTGCCGTATCCCATTAGTAACTAATCGTGCCTTGAATCGATCAATTGTCCCGTCCGCCTTTGTCTTGATTTTGAACACCCAATTGGTGTTGATTACATTGTCCTTCGGTAAACGCGGTACAAGGGTCCAGGTTCCATTTTCTTGGAGTGCGTTGAATTCCTTATTCATGGCGTCCTTCCAATGTGGAACTAGGAGAGCCGATTTCGCCGACTTTAGAACCGAAAGTTCGGCTGTGGACGTAGTGAGTGCAAACTTTGAGTTGGGTTTAAAGATCCCGGTAGAACTCCTCGTAACTATAGTCGTACGTGCCAGACCTTTATTCCTCACATCATCATTGTTATCAGCATCGGTAGCCGGAGCGTCTGATTCGGCCGGTAGAGAGTCTAATTCGGCCGGTAGAGCGTCGGTCTGATTTTCCGGTCGGCTCGACTCGGTGGGTGAGCTTTCGTGAATGTCAATCGGGCTGTTGTGATGGACCAGACCTGAATTAATTTCACGGACCAGACTTTATTTAATTGGAGTTGTAATCGGTAGAATCCCCAAATCGGCCAAATCGGATCTTGATTTATTCTTTCCCAAATTAATACTTGTGCAAATATCATCTCTATCTCCGAACATGTCTTTATTTAATGAGAACTCCTCCTCGTCAAATTTGACGTCTCGAGAGGCATAAATCCTTCGGCTTATTGGTTCAAAACACAGATAACAATTTTGAGTGAGTAACCCACAAATATACAACGAGCGGATTTTGGTTCAAGTTTATTTTTCGATAAGATCTAAGGCACGGATAGCAGCTGCTTCCAAACACCCGGAATTTCGAGTACTCTGGTATCTTCCCAAAAAGTGTTTCCATCGGCGATTTACCGGATAATAATGGTGTGGGATTCCTGTTATACAGATAACATGTTGTTAGAGCGCCGTAGTCCCAAAATTGATTAGGTAGATTGGCGTGTCGTAGCATCGTAACTGTTGTATCGATTATATGCCTGTCTCCTCTCTACTCCCTCCATTTGTTAGTGCGAGTATGGGGCAAACATCCGATGAGTAATACCTAATTCTGCCAGTCTTTTTCCCAACTTTTGGTATTCTAATGCATTGTCAGTTTGAATGACTAGAATTTTGTTTTTGCAATTCCTTTCTGCCCATGAGGCCATGACCGAAAATTTTCGAACACTTGATACAAATCAGATTTTTTTGCAACCGGGTATACCCAATTAAAATGAGTGTCGACGTCTACAAAACTGATGTAATAAGAGTATCCTTCTACATAAGTTACCGGAGCCGGCCCCCAGATGTCAAAAAATATGAGTTCTAGTGGCTTATACACCGTTGAGCGAGAGGGATGAGGAAGCGAATGAGATTTGCCTAGTTGACATGAGTTACATAATTTGAAAGTTTTAATCCCCGATTTTATTAGACCTTGTTTCTCTAATACAGACATATAAGCAGAATTTAAATGTTCTAGGCGACAATGCCATAGGTAATGAGGTGGCAAATTATTCTCGCACAAGTTCACAGATTTTTCTCCTAGTGTAATGGTCATCGGCAATTCATATAGTCCCTCCTTTGCCGTTCCTTCCACCAGCACTTTTTCAGTAGCCAAGTCTCTCACCCATACCCTTTGTGCATCAAATTCAACAGATACATTATTATTAATATAAAATTTGTTTACCGATAATAGATTTCCATTAGCTGTAGGGACTAGACGTAAATCACGAAGATTAAAGGAAATAGAATCTGAAATTGCTTTGCTTTGACCAGAATACAAGAGATCAAAAGTGGGCTGCCATTTGCCGTGAAAATTTTACCATTGAAGGCTCTGGGTACTGAATATTTTTTGATGAAGCAGTGATGTGTGACGTTGCCCCTGAATCGGGGTACCACATTGTACCAGTCCCGACGGACGTCGATACAAGGTTCGCCGTGGATTGATTACGTGTACTTCCGTTTGGGCCAAGAGGAGACAACACCCTTCCGTGAGATGCCGGGTATCGATCAAGATTCAACCGATTATAACAATTGGTAGCACTATGCACTTTGCACTTTGCGTGTATAGATTTGACACCGGAGGTCGCGATTGGACGATTTGCGGTCACTACCGAGATTGGAAGCCTTGTCACTGTCGGCGGGAATGGAAGCCTTGGCCGCGATATTTATTGCAACAGAGTTTGTTAATCTTGATTTCTCAAGGCGTAGGTTGTGATCCATCATCATTTCACAAGACTAACTACTTTACTAACAGGACTAACATAATTTAAATTAAGATCAATAGCTATAGAAGTTGTTCGCTTCGTAGATAGAATGTCCAATAATTGAAAATCTCGTTTTAACAGACTACATGACTAATTATTAGAAGAGGAATGAAGTTCTATCGACTGAACTTTGTCACCTATTGAACAAACTAACTAATTAGCGAACCTAAAATTACAAATATATAGAGAGAAGATTATTATATTCAAATTTGTAATAATTATAATATAAAAAATCTGTAATAATAAAACTTTTACTGTATTATTCAATATTCATTAAATATAAAAAAAAATATACTATTACCTTTTGAGGAAGAAGCAAGATTTGTAACTTTCCCAAAATCAAACTAAAATATAGTAATGTAAAATTTAAAAAATTATAATAATATGTAATTAATTCAATTTTTTTTTAATTAAAAATACAACCTTATCATTGAAATGATTTTTCTTCAATTTCCTAAAACGAAAAAATTGATGTAGAGTCGATTGGATTAAAGTACGAGGGTATTCTTTGCATGGTTTAGATGATATATTCTACATTGAATGATTTAAATAAGAAGATCAGAAAAAATTACATAAATTCATGAGAAAGGGAAAAACAATATATGTAGAATAAGAATTAGAAAATGTAATTATTGAATATAAGTACAAATTCTAAATATATGATATTACCCCTCAGGTGGTGGTCCATAACTCTTGTATGACAGAGGTCATTCAGAAACCTGTAAAACAAGATGTAAAATAAGTTTAATAATAAAATTCAGTAAACATTTTAATAATGATCAATTACCTCTTTTTTTTTTTGAAACAAAACCAACTGATAATATAGATTTCGAAACAAAGAAAAAGGGTGTGATCACATGCGATCCACCCCACACCCTCCGCATTGTTCCAACCCCGGATCTTACGATCGTTTGGGCCTTCACAACCTTTGGGGAACTGACTCGATGTTTCCTAGAACGATCTATGCCTCATCGTTCTTACGTAGTGGTCCTAAGACAATGGGGAGTGTAAAAACCCTGGTGTGCCCAAGACATCTTTTCCTTTGCCAAGGGAAAACTCTGCCATTACCTTTAGGTCCACTACACATAAGTGATTCCACATATCGTTTCTACTTTAATAATAGAGTCCACCCCCTGAGGGATAGAGCTCTATATGGATATGACTTTTTTGGTCATTCCATTTATCAATTTGTCCCCTCCTATAGTATTTGGCAAGACAGGGTTTTATTTTTAGTTGAATCCCATCCCACCATATACCTCAGTTTTAGTTTTCCTTAATACAAGTTCCTATTAAAATACGATTACAGACTCAATATCAAATATGAAGAATTAAACAAGTTTCACGTTCTCGCCAACTAGGCACCTCCGGTCCATATATCCATCCATCTCTGTTCCCTTCTCGTACCTTTTGCTTTATACTTGTCCACCTTGAATGTCGCTGTTACATCCTGTACTGTCCTCCTCCCTATCTCCTGTGGGCTCGTGCGTCTGTCCTCATGCACTCTCCTGTTCCTTTCGGTCCAGATTCCCCATACTATCGCTGCCGTGTACGTCCACGTCAGGCCCCAGCATGGTGAGTTCTTTGTCCTTGCATTTGCCTGTGCCATGACCTGTTCTAAAGATAGACCTGCACACGTAATCAAACTGGGTTTTGCATTTAAAATATATGTCCATAGATCCTTGGAGAACTTGCATTTGAAGAAGACATGGTCTTGTGATTCCCATGTCCCCCCACATAATATGCAGCCTGTGTTCCCCCCTCCCATTCTACCCGCCCAGTCAGCTCTCATGGATATTTTGGACCACCTGGCCCTCCAGAGTGTTATGCTGAATTTCCTTACACTAGTCGTCCAAACCCCCTCCCCGTAGTGGTCTATTGGCTCAGCATTCCTGACGGAGTCCCAAGCGTTCTTGAAAGTCATGGAAGTCCCTTTTCCTACCCAGGTGTAATTATAATCAGCCTCACACTTTAGGTTCCCCTCTATCACATCCTTCTTATCAATGATTTCAGCCTATAGGGCCGAATCCGAGTTTGGGTGCTTCTCTATATCTCTGAGAGCGCGTCCACCCACGTATCTCCCCCTCATCCATGATGCCCAGATCGAGTCATCTGCCGACCATATTCTACCCAACCTTATCATCCTCGCCGCTTCAGCGGACTCTCTGAAGCACCTCAGTCCCATTCCACCCTCCTTTTTGGGGAGGGTCATCTGGTTCCATCGGACATCTTGCTTCCCACTCCACATATATCTGTAAGAGATGAATCTCAATTCTTCAAGGGTATCCGCCGGGAGTCTGCTCGACATATTCCAGAAATTGAATATGCCCATTATACCCCAATGATACAGCTGAACCCTGCCCGCATGAGACAACAACCTTGTTTTCCACCCCTCTACCATCTTATTGACTCTTTCAATTAGGGGGGCGCAGTCCTTTGGGTAGAGGATCCTAGGTGATAGAGGCAGTCCAAGGTACGTTGTTGGGAAGGTCCCTTCCTTGAACCTTAGGCGTGCCAGTAATTGGTCCTTATTCTTTGTGGAATTTGAAAAGAACACCTCACTCTTTGGGTCACTTACGCTCAGACCTGTCCTAGATTCGAAGACTTTAAACACTTCATCGATGGATTTGAAGGAATCCTCCTTAACTTTGCAGAAAATCAAAAGATCGCCCGCATAGATCAAGTGCGATATTCCCATCACGTTGTGCTTCTTAAAGGTACTTATTTGCCTCCTCTCCACTTTCTCATTTATGAGAATGGTCAGGTTTTGCATCAAGAGAGCGAATATGTACGGGGAGAAGGGGTCACCTTGTCTAATTCCTCTCTTTGGTAGTATTTGTGGCGTCGGCGACCCATTCACCAGGAAAGATAACGATGATGTGGTTATACACATCATTATGATCTTGGTGATCATTTTACTGAACCCCATATCTATTAGAGTGTCCTCTATCGCCTGCCAGCTGCATGTGTCAAAGGCCTTCGCAAGATCCACCTTTATGGCTGCATTTGCTCCCCCACTTGCCCTACCGAATCCCGTTACCATTTCCGTCGCCAATAGATAATTGTCCCCAATCAGTCTTCCTGGTAGGAAAGCGGTTTGATTGCTGTCAATCAAGGTATCTGCAACTGGTACCACCCTGTTTGTTAGGACTTTTGAAAGGATCTTGTACGTTGTGTTTACGCAAGATATGGGCCTAAACTGATCCAACCTTGTGGGGCTTTTGGTTTTCGGGACCAAGGTAATGAACGTAGCGTTTACTTGTCTCAGTAGGGGCTCTCCTAGAAAGCTAGATTGTATGGCTTTGACTAGGTCCTCGTCTATAATGTTCCAAAAGGCCTTAAAGAAGGCTCCGTTGAAACCGTCTGGACCAGGGCTTTTGTCTGAGTTTAGCGTCATGACTACCTTCTTAATCTCGTCATACGCTGGTATCTTCTCTAATTCCCTATTTTGTTCAGGCGTAACCTTTTTAACGAAGTTTCTGGTTTCGGTACTTAAGGCCTCCTCCCCTTCAGCAAATAGTGTCTGGAAGTGGTCCAACGTTTTTTTCTCCATCTCACTTCTAGATACCACCACCCTTCCATTCGGACCTAACATTTTGTAGAGGGAATTTAGGGTTTGTCTTTGTTTTGTCATGGCTGCAAAGAATTTCGTATTCTTATCCCCTAGTCGCAACCAATTTGCCCTACTCCTCTGCCTCGCATCCTCCTCCTGCACCTGTAGCATGCCTTTTAGATCCTTAAGGCATCCATCCAGCCTCACCTGGATATCCTCATCAAATGGTCTTACCTCCAACAGATCCTCATTCTTCTGGATTTCTGCCTCTGCTTGGGCGATTCTCCTCCTTGCTTGATCCTCTGATGTCTTCCATCTCTTGAGTACCCTCTTCACATTGTTCAGCCTCCTTGTGAATATGTACATCGGGGTCCTCCATACCTCGATTTGCCAAGCATCCCTGACTACCCCTTCCAACTCATCCTTCCTTAGCCATGAGTTTGTGAATCTGAAAGGCTTCTTCCCCTCTTCAACTACCCTGAGGTCGATGGTCAGGCTACGGTGGTCAGACGTGCCACCAGAGTGGCTGTCCAGGGTCACTGTGGGCCAAAGGTTCAGGAATTCAAAGTTCCCAAATCCTTTGTCAATTTTACTGCTAATCTTGAACTCGCCACCCTTTTGTTTGTCCAGGTCGTAGGATTTCCTTGGATATGAATCTCTCTCAAACCTGCTCCATCTATCGCCTGGTTGTATCTGCCTATGCATGCCAAGGAGGCCCTAGCATGTTCTCCTATCCTGTCCTCCCTGTTTCTAACCTCGTTGAAGTCCCCCAGCATGATCCATGGCCCTCTGATGCTGTGGCTGAGTCTCACAAACTCCTCCCACGTCTCTTCCCTCTCGTTGCTCTCTGACGCCCCGTGCACAAAGGTTACATGGACTGTAAAACCCCCTTTATTCTTTGCTACACAATGTATATAATGCTCGTCCAGAATGAAGCTCTCAATCTCCCAGTTCCTCACATCCCATACTAGCCAGATAGAATCCGGCTTTTGGATTGTGTCATCGGTCCTGTTCGACATCACTGAAAAATTTTGTCCGAAAATCCTACTACAGTGTGCAAAGTTACGTTTCATAATCTTGGTCTCGTATAGACCAAAGATGTCCAGCTTATACTTCTTAACAAACCTTTTTACCTCATCCTTCCTTATGTCACTGTTTAGTCCGTAAACATTCCAGCTTCCGAACGACATTTTGATACGTCTTTGCTAAAACCACTCTATCACTCTGCCGTTTATGACGGCCCATCCTTGGCCGCCTTCGCTCAATTTGCACTTGGTCCAGATCGGGTTGTTAATGTGTTGACTTTTGGTCAACCAAAGGTGGTTTGTGTGCTGATTGTTTTTATTTTCCTTCTTATTATTATTATTTATTTTGTTTTTGTTGATATTTTTTGCTTTCCCTCTACCCCACATGCAAGATTCCCCACATCTAATCCCTATATTATATTTTATTTCAACTACTTCCCCATTCATTTTTATACCCCTGCCCACGTGCAAGAGAATATAGATCTTTTGACCTCCCACCCCCACATGCATATATTTTATTTTTTCCCCATCCCTCTTTTCCGCCCACGTGCAGATATTTTTAATTGCATATAGTATTTTAATTTTTATCCCCACCTTATTTTTACCCACATGCATGCCTCTCCTCCTCCTCCTTTTCACCCATGTGCAGAATTTATTAATTGTATTTAATATTTTTATTTTTGTCTTTATTCTCATCTCACTTTTACCCACATGCATCTCTCTCATAACCCACCATGTAGAACTTGCCATTTTCCCATATTCCCCCCCCCATTTCATAATTCATTGGTTAATTACCTTTACTCCCCTCTATTTGTTTTCTACTCTAACTATTATTTGACTTAAAAAGAAAATACCTAAAACCTTTTTCCCTAACTGCGGTTATTAGTAATTAACTTTGACTCACCTCCTCCGGTCACCCCACCCCAGGTGGTTGAGTCAGTTTGCTTTTATACGGAAGTTTGGTCTTGCCGGACTTCCCTCATTATTGCTTAGACATGCAATTGTGCGATTATTCTTTTTTGGATTTCCCTCATATCTTTGAAAAATAAATCGATTCCGAGGTGATTTTCGACGAAATAGTGTTGTGTGCTTCCACAAAAATATCTTCCAGGTAAAAAAAAGTTTTTATATACGAGTTTTTAAATAAAATTGATAACGGAAAATAAGTAACAAATAAAATCTTACATTTAAGAAAAATGCACATCCGTAAATGTACTCACCAACTCTTTCGCCGTTTTTCTCACGACGACAAACAAAATAACAAGCAGACTTCATGTTCTTAAAAATTTGATCGAATATATATTGCGACCAATTAAGATTAAAAATATCTTCCAATCTGTCTATAGAATAATTTCAATGGAATCAAAGTTTTGGAAGTGGGAGTCAAGAAACAAAAACATAAAAGGCATGCAGAACCAAAGACGACAAATATCATTGATATTCTCATCTTCAAAATTCATAGATAGAACAACATATTTAAATACATCCTTCACCATATCACTGTAAGTAATAATTTAAAATAATTAGGTTAAATTTTATGATAAATTAAAAATAAAATAAAAAATTTCAAATAGATCACCTAGTTACTTGTTTGACGTTGAAATACTTTCGTCATAAAGGAGTAGAATATTCAATAACATCTGTTCTGCGAGCTTGGATTATAACACCAGAAAAGGGCAAATAAAATATATATCCAACGTCTTTCAATGTAACTCTAAATATTTTATTGTTAAGATGAAATTGATAATTACCAATATATTTACCGACCATATCGTTTAAGTGGTAGGAATTGACATTCAAATCAACATATTTGAGAAATTGAGCAAATCTTAAAGTTTTAATTTTGATGTAAAATGATGGAGGAAGCATATCACGAACATCATTAAATGTGAAAATATATCTATTAAACCAACAACGAGATTGAACAAGTCAATGAACCACAATATTAAAACATGCAATATCAAAATTTATCCAATTTCATTTATACATAGAAATCATGTAAATACTTACAATTCTTAACGCCTCGAACATAACTACTTGGAAACAACCTTTGAAAAATTTGTTTAAGATATATAAAAACAACGTTCTTCAAATGATAACGAAATTTTCCTCTGCAATCTAGATCCTAAGAAAACAACGAAGGTATAATAGAAGCAATATATATTAATAAAATAAAATTATTTTGAAATTATTAATAATTTTCAATATTAACTTTTGTTTGATGTAGATGGAAGATTGATAATTGGTTCAAGATCTTCGTCTACGATTGAATCTGAAATTTAAGGAAATAATAGATAATTAAAAAGATAATTAAAATCAAAGTGTAAGTAATAATAAGAAATATATAATTAAAAAAAAAAATTGAATAAATTCCAGTCCATTTGATATTTAGACGTGCATATGGTGGTTAGGGTTAGGAGTGCATATAAAGAAAATGTGGATCATTAAAGGTAAGATTTTTTAATCAATATAATTTCAGATGTATTATAATTTAAATCTACAATTGAAAAAAAAAAAATACTAAAAAAAGCACACCTTCGATATTTTCACTGTCAAATTCAATGGCAACTTTCGTTGTCCGAACATGTTTACGTTTTCGGGAAATGTTTGAAGATCACAATGAAGGGGACCTGTTTCTTTTGAAACAGCAGTTGCGATTTTATGACCAAAAAGCGTTATGGATTTATCAGTCGAATCATCGTAAATAGGAGTGTATGTGAGATGTTATCCGTAGTTGGAATACTTTCTACAACACCTCCCCGAGCATCAGATGAAAAACATGGAACAGAAAATAAATCCATTCGTAAAAAAAGGAATTGTAGAACCCGCTAAGAAAACAAATAAGATAGAATCGTTGCAATCAATTGATATATTTCTTAAAAATATATGTAATGAAACAGAAAGGATAAAAGGAAGTGATAAATATCTTATAAGATGATCAAACTAGGATATATAAGAATTGATCATAATTATGAACATTAATCAAAAATACAAATTTGATTATTAGGTCTAGCCTTTGAATGGTGATATTATAAGAATATGTGAAATCTAGGGTAAAAATAGAAGTTTTACCATAACACTAAGTTCAGGACCTAATTGAAATAGTAATAACTCTAAGGTTATAACATAACAGACCAAACTGTCTGTTTATAAATAACAAGGGGTTATTAGCAAATATTTCAATAAATCGTTAACTGGACCTAATTGAAATAGTAATAACTCTAAGGTTATAACATAACAGACTAAACTGTCTGTTTATAAATAACAAGGGGTTATTAGCAAATATTTCAATAAATCGTTAACTGGACTTAAGTGCAATTAAAAGAAATGAAAGGTTATTACAAAAGAATTGAAATAACCAGAAAGATAAACCAAGTTGAAAATAACCCAATTAAATAGGACCTATGTGTCATTACTAATAGTTTGATATGGCTGCAGCAATTGTTACAATTAACAACAACTAATCGGATCCGGATCCAGGCTCACAAGACCGACCCGAGACCCGATTAAATTGAGTTAGTTTGAGTTAAAGAAAATTAGTTAGTCAATTGTAATAGTTAGCTGTAAACTTAGTATATATGATTGGGGTGTAAACTTGATTTAATTAATTGAATTACAAGTTAATCAAAAGAAATTGATTAACGATTTTCATATTTCCCCACAAACTATTCTTCTTTCTTTCCTCTCTCCAACCAACGTTTTCCCCCAATTCGCTCCACCGGAAACCTAGGCGTTCATTCTCCGGCGAACGTCGATTGAAAGCTCCAGAAGCTCCGACGTCGCTTCCAGGTCGCCGCCCTCTCCGAAAATAACATGGTATCTGTCAACGCTCCTGGTCCAGCCGCTTCCGCACATCCAGACGATGCCATCGCCGTCAGGAACGCCCAACCCGTCAATCCAGTCCAAACGCCGGAAAACTCACGGCAATCTTCATCAGGTTCGACCGGAAAGTCCAAGGCTAATGACTTCGATCAAGGTCTGTACAATTCTATGTTTAAAAGGCATAAGGCAGAGAGGTATGTTTCTCCTCTTCAAGATCCGGAATCACCATTTTTTTTGACCTCCGGTGATCACCCAGGGGCTTTTTTAGTGCCCGATAGATTGGTTGGAGAAACCAATTATATCACCTGGGCAAATGGTATGAAAGTATCCCTAGTATCAAGAAGAAAAGATTTTTTTATAAATGGAGAAATTAAGATGCCAAATGATATTACTAGTAGGGAATATAACATTTGGAAGATTGTTAATGGATTGGTATTAGCTTGGATACTGAATTCAGTATCTCCCCAAATCCAATCCACCCTAATGTATACAAACAATGCTCACCAAGTTTGGATGGATTTAGAGAGTAGGTACAAGCAAGGTAATGCCCCTAAGGTAAATCAAATTAAATATGAATTATGTTCTTTGCAACAGGGGTCGATGAATGCATCTGAATTTTATGATAAATTCAGTTTGGGATCAATTGATCCAAATTGATGAAATAAGAGATGAATTTTGCAAAATCTGCAAAAAGCTATACCTACAAAAGGAAGAGAGTGACATGATTCACCAGTTTCTATTAGGTCTGAATGAAAATTTTTTTAATCTTAGAACTCAGATCCTATCACTAGAAAAACTACCCAACATGAGCAAAGTTCTTGGGCTAGTTTTACAAGAAGAAAAGCAGAGGTCAAAATTCAGAGAAAATAGCAATGATAAAATTGAGTCGGCATTTTTTTCAAAAGAGAAGAATACAATAGATAAAAATAAAATCATGTATTCTAAAAATGGAAAAAAGTTAGATACTAGATTTTATTGCGATAACTGCAAGTATTATGGACACACAAGAGATAAGTGTTATCATCTAGTAGGCAGGCCCAAAGAGAAATTTCAAAAGAAAATTCAGGGAAAGAAACCCCAGGGCAGCACCAATATAGAATCTGATGTTGCTAATCAAGTAGCTTCTAGCAGTCATCAACAACTTGTGCTAACTCAAGAAGAAATTCAGCTTTTTAAAGAGCTAATCTCCTCAACCAAAACAACTAGCAATGCTGGTAATTTTTACTCTTTTTCTTTTAATATAAATTCATATATTGATAAATGGATTGTAGACACCGGGGCATCACAACATATGACCGGTAGTCTTCATCTTTTTACAAATCCTCCAATTCAAGAACACAACCACTTTGTAACTATACCTAGTGGAAAAACATTAATAGTTCAATGAATTGGGTGTATAAAAATTTCAGAAAATTTAATACTCAAAAATGTCCTATATATTCCTGAATTTAAGGTTAATTTAATAGCTATAAGCAAATTAACCTTAGATAATGACATTAAAGTAGTATTTGATGATCATTGTTTTAAATTTCAGGAAAACAAATCCGGGAAAGTGATTGGCAAGGGTGAATCAAGTGATGGACTTTATTTCTTCACCCCCCATCTATTCCTAGCTAATTCAGCCACCAATTTCAGAATTTGGCATCAAAGACTAGGCCACATTTCTTCACAAAAGATGAAGATTCTAGCAAATAAATACAAAATTAGCTATTCTAAAAATGATTGTAATATTTCAAATATTTTTTCAAATGATGAATGTTGTAGTGATAAATCTTGCAAAAATAAATGTTATAGTGATAAAAATACTATTTCAAGTGAAGTGTTGAATAAAAATGATATTCCAAGTGAAAATAATTTTTTGAATGAAAATTCCAATTTTTTTCAGCAAAGCACTTTTTTAAATGAATTCAATGATATTCAACATAATTGCAAGATATGCCCTATAGCAAAACAGTCCAAACTGAAATTTGCAATTAGTTCCTCAAAAACAGAAAAAGTTTTTGATTTAATCCATATTGACATATGGGGAAAATTTCCAATAAAAACCCATGATGGATATAGTTACTTCTTAACTATAGTAGATGATTTCAGTAGAGGAACATGGATATATCTCATTAAAAATAAATCATTGGCAATACAATGTATTGAATTTTTTTATAAAATGGTTAAAAGCCAATATAACACAAAAATCAAAATCATTAGAAGTGATAATGGAGGTGAATTCACCTCCAATGATTTTAAAAAAATGACTGAAAAACATGGGATAATCCAACAATTTTCTTGCCCTTACACTCCTGCACAAAATGCAAGAGTGGAAAGAAAACATAGGCAACTCTTGAACATTGCAAGAGCCCTACACTTCTAAGGAAACATCCCAATAAAATTTTGGGGAGAATGTATACTAACTGCATGCCATCTTATAAATAGGGTTCCTTCTAAATCCATTGAAAACAAAACACCCTATGAGTTGATAAATAAAAAAATTCCTGATTTTGAAAGATTAAAATCATTTGGTTGCCTATGCTATGCATCGACAACACAAATAGAAAACAAATTCTCACCTAAAGCATATCAAGGAATTTTTATGGGATATCCTAATGGGATTAAAGGATATCTCATATTGAGAATTTCTGATATGAAATTCTTTGTTTCAAGGAATGTATCTTTTAGGAATCTATATTCCCATTTAAAGACAAGATAAGTCTAAAAAAAGATGAAGAGTTAGAAAATCTTCAAAAATTTTACAAAAATGCTTTTGTTTATCATGATGACTCAAACAAGACTTGGTATGACTATAAAATGCACAACCAAGGCAAAAACAAAACAAAAATCTATGAGTCTCATAACAGAACAGAGAACAAAAGTAAAAATGAAAATCTGGAAAATCCAGATAAAAGATCAAAAAATGATCTATTAAATCCAAATCATAATGGATTAAATAAAATAAATTGTTTCACAAATGAACACATGAGAAACATGACCAACAACAATGATCAAAATAGCATTGTTGAACATGAAAATAATACAAATACTGGAAAAGTCCAGAACATCACCAATTCTGAAATTTCTGGAATTGTTGAAAATAATCAAGAACATGAAATTTTGGAAAATATCCAAAATTCAGAAATGTTTCAAAATATTCATGAAAACAGTATGGATCAACCTAGTTTGTCTAAAAACATAGAAGATCCAAATCTACTGCAAAATTTCAGAAAAACCCCTGAACCCTGCAAATTTTCAGAAAAACCCCCGGAAATAAAAAAAAAAACCACAAGGGCAGGGAGAACCATACACATCCCAGAGGCCTACAAGGACTTCTTCCTTGAAAAAGATAATGAGTATGGGAACAATAACAAAGGTAAATACCCAATATGCAACCAAGTTGCATATCATAGAATAAGTAAAACTCACAAAAATTTGCTAAATCAAATTTCAGTGAATGATGAACCTAAATCATATTCAGAAGCTTCAAAAGACCCAAAATGGGTAGAAGCAATGAAGAAAGAGATGGAAGCACTCCACTCAAACAACACTTGGACCTTAACTACACTTCCTAGTGATAGGAAAGTTGTAGGGTCAAAATGGATTTATAAAATTAAATATAAACCTAATGGTGAGATAGAAAGATACAAGGCTAGGCTTGTAGCAAAAGGGTTTACCCAAAAAGAAGGTTTCGACTATTATGAAACTTTTGCCCCTGTAGTCAAAATGACTACAGTTAGAGCAATCATTGCAATAGCAGCAATGAAAAGATGGAACATCTACCAACTAGATGTCAACAATGCTTTTCTTCATGGAGATCTCCATGAAGAGGTATATTTAAAACCACCACAAGGACTTCTTCATGAAGAAGATAAAAGGGTTTGCAAATTAAACAAATCCTTATATGGTTTAAAACAAACATCAAGAAATTGGTTTGCCAAGTTAAAAGGAGTCCTCCTAGAGATGAATTTCACACAAACACCTTCTGATTACTCACTCTTTGTGAGAAACAAAAATGAAAACTTAATATACTTGCTAGTGTATGTTGATGATATCATCATCACAGGAACAAATGAAACAGAAATTTTTCTTATCAAGAAAAACATTGAGAAAAACTTCAAAATAAAGGATTTAGGGAGATTATCCTATTTTTTAGGAATTGAAGTCTCCTATCCCTCACAAGGCATTCATTTGTCACAAAGGAAGTATGCACTTGGTATTTTAGAAGAAAGTGGGCTCATTGATGCAAAACCTTCAAAGGTGCCCATGGAAAGATTTGTAAATCTAAGGAATGAAAAGGCCAAGGCCTTAAGAAACCCAACACTATACAGGTCACTAGTAGGAAAACTAATATACCTAAACATTACTAGACCTGACCTAAGTTTCCCTGTCCACTGGTTAAGCCAGTACATGGGAAATCCAAATGAAACCCATCTTCAGGTCTTATTCAAAGTGATAAGGTACCTTAAAAATGCACCTGGGCAAGAGATTCTATACAAATCTCAAAATCAAATGAACCTCTATGGGTACTGTGATTCAGACTGGGCCTCATGTCAGGTTAGCAGAAAATCCTTATCAGGATACTGCATGTTTCTAGGAACATCACTAATTTCTTGGAAATCCAAGAAACAAGATACTATTTCCCTATCATCATGTGAGGCTGAATATAGAGCCATTAGTAAAGCTCAATGTGAGATACTCTGGCTCCATCAGCTTTTCAAAGATCTAAAAATGAAAATAGTAACTCCAACCTCACTATATTGTGATAACAAGTCAGCGTTATACCTTGCAAACAACCCAGTATTCCATGAGAGAAGCAAACACATTGAAATCACATGTCATTCAATCAGAGAAATGATAGAAAAGGGGATAATTCTCCTAAAACAAGTTGGGACCAAGTATCAACTTGCAGATATATTCACCAAATCCTTAGGTGAACATGAGATTTCAAAATTCTCAGTCAAGCTAGGAATTCACAATGTGTATTCCAAGGCTTGAGGGGGGAGTATAAGAATATGTGAAATCTAGGGTAAAAATAGAAGTTTTACCATAACACTAAGTTCAGGACCTAATTGAAATAGTAATAACTCTAAGGTTATAACATAACAGACTAAACTGTCTGTTTATAAATAACAAGGGGTTATTAGCAAATATTTCAATAAACCGTTAACTGGACTTAAGTGCAATTAAAAGAAATGAAAGGTTATTACAAAAGAATTGTAATAACCAGAAAGATGAACCAAGTTGAAAATAACCCAATTAAATAGGACCTATGTGTCATTACTAATAGTTTGATATGGTTGCAGCAATTGTTACAATTAACAACAACTAATCGGATCCGGATCCAGGCTCACAAGACCGACCCGAGACCCGATTAAATTGAGTTAGTTTAAGTTAAAGAAAATTAGTTAGTTAATTGTAATAGTTAGCTGTAAATTTAGTATATATGATTGGGGTGTAAACTTGATTTAATTAATTGAATTACAAGTTAATCAAAGAAGTTGATTAACGATTTTCATATTTCCCCCCAAACTATTCTTCTTTCTTTCCTCTCTCCAACCAACGTTTTCCCCCAATTCATTCACCGGAAACCTAGGCGTCCATTCTCCGGCGAACGTCGATTGAAAGCTCCAGAAGCTCCGACGTCGCTTCCAGGTCGCCGCCCTCTCCGGAAATTAACAGAATCTACCTGTAAAAGTCCAAAGAGGTTTTATAGAGTTTCCTACTGGTAAACTCTTAAGAGTGATCGTCTTGTAAAAAGATCTAAGGTTCGTAAGCGAGGTAGCCTGAAAGCTTACACAAAGGTTTATAAGCTTCGATTCCTAAAGTTTATATAGGTTTTGCCAATACCTTTAAGCCAGTGTATTATGTGCTAAACGGATTGGAATAGACCTAGTTTGGATGAACCATTATAAATTATTCGTGTTGATTTTCTTTCTGCTTATAGTTTATTAACTGTTAAATCAACCGATTAATACTTATAGTTTTATATCACTTCGATCCCTTTTCCTGTTATAAGGCCTCGACAGAGGTTAAATATAAAGCAGATCCCTCTTCTTGTTATCAGGCCAAGACAGAGGTTAAATATATAGCAGATCCCTCTTCCTGTTATCAGGCATTCGACAGAGGTTACTACTTTATACTAAGTTATATTTAAAGTTTATAATAATCTAAATACAGACTATATTCATATATAATTTTACGTACAAATTAAAAGACCTCCACCTTGATATACAAGGGTTTAACTGAGGCAATCTTTTCTATATTATCTTGGCTAATTATTATTTTTCAGATATCTTCCGCATCAGTTTGAAAAACACGAAAAGAGACTACTACCCCCTATAGCCTTAGGATTACGTTCCAACAAATCTGAAACAACAAAAATGGGAAAGACGTACTTAGTGGTAAAAGTCATGATGTATTATATTATCTTAATTCAAATAGGGGAGGAAAAGAATTTATAGCAGCCTCCTCAAGAGTAACAAATTCTCTTGAGCTTTGGCATAGAAGTGTTGGATCCTGATACGAGGCTATATGGGGGGAATAGTCTCTTTTCGATTTGTGCAGGTTAAGAGCGGAATTATCTGTAAACACTTAATACACAAATGGTTGAATAACAATAATAGTATAATACTAACAATATATGAATACTGAGTCAACTTATTAGATAGTGCTTTATAAACAACTGTAGTATATAAATAATAAGTTATATTATAAGTGCATGTTATATTATAGAGTAAAGGACCAGTTAACTGGATTTATTTATGATAAGTAAATGTTTAACTAGGTCACTGGATAGAGATTTAAACAATGAAAATAACATCAGATACTTGACCAGATAACTGGATGAGGGATCTGCGGAAAGTAGTCAACCTCTATTCTTGACCAGGTAACTGGAAGAGGGATCCTTTATAATTAAGTGTTGTTTAGTTGTTTTTAGATGATATATAAATACTAAAGTTAACAAAGAACAACATAGGAGAATTTATACTGGTTCACCCAAACAAGGACTAATCCAGTCCTGACAAACTATCGGAGTTTACTAGCCTAAAGGTTAAGGCAAAACCTTAGGGTATCAAGGAAACTCTTAAAAACCTCTATAAGCTTTAAGACTATCTTCGCTTAGGAACCACTCTTTTACAGGTAGACTCACACCTTAGAGTATCAAGGAAACTCTTAAAAACCTCTCTAAGCTTTAAGGCTAACTTCGCTTAGAAACCAGTCTTTTACGGGTAGACTCACACCTTAAAGTATTAAAGAAACTCTTAAAAACCTTAGAATCTTTCAAGATAGATTCAACCTAAGAGTTTTCCACGAAACTCTATAGAACCAACTTAGAGCTTTATGGTTGAGCTCAAAAACCTTCTCTCACACTTTGGTGATATTGAGACAAATCTCTCAAACAAAGTGGACATACACAAGAGATGATTAGAGGAGTGGAATATTAAGCACACAAAATTTCTTACTTGTAAAGATGAACAAGAGGATTAAAAGTAAAAGTTAGAGAGCTTTTGAAGCTTTGGAAAACTAAAACACTTGAGTTAGAGCTTTGTAGAAATAAGATTCTCGACATATTTAGTTGTTAATTAATTTGAAATATAATAAATCCTAATTAACAAGTATAGAAATATATGAGTTAGAGCTACATGAGTAAATCAATTAAACTCATATAAATAAAATTGACTTGATATATGATTAAACTAGAATGAGATTAATATTATTTCCATCCAACAAATCTCTACTACTAATCAAGTCAATTAATTGAAGCTTGTAATTAATTATGAACACCTATTACTTATATTAACTCTTGTGTCAAGTTGATCAATGTCTTATAGGTTAATCAACAAGGTGTGAAAGCTGCAACTATTCATTCAAGCTTTAAATGGACCCAAGGTGTAGAAAACGTGTAGAAGTGCAATCATTCCAAGAGTATCTCCAACATATTAACTACCAAGATCTTGGAATCAATGCTACACAAAATCCTAAAAGAAGATTTCAAATTGGAGCAAGGCAAAACGTGTTGAGGTTCAATCTCCCAAAATAAAACACAATCATGATCTTGGAGTTAATGCTACACAATATCCCAAGATCAAGTTCAAATTGTGTTGAAGCTCTATGTCTCCCCAACGTCTATAATCAAGCTCTTCTTCTTAGGAGTTTTGAAGATGAAGAATTTACCTCCATGCCATCAACGTCGACTATATAAAGAGGTGCACACCCAAGAGTTCAAGCTATCACCTTCCATAATTGCTAAAGCTCTCCTTGAATCAAAGCTCTACTCTTTCTCTCTTGCTCAAGCTTTAGCTCTCGGTCAAGCTTTGTGTAGGAGTTGCTCTCAAAGTTGTGTGCTCAGTTCTTCAACTTCTTCTTCCCCTCTTGTACGTTGAGAGTGTGTTAGAAGAAAAGTTCTACATCTTGTAAGTGGTCCAAGTGTTGTGAGAGGCTTGTCTCAACACCAACACTTGAAAGGTTCTACGAGTTCAACCAAAAAACTCGGTTTGGTTCTATAGAGTTTCCAGGAAAACTCTTAGGTTGAATCTTCCTTAAAGGTTCAAAGGTTTTTAAGAGTTCCTCAATACTTTTAGAGGGTTCACAAGTGCTTAGCCTTAAAGATTGGTAGAGGTTTTTAAGAGTTCCTGAATACTCTTAGGTGGTTTACAAGCGTTTAGCCTTAAAGCTTGACAAAGATTTTTAAGAGTTCCTAAATACTCTTAGGTGGTTCACAAGCGTTTAACCTTAAATCTTGGCAGAGTTTTAGCCATTACCTTTAGGCTAGTGATCTCCGTGTTTCATTGGAACTGGATTAGATCTTGTTTGGGTGAACTAGTATAAAAATCTTCGTGTCTCTCTTTTTGGTTTCTTGCCCTTATTTTTTCAAATCATAACAAGATAAAAATAACTAAAAAGAGATCTCTCATTCAGTTATCTTGTCACAGATTGAGGTTGACTATTTTTGTGCAGATCCCTCATCCAGTCATCTGGTCATTGACTGAGGTTATTTACAGTTAAAATATATATCCAGTTATCTGGTCATTTATACTTATATATATTTTTTAAGTTTATTTTAAACGTGAGCCTATACCATAACTTAGTATTCATATACTACAGTTATCTATAAGGCACAATCTTATAAGCGGACTCAGTATCCATATACGTACTGTGGTAAACTTATCAAGAACAGACACTGTATATATTCAATGAAAAATTGGAGGGAATTTTTCCGGGAAAATTAGCCACGGGATTAGCCACGGATTTTTGCATCCGTGGCTAAATATAAAGATTAGCCACGGGTTTAGCCACGGCTAAAAAAGCCGTGGCTAATTGTTAGAAATTAGCCACGGTTTCTGCTGGCCGTGGCTAATCCCGTGGGCGTAGCCCAGTTTTCTTGTAGTGTACTGTGGTAAACTTATCAAGAACAGACACTGTATATATATATATCCTTGTCTTTAACTTGTATTTTTAGGTATTCCGCAAATATCTTGAGAAATCACGAAAAGAGGCTATTACCCCCCCCCCTAAGCCTCTGATCCAGATCCAACAGTAAAGATGAACAAGAGGATTAGAAGTAGAAGTTAGAGAACTTTTGAAGCTTTGGAAAGCTAGAACACTTGAAAACTTTTGGAAGCAAGAACACTTTGGAAATCTCAAGATGCGGAGTGAAAGCTCTTTGAAGTGCATGTTTGGAGTGGTAAACGAAAATGAGAGGGTAACCCCATTATTTATTGCCTTGGTCATTGATAGTTCACCCTTGGATCTTCAATGGATGGTTCCTTGATTCCTCACATGAGTCCAAGACTTGTCTTCTCTTTTCTTGGGAAGATTCTTTTGTGAATAGTGGATGCTATCTTTTGTTAATAGTGAATTCCATCCAAGCTATCTTTTGTTCCCTTAAGAAGATTCATTTGTGAATAGTAGTTTTTGCTCATGGAATATTGTACTTTAAATAAAATGTTAAGGATAATAATAATTATTATTATATTTAAGGTATTTTATGCAATTGTACCAATTCCAATCTTGACTTTGATTTAGATCTTTGACTTAATAAATTTATTGATTAATTTAAAGTTAGGTCTAATCTTGACTAATTTTACCCTTTAGATTAATAGTATATTTAGGGTTAAAATTAACATGATTAAAATATAATCTTATATCGACAATTTTGATTTTATATTCTCCCTCTTTGTCGATGGTATATATGTTTTAATTCATATTTAATCAATATTTTATTTTACCTTTATGAGCATGCTCCCCTGAATTATTGACTCATAATATTCAGTTTAAAATAGTGGATAATGTATCTCCTCCTTAAAACAATAATGTATTGACAAAGTTCAAACTTGATACATGTGGAATATCTCTCCCTTAATGATAGAGTATATCGAATTTGTGGAGAAAATAAAAGTTCATACCTCATTAAGCTTGATCACAAATTTGAATTTCGTGGTTGACCAAATGTGACTTATACCTTATAAAAATGTTAGTCAATCATATAGGAGAAATATAATTTTGCTCATTTGAGAGAATATATTAATATGAAGGCTAATTTTGATATATATTTTAAGGCAAGTATGATATGATAATTTTAATTGCCTTGTGTTAAAATCATGTAAATGAATAATAATCCATGTGTGTTATGGATGAATTGATCTTAACATGTATGTAGTATGGATTAAAGATATTATGATATTATAATCCATAATATATTTTAGTGAATGATATGTATGTATAAAGCAATATTCACTAATAACTTAAAAAAAGATTTGTATTTAGGAACTTAAAGTTTTAAATCCATGTCTTAGGACTAATATATAACCATGTAAATATTCACTAAGTTTTAAAAGATTTAAATTTTTTTCATTTCAGTCCTTAAGGTCTTAGTAATGTTCATGTATAACTATTTACTAAGTTATAGAACTTCACTTAAAAAATTTCATTCAAACCCTTTGAAGTTATGATAAATGCTTAATGATTAATACTTAAAATTTTTCATTTTAAACCTTGAAGTAAGGCTGTAAATGAGTCGGATCTGAAACGACTGAGCTGGACCCGGACCGGACCCAGACCCATGAACTTGGCCCGGGTCTGGGCCGAGTTCGGATCCAAAAAATACTTTTTTTTTTTAAAAGGCGATTTTGATTAAACAGAAAATTAAAAGATTACAAGTCAATTAACTAAACAACTAAAAGTAAATAAGATATATGGAATAGATGTGGCGTGCTAATCCTCGGCTTGAAGGTCAAAAACCAATAGCGAGGTTTCCTCCTATCTTCTGGTAGTTGTATCTGTCGCTCATCGGATGTGGAAAACTGTTGCTCGCGAAATGATCTCATTCGCGGTCACTGGAAGGCGTGGAGCCGAGGTCTCACTCGAGGTCCTTCGATCAAGTTAAAAAAGAGGTTAGGGAGTAGATTTGGACTGGAAGCTAGGCGTGGAGTGCTGCTGATCTGAGATGACCTCGCTCGCTCCCCATTTCTCGCTCTCGCATGCTCGCTCTCTTCCAATCCCTCTTTCTCGGTCGATCGCTAGGAAGATCGGGGGGGCAAGGGGGAAAATCGCTTGGCAAGGGGAAAGGGGGAAGGGGCAAAAAAAAAAAAAAACTTTTTTTTTTACCTAAAAAACAATAAATAATTAAGAATACAAAAATAATTAATAAATTTTAGTAAAATAAATAAACATAAAAAAATAGCATGTTAAATCAATAATATTTAAGTTCAACTTGAAAGTCCAACTCTAAAACAACTTGAAAGTTCATCTGTGTTTATATTAAACCCTTAACTTACTAATATATTATACAATATATATTAAAATATTTATATTTAAACCCCTAACTTACTAAAATATTAATATATTTTTTTCTAACATTTAAAATAGTCAGGTCTAGCCGGGTCCCGGTCCAAACTCTTTAACGGGTCCGAAATTGGTCCCGGTCCCTGATCCGGACCCGTTGTCAGCCTTACTTGGAAGTATTAAATATTTTTAAGTATTTTTTCGATTTAAAACTCCATGTAAATATTTATTCTAAGTCCTTGAAGGTTTAAGTACCAATTCACTTGAAAAAATATCACTTAAGTCCTTAATGTTTAGTGAATAATAATCGTGTATCATTACTTCATAAAATTTTCATTTTATCCTTAAAATTATAATACTTATCCATGCAACCCTTAACTTATTTTGTTTTTCTGTTAAGTATGTTTTTCTTTTTACAT
The DNA here is from genome assembly GCA_001185155.1 of Zostera marina. Taxonomy (NCBI): domain Eukaryota; kingdom Viridiplantae; phylum Streptophyta; class Magnoliopsida; order Alismatales; family Zosteraceae; genus Zostera; species Zostera marina. Next base: position 368,509 of record LFYR01001054.1, on the reverse strand, counting down.
GCATGCCCTTGTGAAGAGTGTGTGTTAATCCAAACGATGATATTTATTTCGATGGCAAGGGGAAGTACACATCGTTAATCTCGTATACAAGGAGATTAAGATCCACTACTGGATCTTCAAAATATGGCAAGACAAAACATTCAAAACATGATGAGCAGCAAGACATCAAACTAAAAAACAGCAAAACATCAAAACATCTGGCATGGTTTGGAACATGATCTGGCTACTGGGGGTGCACGGTTAAGTTGGAATAACCTTGGTGCTGAACTCATTGAACACGTTTGAAAGCTCCATGTTGTATTCCCTCTCCATCTCTAGCTGATAGAAGATATATTTGATATATATGCAAATATAAATATGAAATATGGTTTATGAATGTGATAGATATTGAATTATGGATGTATGTATGATGATATGATAATGAACTGTAAATTGATACTGTAGGATGATCGGTTGATCAAGGTTTGATGAAGCGATGATCCACAGCTTGTTGAAGTGAATTAAAGATGATTTGAACTTGAATCTGTGATTCAAGTTGTTGTATTGCGGAAGCGTTTGAAGATCAGCAGTTGTAGTTGCAGAATGATCAGACAGAGTATCACAGAGTCTGTAATTGCATTACAGAGTGTGTGTGTATATGATCGTGTGTTAAATTGAACTAGGGTTAGATGTGTTTATATAGAAGAACACCCAACGGCTATGTTGGTTGGGTGTATTTAATTATGGTAATTAATGTATATGAGAATATGTAATATGGAATTAATATATGATGGAATATTTGATTATGGGAATATGAAATAAGAATGTGAAGAGTTGTGATGAAATAAGAGGGTGTTAATTATAATTTTATTATAATGTTATATGTGTGATTTATTTTAAAGTAGGGGTGTATCTCTAATATCCTCCCTCAAATCAAAACCGGTTAGGGTTTGATTTGAATATATGGGTGCATTGGGGTGTTGGAGTGAATTAATTGGGTTTGAATTCTTGGTGTGTATATCAATTAGGCTTAGTTTTTAGATTAGATTTTTAAATGCAGGACCACCCAAGGGTTTAGTGAAAAAATCACCAATATTTTGTGTACTGGAGACGTGTCTTAGTGTAATATCTCCCGCTAAAACCTTGTCCCTCACCGTGTGAAGATCGATTTCTATATGCTTTGTTCGTTGGTGTGAGATAGGGTTTCGTGCGATCGCCTCTGCTGCCGTGCTGTCGGTGAAGATACGTGGAGCCGGTGATCGTCGTATCTGGTAAACTCCTATCTCATGTAGTAGCATTGTTAACCAAGTTATTTCACATGTAGTATAGGCCAATGCTCTGTACTCAGCTTCAGCCGATGATCTTGATATGGTTTGTTGTTTTTTTGATTTCCAAGATACTAGGGAAGTACCAAGGAAGATGGCAAACCCCGATGTTGATCGTCTGGTGGTCGGGCAACTTGCCCAATCTGAGTCAGAGAATGCAGATATGTGGTCCATTGAGGATCCTGTGAAATGTAACCCCACACCAGGTGATCCTTTTATGTATTTTAATACTCTGTAGGCAGCTTTCATGTGAATGTCTGTGGGTGTGGCCATGTGCTGACTTAAATAAGTCACAGCATATGATATGTCTGGCCTTGTGCAAGTTAAATAAACTAACTTGCCAATTATGCTTCTATATTGTTGTGGGTCCTTTAATGGGGTTCCACATCCCTCTGTTTTGTTTGACTGCATTGGTGTTTTATTAATGTGGTTATTTGGTTGCATTAATGTGTTATTATGTTTTTCTGTTTTATAATTGGATATTTATTTTTGACTATTTGGAGTGTTCTTTGGTTTGCATTGAGTTAGATCGTATTTTTCCAATAGATCTAAAGTGTATTTTCTTTGCCCAATGTATAGGCCATTTGGTGTTTTTGTGAATTCAAGACCTAGGAAATATTTGAGTTCTCCTAAGTCTTTTATTTTGAAAGTTTTGCTTAGATTTCCTTTTAAGGTATTTATTTTATCTATGTTATTTCCTGTTATTAACAGGTCATCAACATAGGCTAATACTATTGTAGTATCTTTATCATCAATGTTTATGAACAGTGAGTAATCTGTCTTACATTGTTTGTATCCAAAGTTGGATAAAGCCTTTGATAGGGTTTGATACCATACTCTGGAGGCTTGTTTTAGGCCATATAGTGACCTATTCAGTTTGCAGACTGAATTTGGTGGTGAGTCTTTTGGTATATCTAGACCCAAGGGAACTTTCATATATATAGTTTCTTCTAGAGTTCCATGTAGAAAAGCATTTTGTACATCCATTTGATGCATGTGCCATTTCTTGGATACTCCTATTGCCAAAATAACTCTGAGAGTTGTCATTTTGGAGACAGGGGCAAAGGTTTCTGTGAAATCTATGCCCTCAATTTGGTTGTATCCTTTTGCAACCAATCTTGCTTTGTGTTTTTCAACAGTTCCATCACTGTTGAATTTGGTTTTGTAAACCGTTTTTCAACAGTTCCATCACTGTTAAGGAATGCTAGTGATTGTCCAGGTTTTGTTTTTTTCAAGAGCCTCAAGCTCTTGTTTCATAGTATTGTTCCATTTGGCATGTTTGGAGGCTTCTTTGTATGAGCCTGGGTCATTGTTAGTTTATATTGTTGTGATGAAGGCATAGTGTTCTGGAGTGAAATTTTGGCATGGGATTTCTTTTCCTATTGGGTGTCTAGATAATGCCAGTTGTAATTTGTAGTCTTTTAGGTATGAGGGCATTTTTCTAGTCCTTTTTGATGTTCTGTTGGTGCCCTCATTGTCTGCTGGTGTTGATGTTTCAGCTATTTCTTCCTCTTCTTCTGACTCATACTGTTCAGTGAGTTCCATTGAAGGAGGAATATGAGGAATTTGAGGAATTATCTCCTCATCTTCCTCTGACTCGTATTGGTCATGTGGGGGAATTATGTATGTGTTTGTTTCTTCTGATGGTTCTTTATTGAAGAAGTCTTTCTCATGTTGTTTAGGTTCTTCTTGGAATGGGAAGATTTCTTCATGGAAAGTAACATCTCTATTTGTGAAGATTTCTTGGTTTGATACATTGAGTATTTTATAACCCTTTCTCTGGAAAGAGTATCCTAGAAAAATTCCCTTAATGGCTCTGTTTTCGAATTTTGTCTTTGTCTTGTTGTTTGTAGCATAGCAAAGACATCCGAAAACTCTTAGAATAGAGAGGTTTGGTTGCTCATTAAACAACCTGTAGTAAGGGGTGTCATTGTCCAGAACAACAGCTGGGGTTCTATTGATTAAAAATACAGCTGTTAGGATGCATTCCCCCCAATATCTAAGGGGAATGTTGGACTGGATCATAAGTGACCTAGCCACTTGTCGTATGTATTGGTGTTTTCTTTCAACTCTCCCATTTTGTTGAGGAATATAAGGACATGATAGCTGATGTGCTATCCCGTTTGTTTTTATAGTGTTTTGGAATTCTTTAGACATAAACTCTGTTCCATTGTCTGTTCTTATGGTTTGGATAGTTGTTTGGTGTTGATTTTTAACATCCAAAATGAACTGTTTGAATTTTCCTATTGTTTCAGCTTTGTTTGTCATTAGGAAAGCCCAGGTAGCCCTTGAATAGTCATCTACTATAGTCAGAAAGTAGTTGTTTCCTTGGTGTGTAGGTGTATGGAATTTGCCCCAAATATCTAGGTGGATTAGCTGAAAACATTTTGTAGTTTTATTTGTGCTAGAGTTGAAAGATAACCTTGTTTGTTTTGATAAAGGACATGTATTACAAAATTTTGAAAAGTTTTTTAGGAATACAATTGTTCAATAAATGTAAATGATAGAATCTAGAAGGTGCAGGATGTCCTAGCCTTCTGCGCCAAATTTCTTCATCTTTAGATTCCCTTTGTTGGCTATGATTGGCCTGGGATGATTCTAGCTTCAGTATGTATAGGCCATCTTTCTTTTCACCACCACCAATTTGGTTTCCCTGCTGGTCCTGTATGGAACAGAAAGTAGGGTGGAAGGTGAATAAGCAATTTATGTCTTTTGTTAATTTGCTTACAGATAGAAGGTTTACTGAGAAAGATGGTATTTTTAAGACATTGTGTAAAGTAATGTCTTTTGACAGGATTGCAGAGCCACTTGATGACACTCTTGTGGTTTGGGAGTTTGGAAGATGTATGTTAATTGGATATAGAAGTGTTTTAACATTTTGTAGGTTGGTGTTGGGAGAACACATGTGATCTGTTGCCCCTGTGTCAATGATCCATTGATCATTTTTTGGTTCAGTGTGTGGTTTTGTGTGTGTGTTTAAAGAATAATGAAAACAAGTGTTATTTTTATAATGTGACTTACCAGATGAGCTTCCAGAAGCCATGTGAGCCTGACTCTGGTTCCCTTTGGAGAATCCTCCCAGTATGTCTATAAGCTCTTCTCTGGTGATGAACTTGTTTTCAGTTTTATCTTCATTTGATTTTTGTCCATCTTCTTCTTGTTGTGTGCTGGCATTGTTGCTTTGGTATTTGCCTTTGTGTGCTTTGTTGGGTTTACCATTGTAGTTTTTCTTTATAACAAATTTTGTGTTTTCCTTCTTTTTGTTGAAATCTACCCCATGGAGCCCATGTCCTGGTGGAAACCCATGCTCATAGAAGCATGTTTCCAGAGTATGGTTGTGTTTCTTGCATCTTGTACAGTAGGGTTTGGAGTCTTCACTCTGAATGTGTGTCTTTACCTGAGGGTTTTTGGATTGTACTACCATGGCATTGCCTTCCTCAGGGTATACACATTCTCTTTGAGTTTCTTCTTGTAGAACCATGCTAAAAGCATCTTCTACTGAAGGTGGAGTTTTCTTCTTCAAAATCTGTCCTCTGATGATCATGAAGGAGTCATTTAGACCAGTTGTGAAGGTGATTAACCTTTCCAGATTTTCTTTTGCTATGCAGTTAGCATTGCCACAACATTCAAAAATTTGATTGTTGTCCAATTCATTCCAGATTCCCTGTAGCTTGGCATAGTAATTGCTTACAGATTCATTGCCTTGAGTGCATAGTGCAATCTGCCTTTTGAGTTGAGAGATGACTAGGGAGTTTGCCCTGCTGTATTTCTGTTTGAGATTTTGCCATAAGATATTGGCATCCTTTATGAAGATTGTGCTGCTTTTGATTTCCTTGGAGCAGCTGTTTAGTATCCATGCAGTGACCAGGTCATTGCATCTGACCCAGGGTATGAAGTAGTTATCTGTGTTGTTTGCTGGTTTTGTAATGGTTCCATTTATGAAACCTAGTTTGTTTTTGGTGGATAGGGATCTTTGAATTTCAACCACCCATGTTTGATAGTTTGATCCACTGAGTGGAGTTACTACCAGGCTTGTGTTGGGAATATTACTCCCTGAAATATAGTATGGATTTCCATCTTTGATTTTGAACTCATCATTCTTTGTTGTCATTTTCAGATAAAGCTGAGAGGAGGGAACGAAGACTGATGAGAAGGCACACCAGGAATCTCAGGAGAATGAGAGAGCTTAGGAGACAGAATATGGATGTGGAGGCCCTGGAGTATTTTGGTGATGTGGAAGATGTATACTCTTCCTCTGATTCTGAGTATGAGAGACTTGTTCCTGTGTGGGATATTGATTTTCCCTCAGACAGTGATGGTGAACATGGTGTAGTGTGTCAGGAACACTATTATGATTATGATAGTGATGACTCTATGCCTGACTATGAGATATGGAGTGATCCAGATGTGGGTCTGAATTCTGAGGGAGAGAAGGCCAATGGTGTTTTGGCAGTAGAGATTCCACTACCTCCTCGTCCTCCACAAGAATTTTTTGACAATATCTGGAGAAATAGGGTTGTTTTTGATGATTGAATGCTGCTGTGTTTTCAAAGAAAAAATAGAGTTGTGTTTTGTGTTTTTGAAACAGTTTGTAGTGTTGTTTCTTTTCTTCTTTGTAAAGAAAGAAAAAGAAAGGAATTTTAGAATAGAAAAAGAGTATTTTGATCAGGATTAGACCTTCTCTGATACCATGATAGAAGATATATTTGATATATATGCAAATATAAATATGAAATATGGTTTATGAATGTGATAGATATTGAATTATGGATGTATGTATGATGATATGATAATGAACTGTAAATTGATACTGTAGGATGATCGGTTGATCAAGGTTTGATGAAACGATGATCCACAGCTTGTTGAAGTGAATTGAAGATGATTGAACTTGAATCTGTGATTCAAGTTGTTGTATTGCGGAAGCGTTTGAAGATCAGCAGTTGTAGTTGCAGAATGATCAGACAGAGTATTACAGAGTCTGTAATTGTATTACAGAGTATGTGTATGTGTGATCTTGTGTTAAATTGAACTAGGATTAGATGTGTTTATATAGAGGAACACCCAACGGCTATGTTGGTTGGGTGTATTTAATTATGGTAATTAATGTATATGGGAATATGTAATATGGAATTAATATATGATGAAATATTTGATTATGGGAATATGAAATAAGAATGTGAAGAGTTGTGATGAAATAAGAGGGTGTTAATCATAATTTTATTATAATGTTATATGTGTGATTTATTTTAAGGTAGGGGTGTATCTCTAATAGGCTCAAAAATACTAACGGTGAGTTAGTGCGTTTGGGAGAGGAGGTCAACGTGTGCGTCGCTGATGTTTTGGGAAGGGCGGTTATGGGGAAGAGGGTTTTTGGAGTAATGGGAAAGAAAGCAGAAACGTTTAAAAAGTTGATTACGGAGATATGTGAAGTCGGTGTGTTTGACATTAGTGACTTTATTCCCGGAATTGGCTGGCTGGATATACAAGGTGTGGTCGGAAAGATAACGGATATTCACAAGAGGTACGATATGTTCCTCGATGACATCATCACTGAACACGAACGTTCTCAGAAAGATGATGGAGATCTCCTGAGTGTCATGATCGGGATGAAGAAGAAGAAAAAGAAGGAAGATCTCACCGGAGAAGGAGAGATCATCACCGATCATGTCATCAAAGCTCTTCTCGCGGTGTGTATGTTTACAATAATCGCAATATCTCATTATACAAACATACAAAGTAATTAATCCGTATGTGTTGTCTTTATGATTAGGATCTGTTTTTCGCCGGAACAGACACCACATCAAGTACGTCGGAGTGGGCGCTGGCGGAGTTGATACGTCATCCTGATATTCTCGAACATCTACAGCGAGAAATCGACGATGTGGTCGGCCGTGACCGACTTGTCTCAGACACCGATCTCCCCAACCTTCCATTCCTTCAAGCCGTGGTCAAAGAAGTGTTCAGACTGCACCCTGCCATACCTCTCTCGGTTCCCCGACTGGCGTCGAAGAGCTGCGAGATACAAGGGTACAACATTCCCAAGAACACGATGTTGATGGTTAACGTGTGGGCCATAGGCCGAGATCCAGATATATGGACGGAGCCATTGGAGTTCCAACCGTCAAGGTTCTTACCGGACGGTGACCACGCCAACATCGACGTAAAAGGCAACGACTTCGAAGTTATACCATTCGGCGCTGGAAGGAGGATCTGTCCTGGAATGAGCTTGGGTTTGAAGATGGTTCAGTTTCTGACGGCAACCCTCGTTCACTCTTTCAATTGGAAACTACCGGACACTGAGTTTCCCGATAAACTTAACATGGAAGAGAGTTTCAGAATGACATTGCAGCGAGTTGTACCTTTGGCCGTTCATCCACGACCACGTTTATCGTCCGATGCCTATAAATCATAATAATCGATCATTAATAAATAAAGTTATATCATATGTTCAAATTTTATCCTTATTCAATATATTTAAGGACCATTAGATAATTCCGTATAATTAGGACAATCCAGATATCCAAAAGCCAATTTATATTGCAGATATTACAGATATCTGAATCCGTCTGAATAATTTACGAATATCATTTTTTGTAGCTTGTATATATGTTTATTTACATTAGAATGAGTTAATAAATCTTATGAGGATTAGCCCTGTCATCAATATTGACAAAACACGTCAACTCAACTGATTACAATAACTATTAAGATTGTTAAGGGTCGAGTTGAAAACATGACAGAATTTTTATATGTTTACCTCGTCGTTCTATGCCCCTTCGATTTTTCAAGAAGGGTCTTAATGCCGAGAAATCTATTAGATGCCGTAGTCCCAAAATTGATTAGGTAGGTGGTACCCGTGTTTTCGACCCTATCGAAAGAACAAACTGGAAGCCAAATCTACCGAATGCATATTTGTCGGGTATTCTATGAATCAAAACTGCTATCCGTGTTACGAACCAACCAACCAGAGAATTTATGCCTCTTGCGACGTCAAGTTTGATGAAGAACAATTTTCTTTAAATAAAGAATTGTTTGGGGAGAGAAATGACATTAACACTCAACAAACAGAATTGGGGATATTGCCGATTACGGGCCCAATTAATCCAATTAGTCCCATTCCAGCTTCAACAACTACGGTACCCGACTCAACCGAATCAAGCGACCCGATAAGTCCGAGTTATTCAACCGAGTCAAGCCATCCAAGTGAAGTAACCGAGTCAAGTCAACCAATCGAGGCTTGGTCAAACGAGACGGAGTTAGCAAACTAGATCCCGTCAATAGAAGAATCCAACGATCTAGCAAGTACCGAATCTGTAGGTAACGAAATCTCAGCACGAACAACAATAATGGTTACCAGAAGCTCTGTTGGGATCATTAAACCCAACCCAAAGTTTGCCTTGACCACAGCAACTCTAAAATCGGCAAAATCAGCCATGCTTATTCCCCAATGGAAGGAGGCTATGACCAAAGAATTCAACGCACTCCAAGAAAATGGTACCTGGACTCTAGTTTCACGTCGACCAGAAGACAACGTAATCAACACCAAATGGGTGTTCAAAATTAAAACAAAAGCGGACGGCACGGTAGAACGCTTCAAGGCATGTCTCGTTGCAAATGAGCTACGATAGATTTATGGCACGGACTATTTTGATACGTTCAACCCGGTGGTTCGTTCATTATCGATTCGACTAGTGTTACTCTTGGCTATATCCAAAGGGTGAAACCTTTATCAAGTCTACGTATCAAACGCCTTTTTACACGGCAGCCTCAAAGAAAGGATTGTGGTGGTACAATCATACGGGTTCATCGATGATCAACATCCAGACCAAGTCTGCCTCCTTCACAAGTCCTTATACGAGCTCAAACAATCACCGAGATGTTGGTTCCAGAAACTAAGTGGGTTCTTGGGAACATTATCATTCAAAGAATCCGCCGTCGATCCTTCTCTTTATTTATCGAAAAGCACCAATTACGATATTCCTATTCGTCTACGTCGACGATATCATAATAGTATGATCAAATGAAGAAAAAGTCAAGAAAGTAATAAATAGATTGGGCGTTGAATTTCCTATACGTGACCTGAGCACTCTTGATTATTTTCTCGGCATTCAGGTCAAAAGAGTCAAAGACGGGTTACACTTATCTCAACTCCGATATCTTCTAAATCTTATACAAAATTGCAACATAGGGGAACTAAAAGCAGTCTTCACTCCGATGCTCGAAAACATCGAACTTCACTCAGACGAACCCTAAAGTACATCACCCTAACAAGGCCAGATGTCCAAGTTGCGGTGAATCGGCTCGCTCAATTTATGGCCGAACCAAAAATGATTCATTGGATAGCAGTAAAACGTGTTCTGGGTTACTTATTTGGAACTCAAAAATACGGCATTGCACTACGGAAAATAAACAATTTTGGTTTTACGACATACTGTGACGCCGACTGGGGAGGTGACACAACCGATCGCAAAAGCCGTACGGGTTTTCTAGTATACGTCGGAGGAACATTAGTGTCATGGGCATCCCGAAAACAAAACACGCTAGCTCGATCGAGCACGGAGGCCGAATATCGTGCAATAGCCACCACGGGCCAAGAAATAAAAGCATTTCGCTCAGCACTGATTGAGTTGAGAGTAGAAGTACCACGGCCCATGACAATTCTATCAGACAACCTAGGAGCTACCTTCATCACGAAGAATCCAATTGGACATATAAAGCTCAAACATGTAGCACTGGACCTCCATTTCGTTCGCGAAAAAGTAGAGAATGGTGACATCATCATAAGGCATGTTCCCGGACGTGAACAATGGGTAAATATTTTGACTAAAACACTACCGCCTAAAAGTTAATACGAACTAAGTCGGATCTTTACAAATGAAGCGAGTTCACCTGTAAATTGGTGTTGCCTCAGATCCGCGATGATAAATCACGGGTGTCCGAAGCAGTACACGGCGGAGATATACTCCTTATATCAAGTCTTAGCTTAACCCAATCACTGTTGTGAAGCTGATTTGGGGAAGGGCTCAATCTGGCAAAACTTGGCGAGGAATCGGATCTGGACAGGTCGAAGGAGATCGGAGATGATGGAGTCGGAGATCGGGTTGCGAGCTGGGGTGATCGGAATACTCGACTGGTTCAGTCGGATGCGTTTTGGAAGTGAAGAAATGATGAAACGTACTGTTTCATTAATAATTTTCTCTCCTTGTTTGTAAACCCAAATTCCTATTTATACTATTACAATTTATTTAGAAATTTTAAACTACTTAAGGTCCAATTGCAATTTCTCCAATAGCTTTAGGGATTTTATGAGATCCCCAAATCATAGTCTGCTGTCCATCCAGGGGCACGGCTCTTTCTCAAAGATCTTCGGTTTGGACCCGGTTCATGATCGTTGAACGGTGCTGGCTCGTCGTTCTCCCCCAACTGCTCCGCCAGGTCGTCGACGCTCGCAGTAAGTCTAATCTTATCCACATCTGCTAGGACAGCCTCTGTATTAATAATACTCGTATCAAAAGTTTCTCCATACTATAAGAAAAGTTCGTCGACGAAGCTCCGATGGGGCTCCAGGAAGGGGGTATATTAGATAACGACACTAGTTAGTTGTAACTACATACTTTTCGAAACTGGAAAACCGTCATGATCACGACCTAGTAGATAAGTCTTTATATTAGTAAAAAATCACCATCGGATTATAAAAAAAAATTGGAATCTATTCAACTTGGTAATGTGAACGTGCCAATTTGACGTCTAATGCCCATTTTTTCAAACTTCTCCTTCCCAATCCATTTTATAACTCCATTTCAGATTCAATCAATTCCATCAATTAAATAACTCACCAACCAAGTAAATAACTAAAAATCTATGGAGATCTCCACAGTCTTCCTCCTCCTCTCGACTCTTCTCTCGATACTTCTGGTCTACCTATTCTTCTCCGCCAATTCCAGGTCAGTTAGGAACCTCCCACCTGGTCCATGGGGATGGCCGATTCTCGGCAATCTCCCACAACTAGGGGATAAGCCACACCAGACACTTGCCTCTCTCGCCCGGACTTATGGCCCACTTTTCCATCTTCGATATGGAGTGAAAGATGTAATTGTGACAACATCTTCATCCGTCGCGTCCCAATTTCTTAAGACCTTTGATGCAAACTTCTCCGATCGACCACCCTCCACCGGTGCTGACATTCATACTTATAGCTACAAGGATATGATATTCGTACCTTACGGCTCGAGATGGCGCATGCTCCGGAAGCTTTGCTTCGTCCATCTCTTCTCAAACAAAGCCATGCACATCTTCCGGCGTGTCCGGGAAGAGGAGATGGCTCTTTTGGTCGGTCGGCTCAAAAATACTAACGGTGAGTTAGTGCGTTTGGGAGAGGAGGTCAACGTGTGCGTCGCTGATGTTTTGGGAAGGGCGATTTTGGGGAAGAGGGTTTTTGGAGTGAAGGGAAAAGGAGCAGAAACGTTTAAAAAGTTGATTATGGAGATGTTGGAAGTCGGTGTGTTTGACATTGGTGACTTTATTCCCGGAATTGGCTGGCTGGATATACAAGGTGTGGTCGGAAAGATAACGGATATTCACAAGAGGTACGATATGTTCCTCGATGACATCATCACTGAACACGAACGTTCTCAGAAAGATGATGGAGATCTCCTGAGTGTCATGATCGGGATGAAGAAGAAGAAGGAAGACCTCACTGGAGAAGGAGAGATGATCACCGATAATGTCATCAAAGCTCTTCTTGGGGTGTGTATGTTTACAATAATTCCAATATCTCATTATGCAAAGTAATTAATCCGTATGTGTTGTCTTTATGATTAGGATCTGTTTTCGGCCGGAACAGACACCACATCAAGTACGTCGGAGTGGGCGCTGGCGGAGTTGATACGTCATCCTGATATTCTCGAACACCTACAGGGAGAAATCGACGATGTGGTCGGCCGAGACCGACTTGTCTCCGACACTGACCTCCCCAACCTTCCATTCCTTCAAGCCGTGGTCAAAGAAGTGTTCAGACTGCATCCTCCCACACCTCTCTCGCTTCCTCGATTGGCGTCAGAGAGCTGCGAGATACAAGGGTACCACATCCCCAAGAACACGATGTTAATAGTTAACGTGTGGGCCATAGGCCGAGATCCAGATATATGGACGGAGCCATTGGAGTTCCGACCGTCACGGTTCTTACCAGACGGTGACCACGCCAACATCGACGTAAAAGGCAACGACTTCGAAGTTATACCATTCGGCGCTGGAAGGAGGATCTGTCCTGGAATGAGCTTGGGTTTGAAGATGGTTCAGTTTCTGACGGCAACCCTCGTTCACTCTTTCAATTGGAAACTACCGGACGGTGAGTTTCCCGATAAACTTAACATGGAAGAGAGTTTCGGAATGACATTGCAGCGAGTTGTACCTTTGGCCGCTCATCCACAGCCACGTTTATCGTCCGATGCCTATAAATCATCATAATCAATCATTAATAAATAAATAAAGTTATATCATATGTTCAAATTTTATCCGTTATATTTGAGGACCATTAGATAATTTCGGATAATTTGGATATCTGGAAGGCAATTTTATATTTATTCGGATAGATATGAGATATCGAATTCAGATTTTAATGACGATATTGCATATATTCGAATCCGTCTGGATAATTTTTTTTTGAAACAATTAAATTTTATTAAAAAATAAGGTTAACGTCCAGTTTACAAAATAGAATATAAAAATAAAAACAGAAGTAAAAAAAGACCGTCGGGATAATTTATGAATATCATTTTTGGTATCTCAATCCATACCCAGATTCGAAAAATCTAAAAGTGTAAGAAGGACAAAACTTGATATTTCGTTTATTTATCAACCAATACCTTATATACATGTTTGTTTATTTACATTAGAATGAGTTAATAAATCTTATGAGGGTCGCTGATGCAGCATTTTTAATAGAAAACCCATTATCAGATTAATGGTATACCAAAATCGAATAAAAGTACCTTAATAGTTAATACCATCATTGACTGGAAGTGATCCTAATTTTCCAGCATTTTCACAACCATGTTCAACTACATTTTTTTACCAAAGAATTGCGATCACTACAAGTGATAACTACCATAACTTATGTATAAATAATTACTGCACCCTACTGTTAATGATTATATCTTATGTCTAATATCTCTAAACATATCATTTGATATACTTAAACACAAAGTTCCACATGAATATGCCACTAGTATTGAACATCAACAAACCAATGACGGCCCAATCACATGTAGGCTGTATAGTAGCTGCAGGAGGAAATTAATCAACGTATATATATATCAAATGCATTTCTATATCCAATAATCATTATTGGTAATTAGCTCTCAATGTGACTTTTCTTCATCAAGCAACAACTGCACAATGGATTGAACCACTTCATTCTTCACTACTGTTGAAATCTGTGGCAAAAATTTCCCACTTTATTAATATCACAGCATTCATTAAAGATGTGTTTCAGATCATCATCTAAAATAACACAATATTACCTCTGGTTTTCGGATCAATTCTTTCAACACGGCATCAAGTGTTGCACGTAGTTCCTTGAATAGAACAGCAATTTGAGCAGGTGCCGTTATTTTTAACCAACCATCTATGGTCACAATTCCTGCCTAAAATAATAAACATCAAAATCAAAATAACCTATTTGATAATTGATATTTATCCGGTAAACAAGTTGATGATAAATTCTAACAGATAATGGATCAATTACACTGTACACAACTAAGAAATATACACAGATGTAATTCACATTCAACATGTCCATTAGTTCCCTCTGTAATTCATATTACACTGATTAAGACATTAATAAACTAAACATTTCAAGAAACACCACAATATTAATAAAGAAAATGTGAACACTAAATAAATATCCAATACCGACAAGTTTAACATATTAAAAATAAGAGAAGCTCTTGAAGATATAACGTAAATGTCAAGATATTATTAATACAAATACCTGATGTTGAACACTAATGGAACCTCCGAATAGCAAAATAGAGTATGGAGAAACTATGGTTATGTCTCTTAGAAATATCTTGCTTGTTTCAACCTGGAAATAAAAAAGAATGTCAAAGTGTAAATTATCAGTGCATGGGAACAAAATTTTGGGAAAAATTGATGATTTGGACATGAGATCTTAGGTATCATTGAGACAAGAATAGTGAGAGAAAAAAGGATAAAGATAATCAGATCCGTTATCCCAGATAGAAATTCTTATCAAACGATGCCTGCTATCCAAGTACAGTAGGCATAATCTCGATTAGCTGGAATAGTAACAACTCGACACTAGAGCATTCCATTCTCCACCAACAGATTATGATGATTAAACTAAAGAACAAGGGTGGCCCACAGGGCCACAACGTTGGTTTTCTACAATATATGCCTCTTGCTCGGACGCCACAAGGAAAAATGATAAGGAGGAGTTACCGGCGAAGCGGATGCGACGTTCACCGGCGGCGATGTCTGATTACTATGCTATTTAATCGGACCTCGAGAAGAAAGAGAATTGCAGCATTTTCCCTAAGTTTCTTATAAATCAAAACATATTTCCCTAAGTTTTCGTTTTATTATTCTTATAACCCTAAGTTATTAAGAAACTAATTAGCAATTATGTGAGCGGCGGTTAATAACGCCTAAACTCTATAAGTATATGGAAGTTTTATTAATGAAGCATGTAAAATTTGGTTTCCTTTCTTGTTTAATTTAATTTAGCAGTTAATCTCTCCGACGATTGCCGGAGCTAGCGCACCCAATGCACTACAAAAAGCCTAAGGGTAACAAAAAAAGAGAAATATCTTTGACCCATGGATAACGATGGATGACTTTAATGTAGTTAGATGTGAAACTGAAAGGAATGATGGACAGGGTATCTGCATGGCCACTGTTGGTGAATTCAACAAATGGGTAAATGATGAGAGGTCATGGAAATCAGCTCAGTGGGCAGCAGGTTATATTCATGGACGAATGGGAGGAAGGGAAATATCCTTGGTAGGTCCAAGATTGATAGAGGTTTCATTGATGAGGCACTAGCTTTGTATCCAGACCTGAGGGTAGGGTACCTTGGTTTGAGGACATTTGGCCATGAACTACTGAAGATCCAAATTTTGGTTCTTCTTACTCGGAAGGGATAGCTCAAGTGGTGTCATAACACTAAAATTTGTATGAGGTAATGAGTTTTTTTTTTTAAGCAATTAAATTTCATTAAAAAAAAAGGCCAATGCCCAGCTTACATAGAGTATAGAAATAAAAAACAGAATGTATTAAAAGTATAATATCACATTATTTATGGAAGAATTCTCATTTATTCTTAGTAATCTTATATATAGATTTTGATGAGTGATAATTCATTAATCCAACCTCAAAATTCAAAAAAGAAAGCATTGAAGAAGACAAAAAAATAAGACCTTTTCAAGAAACACCATGAAAGGGTAACGTGGCTTTTTGAGGTTGAAGCTCACAGAAGATGGATGTACATTAACCTCTCTCTTTCCATCCCACCAGAAAGAGCGTCCATTCACCGATGGATCACTAATGGAAATTTTGTTACTTATCAGTGCTGATCCAATAATGCCATCATTGGTCGCAGCCACATTTGGATATAGACCCACACACACAATTGACTGCATCGATGAAAAAAATAGTGACAAGGTCATTTCAAAAATAACAACCGAGCAATCAAATCTATCAATATAAGAAGGTTTACATATCACATTATATACTTGAAATTACCTTAATAATTGAAGATTGATATGAATACATATTGAAAGGTTGTGACATATCAGAAAACCAGTGGTCAAACTTATCTTTCCCTTTACGACCAATCTGTTAGAAAAAGATCACTATTTAGTTTGAATGTTGTATTCTTTGAATATGGTAAAATTCAGGAAACATAAGATACAAATGGTAGAGTAAAAAATAACATCTAAACTAAAGTACCATCAATCAGCCTCAACTCCCAACTTATTAGACCAACATATTACAGTAGTCATGGTACTGAATTAATCCAATCAACTCCTGTTTTACTGTTTTATAAGTGAGAAGTTTTATTCCTCATGGATCATCCCAATCAGTCCATAAGTCAATAATGGACTGAATTAATGAAGTGGAGAGATATTCCAGTTATCATGGTGATCCAATCCTGGACTACTGGAATGTTGGGTTCTATCACTGTTCTATTGGTTTAGTACATTGGAGACTACTGGAATGTTGGGTTCTTTAGCAGATCAGCTTAAGTGTGTTATACAACAACACTATATTTAAATCATTTGTTGAAGATAATCATAATATTAAAAAAAAATGATATATGTGTTATTGTTCAAACAGAAAGTAGAACACAAGAACTAGCTCTCCCTCACAACGAAAGGTGGCTCTCTAGGGTTTCCTCACAAAGGAATTTAGAAGAGGTTTAAGGAGAGAATTTGAATAGTAAGAAAGGAAATCACACAAAACAAGAATATTTTGTTAACGGGGTTCAGCCTTGCCTACCTCCCCGGGGGTGATAGACCTCCTCCTCTTGGTGATAAAAGAATAATATTACAATTACAAACAGAAAAGATTAAGAAAGTTGTTTTTATAGAATTAGTTGTCTTGGGAATTGAACCCTAAACAACTAATCCGATTCTCTCCAGCCCAATACGAATTGGGCACATGAGGAATATTCTCCGCTTATTCTTATGCATCCTCATTGAAATAATTGCATATAACTCCTTGTAATTAATATCAACGTAATTAACTCTAACAATATGTACATATTTTACGATTATCTAATCCAAATTGCCACTGGGACTGGATATCAAGAATTGAGGTTAACCACATAGTGGCTTCATAAATTCTTCTTTAATTTTTTTTATAAAAGTTTACCCCTTGAAAATAAAAAGCCCTACTTAATTAGTTACTATCAATCTATCACTTATATTTTATCACGTGTTTTGAGATGATATCAAAAATCAGAGTAGTGAAAATATAGGCCAAAATATATTGTAGGATCATTACACATCACTCCCCCCTTGGGGGCTACTCTGGAATGCCATTGGGTGTTTATCGTGGCATTTCTGGACAGAGAGGAATAAAAGGTTCAGACAACACACCAGTAGAGCTCTTGATGAGTATACTTTTAAATTATCCCATTTGTTCGTCATTTCCCTTATCTAGCTCTCCAGACACAAGAAAATTTATGAGGTCCACCAGTCCATAAACTTTTATGTTTGTCTATCATTAATAATTAATATGCTTCTCTCTGACTACCTCATAAACCATTTTAAGCCTAGCTTACTCGCTTTTCATTCCTATCCATGTGTATTTCTGATGTAGTCACATCTTACATGGGCCAGGAGCCCATTTCCTATAGAGAAGGCCCATTATCATCATTTTGGGAAGAGGGTATAAATTTAGACAAGAGGAGGATAATCAACAGTTTTGATTCATTTTGGTCTTATCAAGGTAACAACCTTTCTTCTTGCTATTCTTCTGTTCTTGTTTTCTTCTTGCTATCTGGTGGATTCCAGATCCGTTTCTATTCTTTTTGGCCCCAACTTCTGTGGATTCAGAAGTGATTCTTCTCTTCTTGTATTATTTTGAGATAGTGTGAAGTTCACAAAACTTTAGTCAATCTTCACAGATTGGCTATATCAATTTCTCTTGTCAATTCATAAAAGAGCATCTAACCTGACAAACTGAAGAAAAATGATGATCGGACGTAATGAGTATTAAAGGTAGTCTTGAATCAGTTAATATAGAATACTCATTCATTCTTATATATAGATAGATAGATAGATAGGTCGTTTGTATCCTCTATCACCTAAGTACTTATGTTATAAAGAGTAATGATTTATTTAATTAGCCGTAAAAAACTATGCATATATCTGAGTCCACACACTGATTTATAACTACAGTTAAGATTTCAACTGCCAACAAGCATGATATGCATGATAGACGAATTAAAAATCATCAAATTATCAATTGTAGTTTAGGAACTCAAGTTTTAAAATATAACCAATTACCAAATTAACAGATGGGAGGTTGATCAAACCAATGTCCACTAACAAATTTCCAAACTGAATGCGCATGTCCCTGGTACAATTGTAAACAAGTCAGTAATAAATATCTTGCAATATTAAATTATTAATTACTACTAGATAATAAAACTTATATATCTATGAAGGAAAATAAAAAATCATTTTACAAAAAATATCTGGAGCCAAGAAGGCATTGAGTTGTGTTTCAAAGGATGTCATCTTATTACAAAGTCATAGGATGTCGTCTTTATATCTTTTGTTTGTAAAGTGGTACATTTTCCAATCTCGAATCTCCACAATCATTGTGTTGTATCCAAGGTTTAAAAACCGACGGTTAACCGGCTGACCGGTAAAAAATCCAAAACCGGTAGCCGGTTAGTTGGAGCGGGTTTGTGGGTCTACGGGTCGGGTCTGACCCGTACCTGACCCAAATATCCGACCCATTTTTTAAAACCAAAAATTTATTTTAAGACCAAAAATATATTTTTATGTCAAAAATTTATACATTGGTCCATGAAAAGAACTATATTATTTTTAATAAAAGCTCCTCTCACTCTTAAGACTTCATATTTGTTTTAGACAAAATGAATCTTTATTTATAGACCAACCTTCTTTGTGCTTTTTAAATTCTATCGATGTGGGACTAAAAAAGTGTAGTTAAAAATATTATAAAATATTCTTTGTACTTTTTATGAATGTGGGACTAAATAAAGTGTACATGCATGTATTATTACTTTGTACACTTTATATCAATACATGCATGTACACTTTATAATAATACATGCATGTACACTTTATTTAGTCCCACATTAATAAAAAGTACAAAGAATATTTTATAATATTTTTAACTACACATTTTTAGTCCCACATCGATAGAATTTAAAAAACACAAAGAAGGTTGGTCTATAAATAAAGATTCATTTTGTCTAAAACAAATATGAAGTCTTAAGAGTGGGAGGAGCTTTTATTAAAAATAATATAGTTCTTTTCATAGACCAATGTATAAATTTTTGGCATAAAAATATATTTTTAGCCTTAGTGAATTTATGAAGAAGAAAAAATTACGAAAATACCCCCACCGGTTAACCAGTGGTTAACCGGTGGTTAACCGGCCTAACCGGAAAACCGGTCAGCCAGAACCGGTTACCGGTTAACCGGTTTTTAAACCTTGGTTGTATCTAGTCCCCTATTCTACAGAAGTCTAAAAAGTCCTTAAAATGGGTTGTTTTGAAATATATAGAAAATGAAGATCTAAATATATTTATTAGTGATATGTTAGAATTAGTTCTATTAATCATAATAGCTATATTCTTAACATAAATAGTTAATTACTTCTATAGGCTAATTAGTAATTTCATTATCATCTGTAGTACAGAGTATAACTGATATCTGTTATACTGAATTGTATATATATTCTACTCAATGATAATGAAAAGGGATCGAGTATCTCTCCCCCTTATTTACATCTGAATCTCTTATATGGTATCAGTTTTTTAGAGAGAGTTCCCAATCCTGGTATACTCCTCAACAATTCTTCATTTTCTGTAATTCCGTTGCGATGGAGGACGGCAGTGTTGATGGGAGTGGAGTCACAAATCCAGATGCTTCTATGATCGTCTTTATCAAGCATCTGAAGACTGTGACGCTGGATCGCTCAAACTACTTCGCTTGGCGCACTCAGTTCGTTGTCATTCTGCGAGGTCATGAGCTGCTGGATTTCGTCCATGGGAAAATTGACCTATCGAACGCTATGGCCATAAAACAGGATCAATTGATCCAAAGATGGCTACTGTCGGCCATGTCTGCACCGATGCTTGCTTATGTCGGCCATAACTACATGTAGAACATCGACTGAGGTATGGAATGTTTTACAGATTGAATTTGCATTGAGTTCTAGGTCTCGAGTTTTTACATTACGCCAGAAAATTCAATCTGTTAAGAAAGGAAGTCGATCAGTCTCTGAATATATTATGGAGATCAATTCACTCGTGGAAGCGCTAGGAATTGCAGGTGAGAAGATAGAGGATCCAGATCTTGTGTTACTCGTCCTGGCATGCCTTGGAGAGGAATATGAGTCTCTTATTCAGAATGTCACATCCAGAGATGATTAGGTTACCTATCGCAAGCTTCAGTCCATGTTAACTGATTTGGAAGAACGTGAATTGAGAAGAGAAAATTCCACATCTATGACTCTTAATGTTGTCACTTCTGAGGTAAAGGAAAAGGGATAGAAGAATCTTAAATCCATACCATGTCAAATATGCACAAGAAAAGGACATGGGGCCTTAAATTGTTATAATAGGATCAATTTATCCAAATTTCCTCCTACTCATGGTCGGACTTTGTCATCTACTGGCCCAACTAAGGCAGCCACTGCATCAGTAAATATTATTTATGACAATTCTGTCTGGTATCCAGACTGAGGTGCCACAAATCATGTGACAAATCAGATGACAAATATTCAGAAAATGTCACCCTATGAAGATAATAGAATGATTTTTGCTGCAAATGGTAATCCTATGCCCATTACACATATTGGATCTTCTAGTTTTATTTCTAATAACAAGAATTTTGTTATTATTGATTTGCTATTTGTCCCATCGGCATCCAAGAACTTGCTATCTGTGAAAAAATTTTGCACTGATAATTATGTATCTATTGAATTTCATCCACAGAAGGTAATGGTAAAGGATCTGGATTCAGGAGAGGTGCTGATTGAAGGAGATTCCAATGATGGATTATACAAGCTACCTGTCCAAATAAATTGATGTAGGACAACTATATGGAGATGGTCCCAATTGTGCTCTTGTTTTTGCAAGGAGCACAATTAGGCTTAACTAAGCCTGTAGGCTCATCTCAAAGGCAGTCCTCCACCTCGAGTATAAATAAAGGAATAAAGGGAGGACCAATTAGGTATTTTATTATTTTACTTTCTAAGGTAATTTTTCTCTCCTGCCTTTTTTTCTTACGTAACTCTCTCCTGTCTTTTTCCTTTGCATTGTCCCTCTATCTTCTCTATTTTCTGGAGGAATCCAAATCTCACACTGGTGGAATCTAGTCCCCTAATTTCTATCGATTGGATCTCTCCATCCAATCTCAGCTACCTGATCGCTATTATATCAGCTACACCAAGGTGGTATCAGAGCCAGATTTTCGGAACAGTGTTTTCGGGTTACTGTTCATCGCGGAACAGTAACTGTTCATTTCGGATTATAAAAAAAAAGATTCAAGGCTGACGCTCCTGGAAATGGCAGATGTTGTCACTAAGAAAGATTTAGAAGATCTGAGGAAGTCATTGGCGGATCTGACTTCCGTTGTGGACAATCTAGCACACACTGTGCGCCAAATTACAGCCGACCAGCCCAAAACCGGCCATGTCAGCGAAGAATCCAGTAGAACAAGGAATCGCACAGTGATTTCTTCATTTTCGTCGTCTGAAGTCGATGAGTGGGATCCACGAGCACCTGAGCAGAACAATAACAATCCAGAGGGATTGCAGTACCAGCGATATAGAGGTCAGGAACAGCAGAATTTTTTCGATCAATATAGGCGGCATGAACAGCAGAATTTTTTCGATCAATATAGGCAGCATGAACAGCGCACACATCCACCTCATGAAAATGAATACAGCAAGTACAAACTAACAGTGCACACATCCATTTCTGGCAGCTTATGGTCAATTGCCTAGGCAAGTGATGGATATTAATTCAGTTCCATCAAGCAATGCAGTGGTAGAACCGTAAAAGACATCATGTCAAACAGTAAGAAAATCCATGAACAAGTGCAAAATTTTTTTGAGACAGCCAATGAACAGTATAGAATAGCAGCAAATAGATCCAAGAGATTTAAATCCTTTGAAGTGAGTGAGTTTGTGATGGTACATCTTCATAAGGATAGACATCCAGCTGGTTCCTACTCTAAACTGAAAGCGAAATTTTTTGGCCCGTGTGAGATCTTGAAGAAAATAAATGACAATGCTTATGTGGTGGACATTCCTGCAGACTTCAACATATCTTCTACATTTAATATTTCAGATCTGCGAAAATATTATCCACCTGAGGCAGAAGATGCGCAATTGAGGACAATTGCCACGAGGGAAGAAGCGCCTGATGCAGAGCATCTTAATGCATTATATAATAAGAGTGCTTATTATAATTCTCAGCATGCCAATAAATGCCTCAACCCTGGAATTAATAGCATTGGGTCTCAGCATGCCAATAAATACCCCAACCCTGGAATTAATAGCATTGGGTCTTAGCATGCCAATAAATGCCCCAACCCTGGAATTAATAGCATTGGACCTCAACTGAAATGACACACTCTTGAACAGACCCAAGCTTGGCTCGAGATGGCTCGAGCCATTGTGCTTCACCTTTGAAGCCATTTAGACTCACATTGTGAAGGTTGTCCACTACACACAAGTGGACCCAAAGGAAGGTTACTTTTTGCTTGATATTTGTGAGGTATATTTTTTTCTCTCTTCTCCTTGTGACTTTCTATCTCCCAATTCTTCTTCTTTTTTTCTTCCTTCTTTTTCTGTAATTTCGGCCAGGACAGAAACCAATTGGTGGATTCCAATCTGATTTCTTCCCTCTCTACGGATTATCAAGAAGAGATTCATCACTCTTCTCACCCTTCAGAACAGAGTCACATTGTTCTGCATTACTAATCAGGCAATTCAAAAAATATTTCATATCAGTAGAAAATATTTCCCAATCAGGCAATTCAGATGTAAACACAATTCCACAGGTCAGATCTGATTCAGTTCATGACACAGTCTACTCAGTCTGTTAATCCTGAGCCTGTTGATCCTATTAGTAGAAGTGCTTCTTCTCAAATCATTCCATCACTTCACACTCAAGATGTCACTCCTGCATATAATTCAATATCTTCAGATCCAGTTGTTTAGATATCTGCCTCAATTTCTTCAGATTCAAGCTCTGGAGATGAGTTCTCAATTTCAAAATCAGTAAAATTAACTGACTATGAGAAGCGCCCCATTACCAGAGGAGCTGCAGGGATTAAGAAATCTAATCCTAGGTATGCACTGTCTCTGTCTATATTAGCTTCTGATATTTCAGTTCCATCTTCTGAGAAAACATTCAGAAACGTCTGCATTTTACCTTCCTTTTTTACAATATCTTACTTGTAAATACATGTAGTATGGAACATGAATTAAACATCTTCAAAATTAAAATATATATGGAACATGAAACTTCAAATAGTATGGAAAATCAAATTGTATGAGTATCAAAGTAGTTAATATCAAATTCTAATTTCTAAGGTTATCATATCATCATCAGATGGTGCTAGATGCCTAGATCTTCAATCTCCCTCATTAGAGTTTGACTCCTTCTCAATACCTCCTCACTATCCCTTTGCTGTGCTCGACTTTTTATTGTACGACCAATAGTGATGCAGTAGAAGATATAGAGCACCTTAATAATCAAGTGAACCATAGTTGGCTTGACCTTGGTCAAGCCAACCCACATTCCTCTTAAGGAACTTTACACTCACATCAAATGGGTTGCCTATTACCATTGATGTGAGTATAAATATAATAGGTCAATGATGGGAGGAGGCAATTATTGAAATTACATAAAATCAAGGTATTATCCTTAATTCCCTTCTCTTTTGTTCTTACCATTTCTCTACCGTTTCCTTTTTCTTAATTCTAGATCTAAACCTAGAACTCTTGGAGGATTCCAAACTTCTACATTTCCCCGGTTGAAGAAGCTCTTGCTACCTTCTTCCACCTTTCTTACTTCTATCCAGATATCTCCTACATCAAATAGGCTCATCCAATCCAGTGCTCGAATGATGGATGAAAAACGGTTGGACCATCTGAAGTTTCATCATTCGAATCGCTTCCATCTTCGGAATGGACAGACTGAATTTCTTCGTCGGAGGACATGATGAAGTGAAAATGATATTGCTACCAAAATGAAATTTCTGGTCTGAAAACAGGGATCACCGGAGGTTGCCTGACGTCGCCCGCTTATTTTTTTTCTTTTGTGTTTGTGTGTGATTGATCACTGTTCACTGATCTGATCAGATTGGGAAATAGATTTTACTGGTCTGAATATTAACAGACTGCGCTAAAACCAAGGTTCTCCATCGAAGTCTTATCAGGTAGTGGGATCTGAATTATAGATACAGACTAGAATTCACTAATTAGAACATCTTACTATGAATATTTCAGACCAGCAAAAATAAATTCTCTACTTTTTTCCCCTTTATAGGTTCAATTCGTCCATAAGCCTTGAGCCTGGTCGACCAGCTTTGTAATTTTTCATTTAAACAATCTTGCAGGATGATGATGTACAATCTGTCCATTAATTAGGTATTTCCTAATTTAAATGGATTTTTAGCCTATAACCCTCTTTCTTTGGTCGACCCTAACAAATGGGTCTGATCTAATGTGATGCAGCCCTTATAAGTGCTTGCATTAATAATAGGCTCGATTCTAATCGAGCCTTGGACCAAACCCAATAAAATGGCTTGGACTCTCATGGTAGACTTTCCACTCTTAAACCATGAGAGTATAAATATGAGTGGACCCCAAAGGAGGAGTTAGTTGAGTTCTATTTTTAACCAAGGTATTTCTCAACGTCTTTCTTTCTTTCTTTTATTTCTTTATTTCTTTCTATTTTCTACCGATTCCTATTATTCTTGCCATTTTCCACACCACGATTATCCTTGGATTGGGATAATCTCATCTATCTCTATCGATCTTCAAGGGAGAACATAAACCCTAGTTCTATAATTTACTGTTCCATTGGTTTGGAATGCAAGTCTGGACAGATTTCTCTCATCCATTGAATCTGTCTCCTTCAACTGTTCAAGGCCTACATCATCTACTGACCCAACTAAGGCAGCCACTGCATCAACAAACATGATTTCTGATAATTCTGTTTGGTATCCAGACTCATGTGCCACAAATCATGTGACAAATCAGGTGGCAAATATTCAGAAAATGTCACCATATGAAGGTAATCGAATGATTTTTGCTGCAAATGGTAATCCTATGTCTATTACACATACTAGATCTTCTACTTTTATTTCTAATAACAAGAATTTTGTTATTAATGATTTTCTATCTGTTCCATCGGCATCCAAGAACTTGCTATCTGTGAAGAAATTTTGCACTGATAATTGTGTGTCTATTGAATTTCATCCACAGAAGGTAATGGTAAAGGATCTGGATTCAGGAGAGTTGCTAATTGAAGGAGATTCTAGTGATGGATTATACAAGCTTCCTGTCCAAATAAATCAAATGGAGGTCAATCAAGTGATAGAAGGGAAGGCTACAGCTAGAACTTGGCACCATCGATTGGGACACCTCCACACTAGAGCTATGAAGTTAATGGCTAAGAAAAACATCGTTAAATTTTCAGATATTTGTAATAATGATATTAGTTGTGATTTTTGTCATATTAGCAAAATTCACAAAAATCCACATATATCAAGAAATACGATTTATGCCAATCCTTTGCAACTTATATTCGCTGATGTATGGGGTCCAGCACCATGTAGTTCTAATGAAGGGTATAAATACTATTTGAACTTTGTAGATGCATCGACAAATTATAATTGGCTATATCTCTTTCGAGCAAAATCAAAAGTTTCTGAATGTTTTCTCAGATTTCGTGTGTTGGCAGAAAAACAATGCGATTTTTAGATCAAGGCATTACAAACTGACAATGCCAAGGAGTTCTTAAAGCTAGATGAAATTCTGAATAAAAGTGGAATTGTGCACAGATTGAGTTGTCCTCACACTCACCCACAGATGGGTAAAGTTGAGAGAAGACATCGACATATTGTCGACACTGGACTTGCTATATTAAAGCATGCTAGCTTGCCCACTGAATTTTGGGATTATGCATTTATGACTGCAATTCACATCTACAATCGCAATCCTATTCAGTTGTTAGAAGGCAAATCACCATTGGAAGTTTTATTTCAACAGCCTTCGGAATATGGTAAATTAAGGGCATTTGGTTGTAAATGTTTTCCTAATTTACGTCCATATCGAACTAATAAATTGCAGGACAAATCAAAGCCTTGCATTTTCTTAGGATATCCGACTACATGTGATGGTTACATATGTATGAATCCCGATGATGGGAAGGTGTATATTTCCAGAGATGTTATATTCAGAGAAGATGATTTCTCTTTGAGTGAGAAATTAAATAATATTTTTCAGACCCCTAATCAGGCAATTCAGAATGCAGGGAATGTCATAAAAGTTGTAAATATTTCCCAATCAAACGATGCAATGGCAAGCACAGATGTGAACACAAGTCCAGAGAACAGATCTGATTCAGTTCATACTACTCAGTCTGTTCATCCTGAGCCTATTAGTAGAAATACTTCTTCTCAAAACAGTCCATTAATTCAGACACAAGATGTCACTCCGACAGCTCATTCAGATCCAATTATTTCAGTTGATCAAATATCTTCCCCAATTAATCCAGTTGATCAGATATCCTCTCCAAGTTCTTCAGATTCAAGCTCTAGAGATGAGTTCTCAATTTCAAAATCAGTAAAATTAACTGATTATGAGAGGCGCCCCTTCACTAGAGGAGCTGCAGGGATTAAGAAACCTAATCCTAGGTATGCACTGTCTATATCAGCTTCTGAAATTTCAGTTCCATCTTCAGTCAAGCAAGCTTTGGAGAATGAAGGATGAAAATCAGCTATGAAGAAAGAATATGATGCGCTCGTTAATAATGGCACATGGGAGATGGTACCAAGGATGCTAACAGACAATGCGATTAATTCTATATGGCTGTTTAAAGTCAAAGAAAAACAGATTGAAGGCAAGGCTAGTGGCAAATGAGAGTAATCAGATTGAAGGCAGAGATTACAATGAGACATTTAGTCCAGTTGTAAAATCTGTATCTATTCGTGCAGTATTAACTATTGCAGTCTCAAGAGGTTGGAAAGTTAATCAAATTGACATAGGTAATGCATTTTTACATGGTCAATTGGAAGAGAGAATTTTAATGCGTCAACCTAAAGGATTTATGGATGAATCATGTCCAAATCACGTCTGCCTATTGAAGAAAGCTATCTATGGTCTCAAGCAATCTTCAAGAATGTGGTTTCGCAGACTAAAAATGGTGTTGAATTTAATGGGTTTTATACCAAGCCAATCTGATCCTTCAATGTTTGTGCACTTAGGTGAATATACAATTTATATACTTGTCTATGTTGATGATGTGATTATCACAGGATCAGATACAACTAAGGTTGATGAAGTGCTTGCAAAATTGGGTGAAGAATTTGCTGTCCACAAGCTAGGAGAGTTGAGTTATTTTTTGGGTATTAGAGTCCAAAAACATTTACATGGGCTATTCTTAGATCAGCAATTATATCTTGTGAACTTGCTGAAATTCAATAAATTTGACAATTTAAAGCCATCCCCTACTCCAATGGAAGCAAATTCAGATCTATATTCAGAAGAAGATATGATTTCAAATCCTACTGATTATCGAAGAATTGTAGGATTGTTGCAGTATCTTACTTTATCACATCCTGACATCTCCTTTGTGGTAAGTAAATTGGCTCAACATTTGGAGAAACCCAAACCTATTCACTGGACTGCTATGAAGAGAGTATTGAGATATCTCTCTGGTACTCAAAACATGGGAATTATCTTGAGAAAAGTAGCTGATTTTAACATTACAGCATATTGCGATGCAGATTGGGCCAATGATGTGGTTGACAGAAGAAGTCAAACAGGATACATGATATATATTGGGGATTCTTTAATTTCCTAGGCTTCTAAAAAGCAGTCTACTGTTGCTAGGTCAAGCACAGAATCTGAATTTAGAGCTATTGCATTAACAGTCGCTGAGATTGAATGGATTGATTCTCTATTGAAAGAATTGGGAATTTATTTGAAATCACCTTACAAGCTGTTTTCTGATAATTTAGGAGCAACTCATTTGGCTGCCAATCCGGTTTATCACTCTAAAATCAAACATGCAGCCATGGATTTCAGATTTGTTCGAGAAAGAATGGAGGACAAAACTCTTGTTGTGCAAGACATACCGAATACTCTACAACAAGCAGATATTCTCACTAAAGCATTGAAGCCCAAACTCTTCAAAGATCTTAAGGACAAGCTGATTTGTTCACTTCATCAGACTTGAGGGGGGAGTATTAGTAATATGTTAGAATTAGTTCTATAAGTCTTAATAGCTATATTCTTACATAAACTAATTACTTACTTCTATGGGCTAATTAGTAATTTCATTATCATATTATAGTATTTAGTATAACTGAATTCTGTTATACTAAAATGTATATATACAGTACTCAATGATAATGAAAAGGGATCGAAATCTCTCCCACCCATTTACATCTCTTATATAACCAAAACATATTGGACAGAACGAGTGAATGTTTGCCAAATGTGAGTTCAACCAAACATTTGATTTTTGTATCTTACCACCTCAGAAATCACTAAAGGTAGGTCTGAATCAATTTGAAGTTTTGAACAGAGAATGATGCTACTCTATTTCCCTTATCAGTCATAGAATGTGGGGAGGGAATGTTTTCACCTTTAATACATCAATAGTGCTCAATGGCCTGTTTCACGACTTAAATAACGGACTGATTCACTGCCAATGATGTTTGCAAGAGGAGTAACACACTAACACCCTTGATCTGGAGAAAGTTGTGCATAATATGCATTTCCCGTTGTCTACATCACCAACAGAAAAATCACGATGTGTGCGTCTTCCAGAATTTGTCCCATTGGAATTGATAGTAGCATATTCAGCGTTTGATTTTTTTGTACCTTAATCAAGTTTCTGAAGAAATCCCAATATTGGAACCAACAGGGTAAAGAATAACCAATAGAAGGAGGCTATGTTCTTTCTCGTAAAGTCACTTGAACTGAAGCATGTTCTATTTTGTCATAAATCGCTGGACAATACCTGGACAATAATCAATGAACAAAAGCTACCGATTCTTCTCCTCTTGCCTCCATTTATACCTTCAATCTAAATGAGAATGGACCTTCTAAGATGGAAATGTGCTCCAGGCCCATGTATAACATGCCTACATTATACCTGCAAATTCAGATTCTTTCATACAATAAGGTTGGTAGCTTCAAAGTAAGTTAAGGATATGTCTAGAGAATGGGTAGTTAAAATATTGGTGTCCAATAGTTTCGGGACTAGGTTACATATAATGCAGAGTTGAGGAGCAGAGACACCCCATATGCCAAGAGTGGTAAAGGAGGGAAGGAAACCCCACCTCATTCTCCATAAGAATACAGAGAACTTAGTGTTTTTTTTGGTTCAGATGCCTTTGGGATTTTGTATTTTGAAATTTGAATATAGTGCTTTAAATTATTTTAAGTTTTAAAACCTGTTCACATCATAATTTCTCTATAAATTTAATAGTAAATCGCATCACTCCAGAAATTCTAAGGAATGTTCACATCTATTTTGATGGGAAAATCCACAAGAAAATGAAGAAACACAATTGCCAGTCTATTGAAAAAATGCGATTTAATGTTGGTAATTTGGTACCCCAACTCCTTGAGGCTAATAACTTCAGCTACTTAAACCTTTGAAGAGGTGTTGCATTATCCATTTTAAAAAAAAATCATGTAACATGGGTAAGGTTCTCTTCAATGAAAAATTACCTTTTATAAAAGAAACTCCTCTGTAAATAATTGCCTTAACTTTTTTTGCTTCTTTCCATTGCTTTTAATGTAAGCGGACTGATTGTCTGCAGTTAAAGGGCTTGGCTTGATACCAGGAGTTGTTGGACGGTTTGACATGTCTAATGGTTTCAAAGTTCCACATATTGGTTGGAATGCCTTACGGATAAACAAAGATTCTAAAATTTTGGATGAAACTGAAAAACATGTTTATTTTGTTCATTCTTATCGTGCAATGCCTGTAAGTCACACCTCTTGCTTTGGCAGAGTGGTGTTACATTTTATTTTCATCATACAGAGTACAGAGTACTTTTCTATGTAATTAATTTATTATTTCCTAGTATAGTCTGATGCAAACAAGGACTGGATATCATCAACTTGCAATTACGGTGAAGATTTTATTGCATCTATTAGCAGAGGAAATGTTCATGCTGTTCAATTCCATCCAGAGAAAAGTGGAGGTAATTTTATATTCTAAAATATAAACCGTACTATTACTAGTTACTTTATATAGGTTAACCATATTATTTTCTACTGCATTCATTTAAGGATTTACAACTGTATGTCTGTATATGTTAACTTTTTTATACATATTTTTCATAGTTCTAAAAAGGGCAAAGTACTTCCTATTTTCAGGAAGTGCTTTTTTGCTTTAGGCGCTTTAGTGCGCCTAAAGCACAGTGGCATTTTCGTTAATATTTTATATATTTACAAAAATGCTATATATCCTTCCCAAAAATTGTATATATTTTTGGAGGCTGTAGGGAAAGAGGAATATAACAACCATATTTAAAAATAATAAGTTAAAAAAAAAACGAGGTTGCCCAAATCTGGCCAACCTCGTTTGGGGGCATGGGGGGTAGGAGGGAAGGGAGAAAATACCTAAAACAGTAGGGAATTCTGGAGAGACAGTTGGGGAGGAAACTGGCGAGGAAAACAGGCTGCTCCGACGAGGTAGATGTGATAGAGGGGAAATGAAGCAAGGACTCTGTTCAGACAGAGTCTTGCCCAATTATCAATGATGCCCTTATAATTCTTTTCATTGTTGTCCATCTGATGTAGCACGTCCGTTAATGGAACTATGAAAGAGGCCATTTCCTTTAAATCAAACATGAACCAAAAGCCCATTTCCTTTAAAGAAGGCCCATCATTACATGGAGAGTATATATATGGAGGATAGAGGATAGAATCGACAGTTTTTGATTTATTTGCTGAAGTTGTTATTTTCTGGACAGGTAATAAACCTTTTATATTCTCTTTCTTTTTTCTTGTATTTTCTGGTGGATTTCCAGAATCATTGGTGGATTCCAGTGTTTTCTCCTCATCTTCTGTGGATTCAGAAGATTTATCAAGCACCTGATCTTCACTAAGATCAGCTGCATCAGGTGGTATCAGAGCCAGATTTTCGGAACAATGTTTTCGGGGTTACTGTTCATCGGAATAGTATTTTCGGGGTACTGTTCATCGGAACAGTGTTTTCGGGTTACTGTTCATCGCGGAACAGTAACTGTTCATTTCGGATTATTAAAAAAAAACACAGAGCTTAAGCTTCAACTTATAGGCTTGAAGCAATCCGATTCTGCAATGGAGGTACGACATCAACATTCCCGACAGTACAAGGACAGTCTTGCTTGGGATTGGGAGAGGATGATTAGGAAGAACGCAGAGCTTGAAGATTTTGTTGACTTCCTGGAAATGGAGTTGGACGAAAAGACCAAGGAGACCAAACTCCTAAAATCTGATCGGCGGTGTTTGCGCAAGGAGGTGAAGTTACTTGCAGAGGAAAGGTATGACTTTGAACAAATTATCTCAGATCAGGAATCTGCAAAGGTCTAAATAACCTTGCACAACGTAATAAGTCTCTTGAAGAAGAGTTAACAAAGTCAAGAAATGAGGTGATGGATTATCAAAGAAAATTTCAGGAAAGCTCTGATTTGCTGCAGGCATCTGAAGATCTTTCAAGGAAGCTATATGGGGAGATATCTGATTCAGTGTGTGTTGTCTCTATTGCTGGAAAAAAAGGTAGCTGTTGCTGAAGCCCGATTATATGATTTGGAGAAGTTACTTCAAAGCAGTAGCAAGGTGGAAGATGTGAGCTGTTTTAAACAACCGGAAGGACAGATTTCAGTAGCCACTGGTGGTAAGCATTTGGCCTATCCGGAAATCAGTATTGAGAAGTTAAATGAAACTGTTGGAATGTGGACAGACAAAACTGTCCAGATTTTTTCAAGGGAAGCTAAAAGGGTTGTTTACTCATTAAATGCTTGCAATGGAAAGTTATTGGTTGCATTTAATCAGAAGATTCAGTTAAATAAATAGGTCGCGACTCTTTGTTATATGTTGAATCATTAATTGAATCCATAATGGGTGGTTTGGAAGGATTGATAAATATTTTAGATTCGGACAGTGGATTTGCCTCTCTAGAGATGCAGCGTCATCCAGAATATTTTTTTGAAAGGGAAATGGCCATTGATGGTGAAAGCATTGAACATCTTAATAGAAGCTTAGAGAAACAAATTTCTGATGCAGTAGATCCTTTTCTTCTTGAGAATCTGGTGAATTCATTGTTTAGAGATACCATGTACAAGATCCAGTCATTTGGAATTAGTGGCAAGCTTAATGAATACGAATTTATTTCCATCAATGACATTTGTTTATTCCTTTATGCAACCTTTGGCATTCTTCCCAAAGACCATGTTGGTGAGAACTTGGATTCTGAAGTCAACTTCGTGGCAGAGCTTTATTGTCAAATTGAACAAGATGCAGGTATCGGCTACTTTACCAATATTTGGATGGACATGAAAGGCTTAATGGCACACAAATATCCAAAGGGAGGGTTGTTGTTGTTTCTATCACTGAATGGTTGAAGTCGTGGCTGGGCAAAGAATTCAATAGACCTACAATTTTTACAACAGATTGAAGGAAACGTTTTCCACCTGATCCAGGCAGACCTTGGTGGTGTGATTTTGATGCCACTCACAAGGGACAATCGAATGACTACATCATTCGAGTAGATAGCATAAAGAAAGACAAGCTGAAAATGGAGGAGAAATGTCATCCAGAGCAACAATTGAGGGCAATTGTACCTAAAGAAGGGGCGCCTGATGTAGCACATCCGTTAATGGAACTATGAAAGAGGCCATTTCCTTTAAATCAAACATGGACCAAAAGCCCATTTCCTTTAAAGAAGGTCCATCATTACATGGAGAGTATATATATGGAGGATAGAGGATAGAATCGACAGTTTTTGATTTATTTGCCGAAGTTGTTATTTTCTGGACAGGTAATAAACCTTTTATATTCTCTTTCTTTTCTCTTGTATTTTCTGGTGGATTTCCAGAATCATTGGTGGATTCCAGTGTTTTCCCTTCATCTTCTGTGGATTCAGAAGATATATCAAGCACCTGATCTTCACTAAGATCAGCTGCATCGCCATCACAATGGAAAGAATATAAATAGGAAATAAGATGGACAATAGAGGCAGTTTTACTTTTTCAGAGAATATTATTGAGGTACTCCCTTCTCTCTCGTTCTCCCTTAATTCTTTCCCTTTTCTACTTTTCTTGCTTTCTCATCTGGTGGATTCCAGATCTGATCTTCTTCTTGTGCTGCCAATCCATCTTCTCGATCGGATTGCTACTTTTTGTAAATCTAGCATTCACACCCTATCAAGTGGTATCAAACTAGGAAGACCAGCGATCACAATGTCAGATGTGGTCACTAGAAAGGATTTAGATGATCTGAGGAAGTCCTATCCGATTTAACAATGGTTGTGGATGATCTTGCGTGGAAAATCAGTGGTTTAATGGGAGAATCAGCAGCCGAGTGGCGTCCTAGATGGGACAGTGTGTTTGGACAAACGTCTAGAAGACGTGGGAAGGAACCGGTGGCAGATTCATCATCCTCCGATGACAACTGGCCGCCCCCAAGCAGGAACGATGATCATCAGAGGTCACCTCGCCGGAATCACGACGATGACCGGAATGAGGAGGAACGTTTTTTTAAGCAAAGAGGTGTTTTTTTCATAGATTAAAAAGCGATGCTTAAAGCGGAAAAGCGCTCCTGGAGGAGCGCTTTCCAAATCGCTTTTTTTAAGCGGGTGAGTGGGTCGGGTTAGTGGGTTTCTACCCATCACCGGGCAGTAGAAGCTTGGAGAAGGGAGGAGGAGAAAGATCTGTAAGCTGCAGTAGAAGCAAACTCTTCAAACAAATTTCTTCCTCTTTTATAGCTGCTGGAAGTTTCTCATGGTTCAGCATCTGTCTGGCCAGGTGTCTTCCCAAATTAGACACCTGGTTGGTTTGTTACACCTGTAAATATTACACCTATAAATTACACCTATAAATATTCATCACCTGGTTGGTTTGTTAAACGGTGTAATAAGTTATATTACACCTATAAATATTACATGTTTACTGTAATAAATGTTATATTACACCTATAAATATTTATAACAGGGGTATATATTTGAAAAAAAAATATTTATAGGATTTGGAAAAAAATAATACAGGAATATATATGCAATTTTCTAAAAAATTGCAGCGCGCTTAAAGCTAAAAAAGCGATAATTGGAAATTGGGAGCGCTTTATGCTTTTTAAAACTATGGTTTTTTTTAACAACACTATGAGAGAAGACAATATCATCAAGGTCCGGACAAATGCCAACAGTACCAAGGGGGTCGAGGCAGTGGCTATGGAGAAGATCATCGACGTGGGAATGATCGATTCCATCATGACCGGCCTCCGGATTTTGAGCATGAAGATTATGGTTATCGCCTTCAACGGCAACAACATAGAGAGGGTGAAGATTATAGAATCAAGAGAGATATTCCTACATTTAATGGATTATTAAATATTGAAGAAGATCTTGATTGGATCTCGGAGGTAGAAAGAATCCTTGACTGTTATGACATAGAGGAACATCGTCGAGTCAAGTTAGTTGCCCTGAGATTTAATCATTTAAAGGTAGTGCAGTGGCCTAGTGGGATTAAACTGTAAATAACAGGGCTAGGCAACAAAAAAAACCCATCAGATCTTGGTCAAAATTAAAAAGACTCCTTAAAATCAGATTTCTTCCTCATGATTATGAGCTACACTCTACCAGCAGTACCATAATTGCAGACAAGGCTTCAAATCAGTGTTTGAGGGAGAGATGAGTGGCTTTTTGAAGATTAGTGTTTTTAATTTGTTATATAGAATAGGGTCATAGTTGGTAGAATTTTGTAATATTAAAAAAGATCAGGGGTAAATAGGGAAAAAATAAATTTAAAGTTTTTAAAATTAATAGATTTGCATTTATTTGAGTAATCGGACGGGTCTTTACTTGAACCCCCCCCGATTACCTGGCTAAAAAAAGTGCTCTGGAAAAACACTCGCTAAAGCGACGCTTAAAGTGCTTCCTTTTAAACTATGATATTTTTATGAAGTCATTTTTTTTTTGATGAATTAAAGTTTTCATTACTGAAAATAAAGATATTAACTTTGGTATAAAACTCCAGCTTACCATCAGACCCAGCTTTAAAAGCTTAGCTACACATGCTAACTTCAAGTGGAATGTGGAGGATAAAATTCAGATCGTGAAGTTTAGGGAATCCACCTTCAGTGTGGCATTTAAGAATGCCTCTGACTATTTAAAATGCTGCGATAAGAAATTTGATCAGTTGGGAGATGCACCAATTCTCATTAGCAAAGAGTCGTCGGAGAAAATTTCCGTAGAGGCTTATGAGGAAGTGCCGCAATGGGCATCATAGAGGGATTAACACCAGGAATGTTTTCAAAAGAAGCTGTCAATATGATCATAATTACATTGGGAAGGCCACTTCATGGAGAGTATTTTGATACTAGCAGGTACATACACTGCTTGAGGGTCTGTTTCATGGCCGGTATATATTTTAAATATTAACCCAAAATCAGAGTCGAAATTCAGGAGATTAGTGGTAGCAGAGTGATTAGGGTTAGGTTCACTAAATATACTGGGGTTCCAAGATAAACAACTTCCTATCATGTGCTTTCAAAAAGAAAACTTCCCATCATGTATTTAGGCTTTCCGATCACAGGAAAGTAGAAATCTCGAAGCCAATTTTGGAAACTAGTACAACATATAAAGAAATTGTAGCCAAATGGAAAGGGAAATGCCTTTCATATGGAGGCAGAATCCAAATGGTAAATTGGGTAGTTCCTGGAATGTACACTTATTGGGCTCAAGGGCAGAGTGCCTTGATGATATAAATCATTATAAAAATGAAGGGCAGAGTGCCCTGATTACATGAAGAACACAATTGTATTACAGAAAAAAAGTATTACAGGATATCCTTTTGAAGAAAACTTTGTTGGCATATTAGAATTAGACCATATCTGGATAGAAAGGAATAGAAGGTTCAGACAATACACTCTTAGACCTCTCGAAGGTGTTCTTAAGGAGGTAATTAAGGACATCAATCTCTCCTTTGGACCCGAGTGTCAAAAGAAAAAATTTGTTGTCACCGTTTTGAGACATCGACAATGGAAGTATGGGAGACAACTTCCTGAGGCAACGTATGTTACGTATCTAGTTACTAGACTTTCTTTTTAGTTTTTACTCCATGTAATCAATTCATTGTCCATTTTTCGATGAAAAAAAATTACCTGTTTGATTTTTTTTTAAAGGATTGGGTTTTGCTTCGAGTTCAAGATTAACTTTAATTTGATCATTCATGTGCTTTGTTACATCACCAACCCGATGACTGTTAATTACCTATGTATACTTAAGTTGATATGTGGATGACCTAATATCTTGTAATTTATTTTTATACCAACAAAGATAATAAACCCTACTGAATGTAGATGTACACCTGTTATAGGGGTGAAACCATTTTTAAAATTTCCATGTAGGTTCTCTTACTTGTGACTGATTATTTTCATCAGAGGTTGGGCTCTCTGTGTTGAGAAGATTTCTAGATCCATCAGTGTCTTCAACACCAAAGGTATTTTTTGTTTTGTTTTTATAATGCTGTTTGCTTTGTTTATGCCTTGTACTTTTCTAATAATTTTAAGTTTCTATAAACTACAGAAATCAATTACAAAGGGGGCATCAAAACTTGCAAAAAGAGTGAGATTTTCTCTCTACATGCCCTTTTGAAATTTACCAAATCATCATAGTTATCAATGCCACCCTTGTTATTGTAGGTAATAGCATGCCTTGATGTGCGGGCAAATGATAATGGTGATCTAGTTGTAACGAAAGGAGATCAATATGATGTTAGAGAACATACTAAAGAAAATGAGGTAATTGACGATTGCACTAATTTTGTTTATATTTTGATGTTATTGTTAAGAAAACAAAAAGATGAAAATGGAACGTGAAATTTGTTAATGAGGTTCAGTCTTGCCTATTTCCTGGTGGTGATTGAGCTCCTCCTCAGCTCTCGGTAATATCTTACAATAGAAATATTCAAAGGGTTACAAAATATTACAACATCAAAGATTTTATATCTAAGGTTAATTATTTTGGAATGTGAGCTCTAACTATGTATTATTGGGCAAGGCCGACTTCATTTTCTTATGAAATTTCATCTTTATCAAACAAAAATGATAGACATTTGTTTCCCAATTCCCATAAATTCAATCCTCACATACCGCCAAACTGATTTTCCAGTAGAGGTTATAGTTTTTTTTTTTTTTTTTTGAAGCAATTAAATTTCATTAGAATAAGGCTAATGCCAAGTTTACAAAATAGAGAATAGAAATAAAAATAGAAGTAAAAAAGAAATGAGCAAAATGCTCATTGACTCTCTCCCATTAGCTATGTAGCCTAGTTATACAGTAACTAGATACGCTGCCTCAGAAGGTTGGTCTCCCATACTTCCATCATAGATGTCTCTAAAGGGTGACAACAGCTCTTTTTGTAATACACTGAATCAAAGGAGAGACTGATGTCTTTAATGACCTTCTTAAGGACTACCTCAGGAGGCCTACTAATGTGCTGCCTATACCTTTTATTTCTTTCCGTCTATATATGCCACGACAAGCACCCAATAACATTCCATATTAACCCCCAAGGGGGGGAGTGCCGCGTAATCTTTTGTGGTGCCTCCGTCAGATCCCCCAATCTAATATCTGGACTTGATTGGGTGGGAACTGGAATATTCATTATTTTCCAGAAAGTGAAATCCAGCTGTTCCGCCAACGAAATTAAGAGAGATCTGAAATATAGTTATTCCCTAACCATTTGTAAACGTAGCCTACTTTCATTATTATTAATGATATTTAATTTCAACAAATTTTTTCCAATAGAGTGCAATTCTTTCAGACTTCTTTCACTCGTGACCCATCTTATTGTGTCAAAGATTCAAAGTAATGACTTCTTTTTTGTTGAAAGATCAACAACCATACCATTTGAATCTTCAGCAGAAATAAGGTACAATGTACCTGTTTTCATACCTTTTGCCACGACTCTTGCATGTGTTCTTGATTAAAGTTATGTAATGACCTTTCTTATCCAACCGTCCTACTGATATAAGTGGTTTGGACAGTCGTGGAATATGTCTCACAGTCGTGGAACAGGGGTCAGGGATTTCTTTGCAACTAATGCTTCAACGTTAGTTAAAAGAACAGAGAGGATGTGGAGTCCTAATAACTCCATACTAGCAGACTGGATAAAAATTAGGTACATCAAAGGAAGAATTAGGGAAATAGAGTGTAGGCCTACTCTGGACTCTCACATGTGGAAAACAATATTAGCTAATAAGGAAACAATAGGGAAATGTATAAACTGCCTGAGTAACTATAGGGTCACACAAATTGCCCCCTCCAAGCACTCAGAAACATTAAGGCCCAAAGACATCTTACATGAGATAAATCTAGGGATCTGGGTCAAAAAGCCTCCCAAATTTTCCATGTTATTGTGAAGAATTAAAGTCAAGAGTCTGAACACTTTAATTAGACTGCAAAGCTGGGGGGGACTCAACATAAATACGTCCTGTCCACTATGTGGAAATGAGGAAGAAACATTACAACACCTATATGTAACTGCCATTACACTAGATCCTTATTGCTAGAGTCCACTAGTTGTCTTAATAATGTTGTTTGGACACTTAGTGGGCAAAATCCCCTATCTCCCGCAATAGACATCAGGATAGGGGATATTATTGAAACAATACAAAAATTAACCCACAAGTCCAGTTGTTGGGGGTACACTGGACTATGCTAGCATCCCTTTCCTGGCACATATGGTGTGAAAGGAATAGGAGATTAAAACAACACACCCTAAGGCCCCCAGAAATTGTCAGCAGAGAAATTATAAAGGACGTGAGCATTGCATATGTGTTAAAGTAAATATTAGAGTAAATACAATTATTTACTCTAATTAGTTAAAGTAGAATTACTTTACAGTACATTTCTGTTTTTACTTTATTTATGTTTTTACAGTGCACTGATCCACTACCTCAAGGTAGTTGAGATCTACTTTTCACTTTTCCCAGCCTATATATTCAATAGGCTGTGGCTAATGGACATTACGATTTTCATTGCCAATCTTTAACAACTTTCATTTCAGTTCATATCTTTGATATGGTATCATCGGCCAGTCAATCTCCATCTTCCGCAACCACCGACAATCCACAATCGTCAGCAACAATGTTACACATGAAGGCTCCAAAATGTATCGTTCTCGATGATATAAATTACTTCAGCTGGTTCGCTCAGTTCGCCACCATCCTGAAGGAATTCAATCTCACTCGCTATGTTGATGGGAAAGTCACAATCGTGGCAGATTCCCTGGAAGATCAGCAGGATTCACTTATCAGAAGCTGGATCTACACCTCGCTATCATCATCGATTATGCCGCAGGTAGCTTCTCTTCAAACTTCTGCAGAGGTCTGGACTACGCTCCAATCTCTATTTGCATCAGGTTCAAAGACTCGTCTCCTACACCTGCGGCAAAATCTTCAAACAATCAAGATGGGAAATCTGACAATGATTGAATACTTGAAGAAAATAACGTTGATGAGAGATCAACTATCATGTGCTGGAGAACTTCTCAAGGACTCACAAGTGAATTCTCATCACGTTGGGAGGTCTTGGATCAGAATTCCAGTCTTTCAAAACCTCTATCACCGCGAGGTTTGATCACAACATGAAGTTTCTGGAATTTCAATAATTAATTCTGGATCATGACCTGGAACTAAAGAAGGATGCTACTTCTCTTCATCCTGAGGTCAATGCGGCTGCAAAATCTCCTGGTTTCTATCGCCAAAATGCTCCGGGAGGGCTGAACATGGATATTTGGTGTCAAATATGTTCAAAGAAAGGTCATAACGGGAAGAATTGTTACAATAGGATTAATCTCTCCCGTTTTCCTCCGGATCATCGCAGAACACTGTCTCCCAATGGTCCTGGTCAGTACTCTGACAGCAAAACTCCTTCTGCCAACATGATCAGATCTGGTTCAGGGGGAAATGCTAGGTGGTATCAGGATTCGGCAGCAAACTCTAGTGTGACTCAATCATGTATACATCTCCACTCTATACGTCCATATACAGGGTCTGAATGTATTAGGACTGTCAATGGTGAAGGTATGAAGATTACTCATTTGGGAAGAGTAGAATTCTCTTGTCAAGGATCTGATTTTATTCTTAATGATGTTCTAGTAGTTCCAGATGCTAACAGGAACCTCATATCTGTCAAATTTTTTTATAAAGATAATCATGTGGCTATTGAATTTAATGAACAACAGTCCAAGGTTATGGATCGGGAAACTAAGAAGGTTCTCACTGTGGATCAAGAGAATGATGGATTTTATCCAATGTCACTTTCAATAAAACACCCACCTGAAGTTTCTATGGTGGAGAAATCAAAAGTATCAAGTGAGGTGTGGCACTGTCGTCTAGGACATCTTAATTTCAAATCTGTATTATCTTTAATTAAGAGAGGTCTTATTAGTTCAAGTTGTAACAAAGTAGAAGATTGCACATCTTGTCATATTGGGAAAGATCATGCTCTTCCTCATAAATCTTCTACCTCTGTGTACACATATCCGTTGGAACTGATCTATGCTGATATTTGGGGTCCCTCTCTCACTCTTTCAATTGATGGCTTTAAATACTTTATTAATTTCGTTGATGCTTACACCATCCATAATTAGATCTATCTCTTGTCCAATAAATCACAAGTTTCTGAGGTGTTTGATAACTTCAGAAAAATGGTGGAATTACAGTGTGGTCATCGAATTAAACAATTACAAACTGATAATGCTCTGGAATTTAAGAAACTCTCAAAGCATCTTGAAGGATTGGGTATTATCCACAGATTTTATGTTCCTTATAGCCATCAACAGATGGGAAGTGTAGAAAGACGTCACAGACACACAGTAGATACAGCAATCACCATGCTGGATTTTTGTTTTCTCCCTGATCAATTCTGGTCTTATGCAGTAGTGGCAACAACACATATATATAATTTGAATCCAACCAGCACACTTGGAAATATATCACCATTAGAGGCTTTATCTCACAAAATTCCAGACCATGACAAACTCAAGGTGTTTGGATCGAGATGCTTTCCTTGTCTCTGAAATCAAAGAAAAAATAAGCTTTCACCAAAATCTAAACCTTGTGTATTCCTTGGATATCCAAGGAACCAAGATGGTTATCTCTGCTATGACCCTGTGGGATCATAAGTTTTTTTTTTTTGAAGCAATTAAATTTCATTAGAATAAGGGTAATGCCAAGTTTACAAAAATAGAGAATAGAAATAAAAATAGAAGTAAAAGAAATGAGCAAAAAGCTCATTGACTCTCTCCCATTAACTATGTAGCCTAGTTATACAGTAACTAGATACGCTGCCTCAGGAGGTTGGTCTCCCATACTTCCATCATAGATGTCTCTAAAGGGTGACAACAACTCTTCTTGTAATACACTGAATCAAAGGAGAGACTGATGTCTTTAATGACCTCCTTAAGGATTACTTCAGGAGGCCTACTAGTGTGCTGTCTATATCTCTTATTTCTCTCCGTCCATATATGCCACGACAAGCATCCAATAGCATTCCATATTAACCCCCAAGGGGGAGAGTGGCGCGTAATCTTTTGTGCTGCCTCCGTTAAATCCCCTAATCTAATATCTGGACTGGATTGAATAGGGACTGGAATGTTCATTATTTTCCAGAAAGCGGAATCCAGGTGTTCCGCCAACGGAATTAATAGAGATCTAGAATAAGAACAGTTAAAGAAAAGATGACTCCTAGTTTCATCTTCCATATTGCATAACAAGCAAACAGAAGACACTTGTACTCTCCAACTTCTCAACTTCTTGAATGTGTTTAGGTGACCCCATTTCACCCTCCACAA
Source organism: Zostera marina (assembly GCA_001185155.1). Classification (NCBI taxonomy): domain Eukaryota; kingdom Viridiplantae; phylum Streptophyta; class Magnoliopsida; order Alismatales; family Zosteraceae; genus Zostera; species Zostera marina. The sequence continues at coordinate 326,155 of LFYR01001054.1, read as the reverse complement.
CAGAATAGAGAATTTTGTCGGCATCTTCGACCAAATTCCCTCAGCTAACATGTCTTTATGCTTTTTATTTCTAATACTTTCTACTATTCCCCCCAATTTATTTATCGGAGTACCAGATCTCCACACAATCGTACTATTGACCCTACAATCCAAACATTTATCCACTAGGCTTCTTTCTGAAACAAAAGCTTTTCAAAAATGCGAATCCACAGTAAGCCTGATTTGTATATCATTAAACACCTTTCCTTTAATATACCTATCTTGGATCCATTTTACCAGAATAGAATCGCTCCTATCCTAGTACTTTGAAACTCTTTTAATATTGGTTGCAGTAGTAATAATAGGAAGGTCTCTAACCCCTAGACCCCCTTCACCCTTTGGGAAGGACCATTTGGGCCCACGAGATCCTTTTCCTTCCGTCCCTTATAAATCTATAAGCTAACCTTCTCACCTTCTTAGCCACAGAGTCAGGAATAGCCATACCTTGCGCCCAATAAGTATACTTTCCAGCTATTATCCAGTTAACTAGTTGTATTCTCCCTCCATATGAAAGACATTTCCCGCTCCATCTTGCTAAGAGCGCCTCTATAGACTGAATTAGCTTCCAGCACTGTCCAAATAACTTTTTCTTTCCCGTGATTGGTAACCCTAGATATGTTATAGGTAGACTTTTAACAGTATATCCTAAGATATTATGCAAAGATTGATTTTCTGCACATACTTCTGAGAAGGTGGAGGAGCTCTTGCTCGCATTTACTTCCAATCCTGAGAATAATGAGAATTTCTCAAGCACCGTTTTAATTGCATTAAGCGATTTCGGATTTGCCTTTGAAAATATGAGGATATCATCTGCATACATGAGGTGAGATATAGAAGTAGCTCCTTCTCTTCCTCTCCCTGCACCCCCCAGGTGGGGGCCAGCAACCACAATCTTATCCATAATCATGCCCCTCCCCTTACTGGAGATTTCAGAGACATGTGCATCCCGTTCTATTGATTGGGATCCTATAATAGTCGAGTGAGCATCTCCCTTACTCACCCTTTCTAGCTGCCCTTGTCTCTGGACAGCTTCATCTCTAGAAACAACATCCTCAAGATGTGTTCCCCCTACCAGAGGACCCTTGCTGGAGGAAGATTGCATAGAAAGCATCCCCTCCTCTTCCGAACCCCTCCTACTCGTAGGGAACACACCCTCCACTTTGTCTACCGCCCCACTTTCTAACAACTTCTGTATTATCTCAACATTTCCCCCTTCACCTTGGGAAACATCAGTTCTTCCTTGCCCTCCCTTTTCCATAGGGACGTTCCCTTGGCTGCTCACACAATGGGGGACATCCCCAACCTTCTCCAACTCCACCCATCTGTTGGATATAGATATCGGAAGCGAACTTACTGTCTTCAGCTTGTTCCGTCCTTGGCTCCAGTCCCCTTCCCTATCATGAGGGATTATTACAGTGGCTTCCGCTTTTGAGATGGGGGGAGGAGGAGGAGGGACTTTCTCTATAAGTGGTCGACAACATTTTTCCGACCAGTGACCAAAAAATCCGCACGTCCGACACTTTTGTGGCTTTGACCTGTATTTCACTGTCAGCGTATGACATGTTTCCTTCCCATTTTCCTCTCGAATCATTATTTTAATTTGCCCAGGAAATCTGAAATTCGGTTTACTTTGGAAACAAATTCTAAGAGATTTTGGGTGAGATATCGTATCCATAAGCTCTCCATATAAAGGAATACCTAAGACGCTAGTTATCCTGTTTACCGCATCCTTAGAAAACATTCCTGGGAGAAGATTTCCAATGATTGCCCATTGGAACATCGTTTCATAACATTCATTATGGATAACATTCGGAGGGAGCTTGCTAACTTTGAACGGAGTGTCACAAAATCTATCCCATGATCGATCACACGAACGGAAATAATCCGCCGCCTCCCTAAACCTAACGTCAAAAGTAGCATCCCGGAATGTTACGATTTGAATATCTCCATTAACCCCCCATTTTCTTCTCAATAGACAGGTCATTGCTCTTATGGACGGAACATCACCCATTACTCTGAGTGAAATCCTAAGTGCTCCCTCTAACTTAGGGAGGAGAAGCTGAGATCTCCGCATGGAAGCACAAGCAAACTCCTCCCTCTCTGAGGGTTGTACAAACTGAAGTCTTCTCAGATCTCCAGAATCAGGAGTGGACACCTTCCAGTTGTTTATCATTCCTTGGTCAAAAGCCTCTTTCTTCCTACCCCCATTTCTTCTATAACTCCCATCCTTAGGTTGCTTCCCAGACCCTCTGAATAGATTCTTTTTTCTTTCCAAATTCTTTTCAAACATCTCATTTCCTTTGAAATGTCTCCAGAGCGCCGTCCATCAAGAAAAAGGAGTAAGAGAGTTACCTCCTTAAGGTTTAACAACACACAACCTATACTACACAAGGAGAAATTGAGGTGGGTGTAAAAAACCCGGGTGTGGTCTATGCCATCTTTTGAATTGTGGTCTATGCCATCTTTCTCCTTGAAAAACCCTGCTCTTGGGTCAATTCTTACCTTGTATTTCTATATTTTATGTGTTCTTAAACTCTAAGTTAGTGACCCTCTCTTCAGAGTGTCTGTAGCTAAGTTTGTATGGAGACGAGTAGGGAGACACAACAACAAAAGCAAGCAAAATATAAGTCTATATGGAAGAGAGCAAAAGTTAAAAAAAGAAACGAAAAATATCTGGATTTCAGCCTCCAGAATTTCCCCTCCAGTCTCGGCCAATCAACAAGCCAAAGAATCCACGAGCAGAAGGCAGTTAAAGACACACAAGTTGTTCACGATCCACCAAATCAGTAAGCAAGCAGAAATTGAGCAGACCGCACATGAATCCAGATGTGAAATCTTGAGTGAAACGCCAAATTGCAATGTGGAAAACGCAATGTGAAATCGTAAGCAGAACGAATCAGATGTCCAGAGCAAGAATCAGATGTCCAAAACAAGAATCAAATGTCCAGAACGAATCAGATCGCAAGAATTTCTCATTTGGTCAATTGGATCACAAGAATGTCCTAAATTTGCAATTTGAATCGATTTGGAAGACCTGCTGTCCAAGAATGTGCAACCCAAAATCTCGCAAATCTCAGAAATCACAAGAAGAATAATCTTCCATCCCGAGCAGTCCTCAGTTGAAGCATACTGATGCAAGAAAGTGGGCAGAAATCACTAGCTAGATACTGCCAGAAATTACAGGCAAAATCGCAAGCCAAAGTCGCGTGAATATGCAGAATCCCAACCCCTAAGTGAAGAAATCACAATCAGTCTCAGAGTGTTCAATTACGAGCAGAATCGCAGAGATCGCGAAGTCTGATCACAGAAGAAACACGAGCTAAACTGAATCTTACGTGCAAAAGATCGCGAGCATATCCAAGAAAATCGCGTGCAAGAACCGCGGGCAAGAAATCCTGATCGCGAGCAGAATCGCGTGCGAAATCACGATCAAGAAGAAATCGCGTGCCGTAGCTAACCTTCTGATCGCGGAAATCTGCAATCGTGGATTGCAGAAATGCAAAACTGATCGCAAATGCGATCTGATCGGATAGTAAAAGGTCACGGAACGTAGTGGCGATCTGATCGATTTGGAATCACGGATGTAAAATCGCAATCCGATAACGGAAGCAACGGATGTGCAAGATCTGGAAATCGTGAGTAACGACGGGAATGCGAATGTCAAGACTGGAAATCTGAAGCAGGCGGCGAGAAATCACGGATGTGCAGCACTCTGGAACAGATCGAGAATGGAGCAGCAAGACGCGGAAGTCCTATCGCATCGGAGGCATTTTTTTGCTTTGGGTGCTTTAGCGCGTTTCTTCCAATACATTTGGGATCACCCCGCTTTTTCGGGATCATAAGTTATATGTCTCTCGTGATGTCAAATTTGTGGAGGGAGAATTTTCTCTCAATCAAATGCTCAAAGGAGAAGAAGCAGCCTCAGAATATCATCTGAAAAATTATTCTAATATTCAGTTGGTCAGACCAGCTCCAAAGTCAGTCAGTTCAGGCTCAATTACAGCTGAATCAGGTGGTCCATCTAGTGCTGATATAACAATTATATCAGGCAGGAATCCAAATTCAGAATCAGATAGTGTGTCTCCCTTCACTCTCACTGATAACTCACCTCCGGTGAACGTCGAGGGGGAATCTCAAGCCAGTGATTTACAAAATCAGACTTTATCAGGTGAAACTTCTCATGCAACAGAGCAAGTTCAGGACACCACACCTCCTCTCACACCACCCACATCACCAGAGCAAGTTCAGGATACTCCAATCTCTGGCTCCCTTTATACACTGTCTCCCACTACAACTGACAGTGGAAATGAGGATGGTGAGGAAATTGAGGTTGTCCCAAGAAGAACCAGAGCAGCAAGTGGCATTATCAAACCTCTGAAATATAATCCAAGCTTCGTTTTATCTGTACAAGCAAGTAAAATCCAAATTCCCAAATCACCAAAGCATGCCCTCCAAATTCCTGAATGGTAGCAGGCCATGAAGGAGGAATATGAAGCTTTAGTAAGGAATGAAACATGGCAGTTAATTCCCAGATCTATGGAAGATAACATCATCAACACAAAATGGATTTTCATGGTCAAATCCAAAGATGATGGGACTGTTGAAAGGTATAAAGCCCGTCTAGTGGCTAATGGAATGAGACAGATACAAGGATCTGATTATACCCATACATTCAGTCCAGTTATAAAAGTCAATTCAGTCAGAATTGTTTTAACAATGGCTATATCTAATGGATGGTCATTAAAACAAATTGACATCTCTAATGCATTTTTGCATGGTAAGCTGAATGAAAGAATAGTAGTATCACAACCATCTGGATATGTTGATAATAAATTTCCAGATCATGTGTGCCTGCTGCAAAAAGCCCTATATGGGCTTAAGCAATCTCCAAGGATGTCGTACACCAGATTGAAGGATTTTCTTGTTTCTGTTTTCTTCAAAGAATGCTCTTCTGATCCATCACTGTTCATCCTTCTTCAACAAAACATTAAGATTTTTCTATTTGTTTATGCTGATGACATTGTCATCACAGGATCAGATAACATCAGAGTATAAGAAATCATTCAGAAAATGAGTAAAGAATTCACACTAAGAGAACTGGGTGATCTCAAATATTTTCTTGGAATTCAAGTCAATCCTACGAAAGAAGGATTACATCTGTGCCAGAAACAGTACTTGTGCAATTTACTGAGAAGCTGCAATTTTGATCATCTAAAACCCTCAATTACACCCATGGGTGATCTCAAACAGTTATTTATTGACAGTCCACCAATTGCTGATCATGGTGAATATAGGAGAATTATTGGATCTCTCCAATATCTCACACTCACAAGACCAGAGATTCAGTTTGCTGTCAATAAACTCTCTCAATTTCTTGCTGCTCCTACAGAAGTTCACTCGATTGCAGTTAAGAAATTATTGAGATATCTCTCAGGCACTCAAACAACGGGTATTACTCTAGGAGGGATGACAGATTCTCCATCACTGCATATACTGAATCTGACTGGGCAGGGGATATAAGTGTAGAAAAAGTCAAACTGGATTTTTATTCTTTATTGGAGGCACTCTTGTGGCTTGGGCTTCCAATAAACAGACCACTGTCTCCAGATCTACCACCGAGGCAGAATACAGGGCAGTGGGTACAGAAGTTGAACACATGAAATCTGTAAGATCATTACTGCAAGAACTTGGGGTGGAAGTTCCTCTTCCCATGAATTTTTTTTGTGACAACTTGAGCATCACGTTTATTGCTCAAAATCCAATAAGTCACACAAAAATGAAGCACACTGCTCTTGATTTCAGTTTTATAAAAGAAAGAACAGAGAACTAGTCATTACAAGTTCTGCATATCAGTGGTGACAAGCAGTTGGCGAATATTCTGACAAAGTCATTGAGACCTGCCCTATTCTTAAATCTAAAGCTCAAACTTGTGTATCAGGCTCCACAAGTTTGAGGGGGAATGTTAAAATAAATATTAGAGTAAATACAATTATTTACTCTAATTAGTTAAAGTAGAATTACTTTACAGTACATTTCTGTTTTTACTTTATTTCTGTTTTTACAGTGTACTGATCCACTACCTCAAGGTAGTTGAGATCTACTTTTCACTTTTCCCAACCTATATATTCAATAGGTTGTGGCTAATGGACATTACGGTTTTCATTGCCAATCTTTAGCAACTTTCATTTCAGTTCATATCTTTGATAATATGAATCTACATCCTATAAGAAGCAGTCTTTCACAGATTGAAATACAAGCTATACGCTCATGGGAGTCCAACCTCTTGAGGCTTCAGTCCTTGGCCAGTTAGTCAGGGTCATAGCTGTATAAGAGATAGACAATGTTTTTACATTTACTGTACTTGCATTTCCCTATATTCTGTAATCTTGGGCTATGCCCAACCTCTTTTTTCAGTAATGAAAGTTTTAATTTCTCAAATAAAAAACCTACCAGACCAAGATTTGTTCTGATGTGTGGCTGTGTGCATATCTTCTCTTCCTATTGCATCTAGAGATGTACCATCTGCCAAATACACCTTTTTAAGGTCTGTTGGGTGATAGTTGACCGGCATATCCTTATGATGTATAGAGTACAATGATGCTCTTGAATCAAGCCCCCAAGAGTTCATTTTTATGTCAACACAACACACCAGAACATCATCATCAGAATCCTCTGAAAAGGGTCAGAATATATGCCTTTCTGCCTTCTTGCTCTTGGTGAATTTGTTTGGTCCAAACAGTCCTTTTAAAGTGCCCATTTGAAGCTTTGAATTTTGTTTTTTTGAAGCAGATATTTTTTTTCATTTAAAATAATGAGGGGCAATGCTTGAATTATATTGGAGAAGCAAAAAAAGGGAGTTGGGCTTGTTGACCTATCGACACTTTCCAATTGACTGTGCTATCTAGTGATAATCATCTATACAGACTGCCTCAGGAGGTTGAAGTTCCCCTTTGAATTGCAATTCCAATTTCCAATAGATAACCCTTTTAGCTCTATTTGTAGATTTTGATATGCTTTTGCCAGTTGTGGGTTTTAAAAGGAGTGTAACACGAGGACTTCCCATTTCCCAAAAAGCCGCCCATCTCAATACTACTCTTAGATTTAGGTCTACGGTCTACCTCTTATGGAATCCATTATCAGTGCTAAAGAGCTCTTACTTGAGCTTGTTGCATTAATTTTTCAAAGATCTTCAATAATTTGTTTGTGATGACCGATAATAACTGTTATAGATATTCATTTTTATGAACTTTTATTGCATTTACATTATTTTTGTTCTCAATTAGTGATAAGATCCTTTCTATTTTCCGTATAAGGTGAGAAATCTTGGCAAACCAGTGGAGTTAGCAGGTCAATATTACTTAGATGGGGCTGACGAGGTGCAAGTTACACAATTTGAATTATTAACTATTTTATAATATATTTATGCCGACTTTATTTCCAGATTAGCTTCTTGAATATCACAGGTTTCCGTGATTTCCCTCTAGGTGACTTGCCCATGTTGAAGGTCTGATTTGTTGAAAATAAATAGTGTGCTACAATTTACATAGTCTAAATTCCATCTCACTAAATCCGTTAATCGTATGATTGATTTGCGATTCAAAGTTGCACATGTTTTCGCTTCATTAATGTCATCTCAAATGTTTGCCAGGTATTGCGCTACACTTCAGAAACTGTGTTTGTACCACTAACAGTTGGAGGTGGTATTAGAGATTTCACAGATGGAAATGGAAGGTAGTATTTATGACTTTATTTTTAAAATTTTTAAAACAAATAATTATCAATGTACGATTACTAATTAAGATTTTGGAATAAACCTTCCATTTTTTTTAAATTTTCAAATGAAGCAGTTCAGTATAATTGTTTTTCATTAGGTACTATACAAGTCTGGAAGTGGCATCTGAATATTTTCGATCTGGTGCTGATAAAATTTCAATTGGAAGCGATGCAGTTTACATTGCAGAAGCGTACATAAAAACTGGGGTATATTTTTTTTTGAGTGATTTTTTAAACTATTTTATTGTGACATTTTTTTAAATTCCAGTTGAAAACTGGAAAGAGCAGCATAGAGCAAATTTCTCGGGTTTATGGAAATCAGGTCAATGTGTTCCATTTTTTTTCTTCTTTGCATATTTTTTTGGATAATTTAAGGTGTAAGAATATAAAGAATTACATTTTTGCATGTGCATGTGGCTATATTATGTGTAATCTTATGAATCATGATGCTATAGTAAATTTCATCCATTGGCTTCCTGTCCTTGGCTGAATGTAAATAATCATTGGCTGTAATAATCCATTGGCTGTAATAATCATGAGGCCGTTTATTCTTTAACTGTACATATTCTGAGGTAGCACATTTTGTTATTTTAGTAGTAAATTATTAGAGATAATGTAAATTAACTCCTAAACATGTTACAAGGATAAGGAAGCATGCTTATCATGTCAAGTCAAGTCCTGATCGTGCATATGGATAAGGAAGCAACACCTTCCTTATTAAGTAATAGTGTTCACAATTAGGATGGAAACCAACGGTCATCCATAGTCTGTATTCTGTAATGATCTGCAAACTCTATATAAATACAGAAAAAGCAACATAAGAAAAGGGAGATTGATTCCCACCAAACATCTAATCCATAACTCTATTATAAATGTCATAGTCTATAGTCATATAGGAAAGTGTCGATGAGCTTGCTCATCTTCTTTTTTTTGTCTCCATTTTGATGAGAAAATTTAATTACATAAAAAAACTGCACCAAAGTTGAGAGACCAACATTCTGGGAGGGCATGTCTAGTTATTATTTTCTAGATAACATAGCCATATAGGACATAGCGTCAATGAGTTTATTCATCCCCATGTATTTTGTTTTTCTTATTTCTAATGAAAATCTTTAATTTCATCAAAAATAATAATTAACATAAGTAATTGTGTATCAACATTCAATTTCTTTATAGTATTTTTTTATTGTTACTGCCTTTATTAGTTTTCTTTATTCTGATATATAGGCCGTGGTAGTAAGCATTGACCCTCGTAGAGTGTATATCAGAAGTCCAGATGATGTGGAATTTAAAGTTATCAAACTTTCTGCACCAGGTTTAGTAAATTAATGAAATCACCACCAAGAGTAAATTGTCATTTAGTATAGTATATTTTATTAATGTGATTTACCGATCTATCTTTTGTTCTTCTGCTCTGGTTCCAGGTCCACGTGGAGAGGAATACGCATGGTATCAGTGTACAGTAAGTCTGTTATCCTTGACAGCTCACTCACCAGTCCCCATTTCTGCATGCAATCCTTATATTCTGTAGTGCAAATAAGTTATATTCTGTGATCCTATTAAAATGCAGTTTATTATTTTTCTTCACTTATAGTTTACACTTTACACTTTTAGGTCAATGGTGGCAGAGAGGACCGTCCAATTGGAGCATATGAGTTTGCTAAAGTTGTGGAAGAACTTGGTGCTGGAGAAATAATGCTGAACTGCATTGATTGTGATGGTAGGATAACACTGAACTGAACTTGTTCCATTTTCGTTTTAAAACTCCCTTAACGTTTTATTTATATTTATTCATTACACAGGTCAGGGCAAAGGTTTTGATATAGATCTTATCAAGTTGATATCAGATGCAGTTACCATCCCTGTAATTGCAAGCAGTGGTGCTGGCTGTGTTGAACATTTCTCAGATGTTTTTCAGAACACACATGCTTCAGCTGCTTTGGCTGCCGGTATCTTCCACAGGAAGGAGGTAAATTCAGTTTTCTTCCATAGCCATCACTTTTAATTTTTACTATTTTGATCTATGCTATTAAAACTTAATGTTGGATTTCATCTTTTTGTGTCCGTGCAGGTCCCTATACAAGCTGTTAAACAACATTTGTTAGGGGAAAACATTGAGGTTCGGATTTGACCGATATGAAGAGTATTGGTACTAAAATGCTCTTCAGTAATCTCGCTTCTGATATTCTTTTAATAACGATCAGCATGATCTTGAAAATTTCCTTTGTTTTTCAGACTAGAAATTGACATGATGTTGAAGCTGTGCATTATGTTTTGCTGAAATATTGAAATCACATTTTGATTTGCTGAAGAAAAAGACATCTGATAGACTGATATCATATTGAACAATAAAAATTCTATTAATGAATCTAGAGAAAAATCTACATCGATAAATATTAACAAGGCAATCAATAAAATATTCCATCAATGATCCTCAGTTAAGGGTAAGAACGGGTCTGGATTGTTCAAATGATTGATAGAACCTTCCAACCAAGATCTGGCTTGAAAACATGGTCTGCGAGTCCTATTAGCGAGATCCTCAGCGAGGTTGAGTTTCTCCTTGGTGAATTTGGTGTTTGGGTTGTCCATATTTTGTTTATCGAGTCACTCTAACAGGTAATAGCAAAAATCAAACCAGTCTTTGACAAGGACAACTAGTAGATGAGAGGGATTGATTATCTACATCTGGGGAAAATACCTACATAGCAAGACTCAAACTCTCACGTTCAGAAAATTGAAGATTGCAAGTACCTTCGTTTGCTGCAATTTGAAAAAAGAATCTAAAAGTCACATCTTTTCAATTGTTTTTATTTCAGGTTTCTTTTAATTTCATTAGATAAATATCTAAATTTTATCTTCTAGAAAATAATCAATATTCCAGTTTTCATCCAATCAAGTTGATATATTAGACTGGGGATTTTATAAAGGCTGAGCAAAAATTCACACCCCCTCCCCTCTTAAGGGTTATTATGAAATGTCATTGGATGCTTGTTGTGACATATATGAACAGAGAAAAATAAAAGATATATACATCTCGTTAGTAGACCTTTTGAAGTAATCCTTAAAAAGATCATTAAAGACACTGATTTCTCCTTTTAACCGGGGTGTTATAAGAAAAATTGTTGTCATTTTTTAAAGACATTTATTATGAAAGTATGTAAGATCAATCTTTTGAAGCGATGTATTTACTTAATATATAATTAGACTACATAATTAATGAAAGATAGTCAATAAACTTCTTATTTATTTATTTTACTTCTATTTGTATTGCTATTTTTTACATTGTATTTTGGATTTTTGGGCATTGCCTTTTTTTTAATAAAATTAAATTACTTTAAAAAAAAACTCAAATTCTAAACCCTCATAAATTGTTAGGTTTTCAAGTATCAATTATCATATTCTGAATTTTCAAAATTTTTAGTATGGTTAACTTCATAGTTGATCCATGGATGATTTATGATTTACTTTTTTTAAAATACCTTTCTTTTATTTACTTATAATTTTTTGTATTCAAATTTCAAAGGTTTAAACATGAAAGGTATTTTTTTATAAACTATAAGTCTATATTAATTATTATTAATTTGATGATTTGTTTTTCTTCCCCCTTCTTTTTGCGAGTCCGAGATTCCTGATCTGTCTGAATCGCTCTAATTCTCCTTCCTTCAAAAAAAATCCAAAGCAGCCCATTTCAGAACTCCAAGAATTCCGTGGTTGGTAGTTGGTGGAATTCATCTTGCTTCCTTGTTCGAATGTATGTGGGTAGGGTGGGCGAATCATTTCCTTTCTGTTTCCGGAAGACTTGAGGGTTTTGCTCATACTTTTCTTTACTTTCTATCAGAGAATGAGGGGTCAGTTATAATCCCAGATCCGACAGCTTTTGTGGGAATTGTGGACATGCGAGGATTTCGATGAAGCTCCTGGACCATGGTCAGTGGGAATCCATCGTTTTTGGAAAAAATATATATAATTAAAATTAAAAATTCTCGATGCAATTTTTTCATGTGAAAATGGAATTTCTCGATTTGGGGATTTTGTAATCATATGAGCTGTTCTTGATTTTGGGCTTCTCGTTTTTTTTTGGATTCTCAAACAAATATTGTTTCATTTGAGCAATAATATATGTATTTTGAATTTCTTCAATACCCATAATTTTAGTTTCTTTCTCGTCTTCCAAATGTAGTTTTTTCATACAATTAAACCATGATTTGTAGATACTGGAAAGTCGAGTATTTTAGTTTTCACCATGATTGATAGAAGATTTATATAAAGAGAAGAATGAAGTGCTTGTGTTCCGGAGAGAATATTAAAACTGAATATGATGTTGTTCGATCCTCCAACTCCATTAACTCTTCTCAAAATGGTGAAGGCGAAAATAACAAGCTTGACACAGGCAACATTGAGGAAGCTGAGTCTTCTTTGCGGGAGGGCGGATGCCTTAACTATGAGGTTGGCATCTTATTTCTTGCTTGTTCCCTACTCTTTGCTAATTTATAGCAGTTTTTTATTAATATTGGAAAAACCAGAATGAAGATTTTTCAAGTTTCAAGCAAGCAAATAATTATATATATAGGCCCAGGTGGTTGAGAGCAGCCACCTGACCCTGATTCTCTAAAATGGATCTTACGGTAAAAAAAATCTGATAATCGACGGACCAGATTGAGTGTGCGCACCTGGGCCGCATCCAATCTGGCGCTTATATATATATATATATCTTGGACATATTGATGATTTGATGCTTTTCAATCTACACTCAAGTATTTTTTTCACTTTGAATAACCATTTCTCTGGAGCTCTTATTTCATCTGTAAATTTCTTAAACATTTCATGCGAAAGTGAATCTTTTTTACAGTGCTCTTTAAATATAACACTAATTTTAACCAATGCATGAATTGTCTGAAACCCTGATTTGTTCACTGATTAATATCATCTGAAACATTCAGAATTTTAGAGGAGACAGTTCTAGTGATTTCATGATATTAAAATTTGCATGAGTTTATTTGTTCAACCCCCATATTTATCAACTTCAAATGTAATCATGAGTAATTACGTTTTCTATGATATGTTATCAAGGAGTTTTACACGTCAATAATCAATACCTTAATTGGGTAGGGACTTCCTTTCTTAAAATAATTATCATCTGAAACTTTTTATTGTTATTTTTAAAATTTTCTTCATAACACTTTTATTCACAGGAAGCAAGAGCATTACTTGGTAGGCTTGAATATCAAAGAGGAAATATAGAAGCTGCTCTTCGTGTTTTTGATGGAATAGATTTTTCTGTAGTTATTCCCAAAATAAAGGCATCAATAGCCAGAAAATCTATACCTCGCAAGTATAGTTCCAAAACTTCAAATAATTATACACCAATGTCTATGCATGCCATCAGCTTACTCTTTGAGGCAATCTTTCTAAAGGCCAAATCTCTTGAGAAGCTGGGAAGGTTTAAAGGTATTGATAATTTGTATTATGTTATTTATGTATAAACACGCTATCACAATATTAAATTTTAATCCACAAATGATAATTTTTTTTATCAACTACACAAAGTGGCTGAGGGCATACATGCATATTGTATAGACAATAAAAAAAAGACATGCATATTGATTTTCACCATATTACATATCAATTTAAGGATATACTAACATTTTTTTGAATTTTACAGAAGCTGCGAAATCATGTAGTAGTATTCTGGATACGGTGGAATCCGCATTGCCAGATGGCTTGCCCGAAAACTTCGGCATGGATTCTAAACTTCAGGAGATGATCGAAAGAGCTATTGAATTGCTTCCTGAATTATGGAAATTAAATGGATTATTTAAAGAAACTATCTCAGCATATCGTAAAGCTCTTCTCTACAGATGGAATCTTGACTCTGATACCATAATAAGAATACATAAAGATTTTGCTGTGTTTCTTCTCTATTCTGGTGGTGGTGATGCGAGTCCTCCTAATCTTCGGTTTCAATTGGAAGGTTCTTATATTCCCCGTAGCAACACCGAAGAGGCAATCCTTCTTTTGATGATTCTCCTGAGAAAATTTGCCGTTGATAATTCTAAATGGGATCCTTCTGTCATTGATCACCTGATCTTTGCTCTTTCTGTTTCTGGAGATCTGGGAACATTAGCCAAGCAGATAGAGAGTTTACTTCCCAGAGTGATGGATAGATATGAGAAGTGTTATGCTCTTGCGCTTTGCTATTTTGGGAAAGGTGACAGTGTGATTTCCTTAGATCTTCTGAGAAAAATAACAACTGCTAAAGAGAAACCGATGACCCATTTGAAGGCTTTGTTGCTAGCTTCCAAGATTTGTGAACAGAAGAATGCAGAAGAAGGTGTGGTCTATGCACGAAGGGCTCTGGATGTTTCGAAATACGGATGTGATCAGATTGAAATTGTCATTAGGTTTTTACTAGGGATTTCTCTTTCAGGGGCCACAAGGTCATCTCCCTCATCAAACTCAATAAGATTTTTGAAACAGGTTGAATCTCTTAAAGAACTTGAAGTTGCCGAGACACTTACAAAAAACAATGTGGATGTTAATATCATATACCACCTGGCTTTGGAGAATGCCGACAAGAGGATATTGGATGTTGCATTGCATTATGCAAAACTGTCGCTAAAACTTGAATGTGGGTCAGATTTAAGAAGTTGGATTCTTCTTGCACGGATATTTTCTGCTCAGAAACGGTTTGATGATGCTGAGATTTCCATTGATGCTGCTCTCGAACAAACTGGGAGATGGCAACAAGGAAAATTACTCCGACTCAAGGCTAAAATTCAAATTTTGAGGGGAATGTTACGAAATGCAATTGAAACCTACACTCGGATTCTTGCTCTTCTTCAATTGAAAGCTAAAAGCTCCGGAATTGGTGTACTTCTCAAGGTTTGTGAAACTAAATTTAATGTTTTTCTAATTTGAATCTAATTTTTAGCTCATTAAAATGAAATAAACACAATGATAAAACAAACGTATTAAAACTTAAAAATGTCGTTTCCATATATAACGATGAATGCCATTACACTTACTAATGATAGGGTGATGAAGACTATGATAGAATCCTAGAAACAGAAACATGGCATGCTCTGGCTATTTTGTACATCAGGATGTCGCGATGGAATGATGCAGAGGTTTGTCTTTCCAAATCGAAGGCCATTGATCCTTTTTCTGCTTCCTGGTGGCATACCAAAGGTACCTAATAACTAATAATCATCTTGATTTCTCATTAAAATTAAATTCTGAATTTTCTATAATCTTGCAAAGTATTCGCCGCTCGTTTTTTACAAATTCACCCAACTACCTCAAATTTATTTCCTGTTTTCGCAATTCTTATTGTAGAAAGAAATAAAATCTTTAATTTTCAATTCAGGAAAACTCTATGAATCCAAAGGTATGCCTAAAGAAGCTCTGCAAGCCTATGACACTTCCCTCGAAATTGAAGACACACATGTCCCAAGCTTAATCTCGTCTGCCGTCATTCTTAACCAACTTGGCGATCAACATCAAACAAACTTTGCAATCATTCGAGGCTTCCTAACTGACGCCCTTAGAATAGATAGAACAAACCATGAAGCCTGGTATCATCTTGGCCTACTACACAAATTTGCGGCCAGCACTAGTAATGGTGGAGGTATCTGGTCTACTTTGGAAGCTGCTGAGTGCTTTCAAGCATCCGCACTTCTTCAAGAAACCGCACCCATCGAAGATTTTAGATTATAATTGGATTACAAGCAATGTATATTTTTTTGTAAAACTCATGGCTTAGTAGTGTTTCTATAGAGATGTAATAATTAGTAATAATGTTCTTGTTTGATTATATCTTATCTAAGTTAACTACTTAGGCTTTATGTAATATATGTGTTTACACTAATACCGATTTTTTGTGTGCGAAAAACAACAGAAACTCTTTCTTCTTGAAGAAATAATATTTGAACCCTCGGTGAAAAGCTAAACGAGATCGAACATCATTTTTTTATATAAATGAGAGTATATCACAGTCACATAATATATCATCGATTATATCGTGGTGAAGATTAAATGAAAATTACGTGTACAGCGAGATTAGAATCTTTAACAACCTTAATATAGTTAATGTAATCAGTTAAACTAATTTCTCAAATTTATTTTATTTTCAGTTGAATTTAACTGGAGATAGATGTGTTTGGAATTTTGGACAATTTCAACATGTTTGGAAAAACATACATTACAGACAAAAACAACAACTAAACTAATTTCTCAATCAATCCCCTTTGATCACTCTTACTCTTTCTTCAAGCAGTCCCACTTTTCAATGCTCTGTCCAATCTCACTTCAAAAGGAGTGGAGTGCCAATTCACCCTCTTATCCTGAAATCATTGATTTTTTTAAAAAAGTCATCACATCCCTAAAATCAAATAGTCAACGATTGATAAAAGTCAACACATCCCAAAATTAAAATAGTCAACGATGGGCATACGTACCTCTCTATACTTGCTAGTGGTATTTGGAATCCCTTTAACGGCGGCGGTGAACGTCGTCCCCCCGTCGTTTACACCATCAGTACCGCTGCATTTCCAATAACTTCCGACTGTTCCAAAAATCGGCATCTCAACGTCGGGACTCTTTCTTGGAGACATCTTCTTTGTCGAAATCGGGGAATGCTTGATATCCTCCACTGTCAATGCCCCTAGAATCGGCCTCTCCTCCGGGGATTGCATCGCCGGTGAATGCGAAAAGGACGGAGAGGAATACACGGAGTGTTCTTTATTGTTAAATGTTTGAATCGTCGACTTGTTCTTTGGTGGCGTCAACCATGAAGATAGACTAGTGTCCACTGAAACTTCCTCCTCCTCCACTTCCACCTTTGGCGCAGAAAGATTTTCTTTGTCTCGTCGGAGTTTAAGCGTCGTCGGCTGTGGCTTCTTGGGTTGTTGCTGAAGATTGGTCGTCGGAGGGATCGAGTTGAGGTCTTTTAATACGACGGAATTTGAATCTTTTTCTTCTGCTCTGTATATTGGGAGAGAGAAATACGATTCGTATGACTCCTCATCCTCTCCCCCCTCTTCATCCTCCTCGTCGTCTACACCGTCGATGAGGTCAAGGTCTTCATCGTAATAGTCATCTTCGAAATCGGCGTCGTCAGTGCAATCTTGGTAACGGTGGTTCAAAGGATATGCAGCTGTCGGATTGACGATTTCACCGTCTTCTTTTCCCTCTTCTTCCTCATCGTCGCCTCCGTCGAAGAAGAAGTGTCGGTTGTCATCGGTTGTATCGACGGAAGAAGAAGTTGGGTCGTCCTCATCGTCATCGTCGTCGTAGAATGGAGACGGTGGATCATACTCTGTAACGTTTAGATCAAATGTCACCTTTTTTTTCGGACTACTAATCACCGCTGCTACCGTAGTCAGCAGCAGAGCCGTCTCCGGAACTTCAGTTTGCTTATCATCAAGGTCAGGTACCACATCCTCCTTCACAAGATGAGAGGTTTTCATCGGAGTTTCAACCGTCGTTGCTTCAAGATCGACAGTATCCGTTCTTATTGCTTCCCGGAGATCCACTGAAATATTCTTTCTCGGAAAATCCTACAAAAACAAAAACAAAAATTTCAAGAATCAAAACCAACCAACGAATAACAACTTAACAGCGACCTCACCATCTTCTCCGGCGATGGTTGAGTCTTGTTTTTCCGCCGTTTATCGTTCTTCCTATTTCCAAAGCAAGCGAATATATTCCCCATCTCTAAACCTTAATCACTGCGTTTCTCTCTTTCTCCAAAACTGGGTAGGTAGTATTGTAGTAGTGGGATTACCAAAGAATCCCGTCAAAATTCCGGCAAAGGATAGAGAGAGATGATCGGAAGAAAGAGCAAATTAACGGTCCAGAATAGAATAATACAAAATTTGAACTAAATATGACCGTTAGAGCTTGGAACCTTCACATTATTATTCTTTTCTTAATTTCTTCATCCATCGTTAATAAGACATCCTACGGTTTACAATTCAGAACACCAGCTGTGTTTTCTTGTTTGTATTATGTGAAATTTTCATTATGTCACTCGAGTTTTTTATTTTTAACTTTTCACTTAAATTGGAGACTTGGGGTTGTGGTGTAAATTGTAATAATAATAAGGGCTAGATTAATGAATGTTTTTTAATACTTGAGGAGCAAAACGGTGTTTTTGCAAAAGAATACTAGAATATATTTTATAAATTACGAGGGTTGTAAAAGAAAATTGAAAAAAATAGAAAAGATAAATCCAACAAACAAACAATTTCAACTCCCTCCCCGATTCTTTCGTCCCAAAATCCCTTCTCCTCTCTTCAAACATCCTTCGAGAAATGGATCTCAGATCTCCGACCATCGCCGTCCTTGTCGTCGTGCTAGCATCGTCTTTTTGGATTCAATCCAAGGTTTGCATATCTCTGATCCATTAGATTCCGACGTGATTGTGTATTTTTTGCTCGTCTATCTGTCTGTTCTGATTTTTGACGTTTTCTGAATGTGTTCCTTTCTCTTTTGGTTTCTATAGTGCGAAGCAGATGGATCGGTTATGTTTCTCGATGGAACTGATCACACTTATCTCAGGACCGAACGATCTGGAGTTGCGAACAAGGTGATTTTCGTTTCTAGGATCGATCTGTCTCTGCCGTCATTTATTTTTCTTCCTATGATCATTGATTCTCGTTGACTTAGGTTTCGTTCAAATTGGGGATTATTTAAGTCAGAATAGGTTTGATGTTAACCTCTCTCTGGTTTTAGGTTTTGCCGATCATTTAGATTGAGTTTGGAGATTGAAAAGGTTCGACGGTAGATTTTTAGTCATTAAAAAATTAGAATAGAGTTGAAGAATATATCATGTTAATCTCCCATTTGACCTTTTATAGTAGATGATTCTGGAATTTAAAAAATTTCGTAGACCACAACAGCGCATGTTGGAGAATAATGTATGTAAATGCATAATGTTTCTCATGTCTAAAGTTAAAATTTGCATATTCAAATGAACTTCTCCAAAAAAAATCTAAATTGTCTTTGCTAACCATTTTATTTTTTTGATATATTAATATCCTTATATTTTCAGTCTATTCTTGTTCTTTGGAATCAAAAGTGGATTCCAAGATTAGCAAATTCACCTGATCATGCTTTGTGTTTTCTTTTATCACTGCAGATTGATGCCATGACGACAAATGAAATTGCCTCTACAATATCTGTATTGCTTGGTTTTACACCGTCATCTTCTCTTTCTACAGAGTCATCAGCTAAGGTTGTATATTAAGCTATAAGTGATAGATATTGAATTATCAGTAAACAACTAAATATCATTTCATCTATAGCCTTTCTTATCTCATTTCAGCTTAACAATGTTCTCTTGCCAAATCCATTTGATAAACCACATGCTGTATTAGTTCTTGAAGTCAGAGGAATCGGAGGTCAGTTATTTTTATGTAAATTCTGTGATTTGTATTATCAAGTATTCTTTAAAAAAATTAAGATAGATGAAAATATCAAATAGGAACTTGTTTATACTTGTCATTTTTCTTTTTCTCTTAGAATGAATTTATATATTTTCGATGTCTATAGCTCCTCCATTGATGGTTTCCCATCCAAAGTCTGAAGTTGACAGTTCTGTTGGTTATAAGGTTCTTGGTTCTGAAAGTGTGGAGATAGAGCTTTCAGGTAAATGACCTGAGGGTCAAGAGTTTATTTGAATTGTGACAGTGACTATTTGTAGATATGTGATAACTAATTGCTGGTCATGCTTTCCACAGATGAGGATGAAATTTCTGTTGTTTCCATCGATGAAGATTCTACTTGTATTGCTTGTTTAGACAGAGAATTCACTGATCTTGTAATTCTTATATCTTGATGTATTCTACGTAGTAAATACATATTTACATCATTTATTTGTAATTTTAAAATCACATGATGGCAGCTTGATGTATATTCTTATATCTCTGCAGTCATATTTATTAGGAGGATCATATGATGGCAGCATGGAATTACACAGTGGAGAATTGACTTTTACTCTTGCCAGTGGTTCTTCTATGAAATTATATCTTTCTAAGGTCTTCTTTATAGCTTTTAATAATCAAGCATCTCATGTGGACTTAATTTATTGTTGATTTCGTTCTATCACACCTAAACTTTCAATTCATCAGTCTATTGACATTATATGTTTATCGAAAAATTAATTCTTAATGTTGTTTATACATTTCTTATGCAGCAAGCAGATTTGAAGTTTGCATTAGGCCTTGTCAACCTAGTCCGTGGAGTTAAAAACGCAGTCAAAACACACCAAGATCTTACTGGAGCTGACAGAAGCACTGCAGAATTGATCACTGGAGTTTTTACTGGGATTGAAGTGAGTTGATCTGATCTTATCTTTTATTCATTTGATTTGATTTAGATTTAATCATCCTATGTAGCAGGTGTTTTTTATTATTCTCTTACCTCATTTCAATCTGATAATAACCTTAACGAGTGCAAAATCAGTAAAAAGAGCAAAATACGGATAAAAAAAATTCAATAAATTGGAATTACATACATAGAGAGCCAAGGAGGAGGGTTGATAAGTTAATAACTAATTCGAGTTATTGAGTATGTATAGGTTTATAATTGTTGGAAATAATTCACTTCCAACTACAAATGCTGGCGAGGGCATTGATCTTATATTCTTTCATATTGTTAAAAGTATGAAAAGGTCATGGATATTTGGAGTTTTTAGAATCATTTCATGAACTGTCAATTATATAATGTACCTTTCCATCCCATCATTCATTCAAGGTAACATGAACGGTCAATTGTGGATTTTAGTTCATTATGTGCCTATATACTGATAGTCTTAGGATTTATAGCTTGTTTTGCGTATCTGTTCTAAACACAAATCATCTGACAGGCTCTCAAGGAATATGGTTCTGATGCCTCTGAGAAGGGATTGGAATTGCTCCAAACTACATTGTACAATTTATTTTCGCAGTTGCAGAAAGAATACAAAGGTGGGATTTTTCTTCTTATTGAAAATTTGAAATCTTGATATCATTTTTGCAGTCCTGTTTATCCTTTGCAACACAGCATTTTTCATAATTTTTTTATCAATATAGAATATTAAAATCAATTTAGGAAGTTCCATTTTCAGTTTAATGAATTATTATTTATTAATTTTATGCATTTATATTTAATTACCATTTTAAATATAAGGATCATATTTGTAGATTTTCTACTTCTGCCACTTGCATTTGCCATGATTGGGATCGAGAAATTAGCTTTAGTTATATAATATTTACTTCCCTTTATTACTAAGCTCTTTCATTTTTTATTAATGCAGGAAAAATTGTTGGAGTTATAGTGTTTACCGAAAATTCTTCCACCGACTCAGTGTCCAGTTTGATCAGCTTGAAATACCCAGCTCGGATTTCACGAGTGTTAGCACAAGTCGGCCCATCCAAATCGATCATTGCACAGATTGTACTAGTCAGGACAAGTATTGCTTGGATCACAGGGATAATTTTTCTCATAGCCACACTCATGGGAGTAAGTTTTTGTCATAGTCTATACTCATTGATAATTTTTAATTCCTACGAATATACCATGTAATAGGCATTAGTTAATTCTGTTTAATGATTTGAATTTGAATCAATGCATTTTATATGCAGGTATATCTTCTGTTTGATATGCCGCTTACCAGGGATACCCTCCTTTACTGCAATGTTAAGCTTGACTGATCATTTTCATGTTGGAGGTATGATTCAATAGCTCGAAGTTTCCAAGCATTATTGTTATTATTTCTTTTCTGCCAATTAATTTCCCAATTTCTTGGCTCTCTATTTGTTCATTTATTGTGCGCAGCAGCTCTCAAGACAATCGCCCTAAATTTTGGAATAATGAGATCTCAAACATGGATTTTGAGATACTTGCGTGTAATATTATTTACTTTGGGGGGGGGGATATTTACATTGTTAATAAACCTAAATGAGTTTCTTATCCATTCTGGTTTTTGTCTTTCTGAAGATAATTAAATATTATCTGTGAAGATATTTTTTTTGTGAAAAATATTTTTATCATTATGATGTACAAATAAACAGTATCATAGAAATTATGACCAAAAATAAATATTTATTCAACTCTAAAACCCTTCTTGGTCAGTGTTTATGAAAATATTAAGAAAAAATTCATATCCAAATTAGCCTGTTAAATCTGATGCATTTTATATTTTTCGGACACTACCCAAACTTATTTTTCAAAAAAAAAAAAATCTGATTCATTTATTTATCACGTGATATAAAAATAATAAAATGGATTAATTGTAGAGAGTACTAGAGTAGAGATCATATCTTAAAAGACTCCTTACATTTAAGGTTATTTAATACTTTTATGTCAACCGTTGATATCCACCTACTTTAGATGGATCGTTTATTTCAGAAAGTGAAATTTTCATATTTTTTTGATAAGGGTGTTTTTTTATATTAAAAAAGAAATTAAAAGAGTCTACAGAGTGTTAAGAACGAAATACCTTTAATAAAAGTGACGACCAATCCTAAATCCTAATTTAACCCTGTTCTGATTGAAGTCTGACAGTAAAGTGTATTTTTCAGTTTGAATTTTGAAAGAATGTTATTTACTTCTTTTTTTGCTTTTGGACAGAGTCAGACAGACCAGTGTACTTCTCTTATCTTGTTTTTCTTTCCAAAACCCACCCTCTCGTTCTCTACCAGCGATTTGCTAAATAGGGTTAGGATAAGGGGAAAAACGTAACCGAAGATGCACCCTTCAATGTCCAACCTCTCGGTGTTGACATGTCTAACGTCGATGTTGATCCTTCTACCATCGAAGTCTCACAGAAAATATTGGATAAATTCGATGGTTTGTATAACCATTTACTATCTTTCACTCATTATTCTTTTTTCTGTTTGTTTGTTTGTTTGTTTTTCCAATCGTTCATTTTATTTTTGTTACCACTCTCTGTGTTATCGATTAGTTTCTCGTCGGAGGTCTGCTTTTATCCGTCCGCCACAACGCAATCGAAAGGAAAAATGTATCACTTGGCAGAGAAATCCAGTCGAAATGAATCATCTTTTGGAGTTTCTACCGTAGTAGGAACATCAAGTGCAGTAGAAGCATCTACTGATGATGCGACGTATACGGAGTGTACTCCAAGTTCTTAGAAAGAAGTTGGTAATTCAAAGAAAGCAATATCCTCCCCCCTCTGTGGTTTCTAATCCCGGTGCAGACTCTGTCGGTTCTTCAAACATCTGTCATGTCCCTTAGCAGATCCATCAACATCAAAAGTTCTCTCGTTGATGTAGTTCCCGATGAATCCAAATCCGAGGTTTTAGAACATTTGAAATTTTTTATTCATGTCCCTCCGAATATAAAACCATTAAATAAAAAAATCTGAACCGTTAAATATTTTTTTAAATAATTAAATTTCATTAAAAAATAAGAATAATATCCAAATTAAACAAAGTATAAAATAAATAAACAAAAAATTTATTGACTCTGTATTATAAAGTAACTAAATATGCTGACATGAGGTCTTCAAAGATAAATGTAAAGAATTGAATTGTGAGAAGTGAACCACGATAAAATAGTACTGGGAATCATGAAAGCAAAATATAAATAAGAATGAAAATGTGAATAGAACGAACCACAAAAGGAATTAATGAGAATTAATCCCACTAGCTTAATTTTTTGTTAATCTTTGATTATTTTACAACTCATTTTCTTCTATTCTTTCTTGAATTTTTTTTTGCAAATATTCTTTCTTGAATTAGTTACTATGTAATTGTTAACTTCTTCTCCTATTTTCTTATCTTCTTCATCTTCTACTCTTCTTTTTCTTCTATTCTCTTCCTCTACTTGATCAATCTCAAGATCACTCCAACTTCTAAAAGGGTAACCCATAAATGCATAATCATTATCATACCAAGAATTCAACAAGTACATATTTTTAGCAATTGACTAGTGACTAGTGATACAATCATATTCAAGAAGAATCCAGATTGAAATAAATAATACACTTATCTACTGACTAGTGACTACATCTTATTTTTACGCAAGAGCACTAGAGATTGTTGGTTATTATTTAAAATCCCCCCCCCCAAAAAAAATTGCTTTCGCTTTAAAAAAAATTTAAATCCCCAAAATTCATATTTGAATTTTGAACAATAAAATAATTGCTATGTGGAAAATATTTGAACAATCAAATGAAGTCAGGCTGACCGGTAGATGTCAAGCATCTATGCCACATTCTACTATTAGGATCAACAAGTCTGTGGGATTTGATCACTTCAGAGATTGGAAGATAAACGTAATGAGAATTGCAAATCCCCACAGTGATTCCACTAAATCCTGCAAAAGCACCATGAACCTACAAACAAAGTGACAAAATTTCAACATATTATACGAACATGACAAGCTTGTAAAACATGCATGATAAAAACTCAACCAAGTTATGATAAACAACAAATGGATATTGAAGAATACAACGATATGGTTATTCAATTTTGATACAAAAAGATGAGATTTCATACACGAATTGCTTTCAACATTAAACTTAACCCTGTGCGTCTATACAAATAAAAACTCCAAGTTGTGATAAGCAGCAAATGAATATTAAAGAATACGAAGATATGGTGCAATCAGTAAAAAGTAAAGACATTTTGATAAATAAAGAAAATACGAATGTTTAGAGCAAATGGAAGTTGATAAATGAATTGTCCTAATCTACAAGTGATATATAATCTCTAGCATGCAATCAAATTATTTTATTAAAAATTAAGAAGAAAATAAATATTGATACTTACGGCATTTTGGCCAAGAACTGTGCAAAGAATTGCATCAGACGCATTGGCACGGACTGCTCTAATCATATAAGTAGGGTCAATATATTTAACATCTGCAGGAATTCCAAGATCCTTGAAATGCTTCTTGATCTGTATAAAAAATCTAATCACATGAGAAACATGATAATGAAAAATATTTTTTTTGGCAAATGGTAAAGTTTTTTATTTTTTATCACAAGTCAGATTCTTAGAAAACCAGCTTGTGAAAATCTCAAGAAAATATACGTTTTCCCCTGTTTTTTTAAATTATAACTACTTTCCAAAATCCTATATTTTTTAACTTTTGGAATAGTTAAATCCAAAAGATTTCTTCTTTAAAATTTAATGTAAATGAAGAACTTAAATTTCTATTACAGATAGAAACTATAAAGGTTTCTAAATATTTAAAGAAACAATACCGAAATAAATTTTCAATAGAGATACTCAGATATATGATTTGTTTTTTGTAAATTCATTTCAGTAATTTGTATTAATATTTCATAAACAGATTTATATATAAAAGGCACTTGTATACTCAATAATAAATATAATTTGGTTACGGGTAATAAGGTATTGAATGTTGTATACTAGAGTCTAGATTGTTATAAAAAGATACATTCAGATGTTATGATTTTGTTTAGTCAAGTAAACACAAGTTAAGAATATCAAACTAAGAGATTTATTATGTGGGGTAATTAGCTAAACAATGGTTATTCTCAATTGGCTAAGGTTGTTGGATATGGTGCATTCATAATTGCAATCAGTGTGTTCATTTTAAAACCAAGGAAGCAAGACTAAAAGACTAATAATAAAAGGACGTAATTACATTCTGTTGAAGATAAACACCAATATCGGCAAGTACCACATTTCCAGATGCATCTGTTGCATTTGATCTCTCTAGCAAATCCTGGTAAGGTAGAAGTTAAGGCACTAAATCTGAATCTTAGAGTTTTTCCAAAATTTTATGCAAAGAAATGACAGAGACACCAACAAAAAGAAAATTTAAATAGCTACAAACGCCACTGGTAACATTTTTTAAAGGCACATAGTTTGATTGTTTAAACATCAATGAAAAGTATGTTTTCTTATGCATGACATAAAATTGGAAAAAAACAATACAAAAAGTATATATGTTTTTACTTTAGAGTTTAAAAACTTGATCAAAGGGAAACCATTATCCAAGATAAAGTTGACCAAATAATGGAAATAAAAGTGCGAAAAATTTAGTTTGGCACTGAAGACACGAACCCTCAATAATATATATCATAAATTTAACATCAATCATTAACATGTATAACCATTACTAAAAAATATATTTTAAGCAAATGTATTAAATTATTATCACATTTGGAAAATCTAATGTATAGATACTGTATTAACATAAAAGACTTTCTCCTCTTATATAGATGACAATGTGAAAAGAATATAAATGAAACGTATCTTCTAAAATATCTAGCATAAACTAACCAAAATGTCAAATCAATTACTAATCTAAACTCTAAAGTATACCCTAATCTATACTCTAATCATTGATAAGCAATCGAATTGTAGGTGATCAATCATCTAGGAAATATCTTGATGGTTATCAATTTAAAAAATTTAAAAAACTATCTACAGATGTATTATTCATTCCATTAGTCAATACTTACTTGCCCTGCCCCTTCAGCGACACAGATAACAGCTGACCCCTTTTTTTGCATCAATTTCTCAAGATAATTTAGCACTCCATATTGCCCCTCTAAGTCGAATGGTACCTTTATTTATTCATCACAAATCACAATTTATAAATCATGAAAAAAATAATAATATCTGTACTGTTACTACTTACTACTACGTATATAGCACACCTCTGGAATTAAGCAGATATCAGTTTGTCCGCTAGAAAGCGATGCATGCATGGCAATAAAACCACTACTTCGCCCCATCAGTTTGACAAGTCCAATGCCATTGTAAGCACTGTGTGCCTAAATGCATATGAAAGAAGGTAAATTTATAATTAATTCAAAAAAAACAAAAACTTCCATAAATCATTTTTTTTAAACAAGGGAAATATTTCCCCAACCAAACTAATTATGAAACAAAGTTGAGTTAACGTCCCTTATGTACCAGTCAGTGAATTTTTCTGATGTAAAAAACTGTTACCTCAATATAAGCAGAATTGATTGCTCTTTGAGCCTCTTCAACAGCTGTATCAAAACCAAATGTCTTGTCCATGAGAAGTATATCATTGTCTATGGTTTTGGGTACACAGATAATTGAAATTTTCATTCTTCTTTTTTGACACTGAATGGAAAAGACAGAAGTTGATTATAGTATTCAGATATAATCAAAATACAAGGTTTGGAGACATCTATGATGGAAGTATGGGAGACCAACCTCCTGAGGCAGCGTATCTAGTTACTGTATACCTAGACTACATAGCTAATGGTAGAGAGTCAATGAGCTTCTTGCTCATTTCTTTTTACTTCTATTTTTTATTTCTACACTCTAACTTGGGCATTGTCCTTATTTTAATGAAATTTAATTGCTTTAAAAAAAAAGATCCAAAGTGGGAGCAGTAGAAATTAAGATGGTATCTTGGTCATTAATAAGTTTGATATCTGATGATAAGAAACATAAGACAAGTTTGAAGTTCACCTCATCATGAATAGCCTGTGTTCCAGCATGTGTGCCATTTCCACCCAGCACAAAAAGCATACTGATGTTTTTGGCCTACGAATAAGAAAGATAATCAATATTTATAAGTTGTAACCAGTGGTAAAAGTCTCCATTTATCATACAATACTAGGGTTTAATTTTTTTGAGAATTTGGTAATAGAAGCTTAAATTTAAAATTAAACCACGTGGATCTAATATTTATTTCACCCAAAAAATGTTAACAAGTCAATTTATAAAAAAAAAACACCTGTATTCTATCAACGATATCGTTAATATTCGCTCCTCCACGAGAAACACCTAGCAAACTTCCACCAGAAAGATTTATGTTTTGAACTATGTCACGGGATAGCTTCATGTGGTAGGCAAGAACTTCATAAGAAATGATACAAACACGAGAAACCAACAATTTTAAAAATAAAATAACATGTAAGGCTTCACCTTTATTTCTGTTAGTTCTTCATCAACAAATCCTCGGTAACCAAAAGGAATTCCAACAATTTCTTTAACCCCATAAACTTCAAGAGTAAATACTATCTGCAAATATAATAGTCCTGATTATAATGAGCTAAAGTGTGCATATATGTTATATGCTTCTCAATATATAATGCTTCATTGTTTGATGGTGTACTTTAACAAAACAAGAAAAAGTGAAGGAGTTTGATATCTTGCAAAGATAAAATAAAAATATTTATACATTTGATTGATGGTACTGAAACTCACCTGCCTAATAACATCATTTAATCCAGGACAAAGTCCTCCACAAGTAACTATTGCAGCTTTTACATTTTCAGGTTCAAAGTATATTTGTTTACGTGGACCCGCACGATGTACCCTAAGGTAAGATCATACCCATTTCTCAGTAATGCATATTTTTGGTATATCAAGTTTTGTAATCAAATAAAAATATTTCATGTTGCGGTTTAGATCCTTTTGAAATTTCAAAAACTCAACTTATATATCAAAGCAACAGTGAAAAAATCAAGTTAAACAGAACAAGTGGAGATATTAAATATTGTAACAAGCATGCACTGTCTTTCATTTAAAAAGAGTTAATCCAGTCTAAATATACCATAGCTCAACCCAGTTGCAATAAGGATCAATACATTCAGCTCCAGCAGAAGTTGGTGAAGAAAATTTTATAACCTGAAATTATAAGCTTATAAGATAAATCTTTGAAAGAATGAAATTTCAGAGGATACATATACTATGCACAAAGAACAAACAGAAATATTGAAAATTTTCTTTTCACTAACTATTAAATAATTAGCAGTTCAGCACTACTCATCAATTTTACTCTTATGTCATTCATTTCATTGCAGAGTTTAAGGACAATAGTATCTCAAACAAGCATTGCATTACTATAGTTTTGAAAATCGATTAATAATCTCAAACAAAAATGATTCAATAATCAATATTTAGTCAAGGTTATAAATTATCAAGTGCAACACACACCTTTAGAAGAGCCCTGTCATCGTCATTTACATAGTCACTTTTCTCCTCTGATGAATCAATTCCATTGATCACTTGGCCAACTCTAAAACATTTAAAAAATCATTTAAGAAGATGAAAAATAAAAAAATGTCAACAACACGAACCCACGAATAGAGAGAAAATTAGATAACATTTTCAAGGAAAGTCACCTTTTTTTCAAAGAAAATGTGGTGTGCCTTGGAGTTACATTGAGATTATCACTCAAATGAGGCAATCTGATACACTCTTCAAACTTCTCTTGGTAGTGAATCTTCCAGTCTGGATCGTCAAAATCAATTGTTGAATGACTTGGATCATTAATGACAGCATTAATTTTCATGAGCAAAGGCTTGCATCTTTTCTTCTTTCTGCACACTAAGGACCCCCAACTTCTCACACCATTACTACTTGAACGTAAAATTCCTAGTTTCACATATGTCGAGGGAAATCCTTGAATAAGTGTATGACTAGCCATGTATTCTTTGAATCTGTGTGGAAAAGATAGTTATTTAAATTTTTAAGATTTACAAGCTAATAAATATACTAACTATACTAAGAACCCTGAATTTAGTTTATGAGATTTTTTGGAGTGAAAAAAAATCAAACGATACAAGATTACAGATGAAATCAAACTAATTACAGAGCAAAACAATATCAACACCAAAACAAAACTGAGAATAGGAATTTAATTGAAACAACACTGCAAAATAATGGTAGAGCCAAGAATTCCTTTTTGCAGCAACTAAATTATTAAATATAAACAATCTTTATATTGTAAAATTAAAGCCTATTCCTTATTCCTTAATCATTTAAGCAACCACTTAAGATTCATTCATAAACAGCAAAATAAATCATCATCCTAATAAGATACTAATCAAATTTCACAAACTGACAAAAAAGGTGACAACTACTTAGATACCCAAAATATAAAACTTGTAATGCTGTAAACATATTAACATATATAAACAGATCACAAACATTCAAATAACCCTATTCTAAAAAAAAAATCGATCAAACACGTATTATTTAATTTTTTATTAACATACATGTGCTAAGCGACTTATCCTACTCACTGCCCTCGCTTCCAGCAGGCAAGAGACGGCGGTTGTTGATCGACTAAGGTAAGGCTATAAGAGATACTTGACGATTCCCAGAGTTGAAAAGTAAGCAGGTTGAAGGTAGGTGGGGGATGCAGATCTGGATTTCCGAAGAACATGGAACGCGGAAGAAATGAATCAAATGATGATTCGATGCTTATTTTTTTAGATGGGAATTACATTTATACTATTATATTTCACGTCAATAAGATCGGAAGGAACAGAGAAAAAGCTGGAAATTGGCCAATTGGGAATTTAGGGGATCTATTTTTAAATTACTACTTTTGTTGAAATTTTCTAATTTCCCCTCGTAGTTTAATAAAATTTAGAATAACTATGCTAAATGAAAATACTTGCATTTAAACAACTAGGGATGGGCTTGGGTCCGGGCCGGGTCGGGTCAGGAGTTTTTGATCTATTTTGTGATTAATGAGCAAATTTTTTGTATTTTGCGATGAGGTTGCTTTTTTTAATTTAAACATTTTACAAATCATAATTTAATTAGATGTTCTTGAATCTTGATTGTTGTAATTAAATTTTTTAAAATAAAAAATTGAATTAAATTTAGGTCGTTGATTACAAAATTAAGAGAGATTACAAATTTACTTAACTCTAACCCTAACTTTAAGTTAAAGTTAAATTAATCTCACCTGATCCTCTCTATCTCATTCGAGGTTAAAATCAGATTAGAGAAAAAATGGATTTTTAATAAGTAATTAGATTTAAATCCAGTGATTTTTTTTAATCACAAAATGCTCTTGAAAGGTTATTAGATCATATAAGGTCAAAAAATTCAAGCACCTTCAAGAATAGTTATTTTCATCCCGACCCAAAAAAAAAAATCATATTCAAGAACATGTATTTAATTTAATTTTAGATCAAACTTATCTAACATAATCACATTTAATTGATTTTAGATGTTCTTAACTCGTTTTTGATTTTAGATCATTTGATATACTTAATCTGTCTGATCTAATCACTATTTCGATTTTTTTTTATAACGAAGGATATCTTTCTATAAGATGTAAAAATGTTTACCTTCGAGTAATATATCAGAGCCACGTAATATATCATTAGGTAAATCGTAATGAAAACATTATTTCGATCTCGATCTTTCATTCTTGACTTTAATCTTTTTCGATTTTAGAAAGAAAAAAACGAATTATAAAAAAAGTAAATATCACCAAATAACGATTATCGGAAAAAACACATAAGACTTTGAGGCAAAATCAATATGAAATCGCAAAGAAAGAAGAAATCAAAAGGGGATAAAATCGCGAGGGGAGATGAACAAAGATAGTTTTAGAAGATATGAAAAATAAAGGTTTTGGGTAAAAAGTAAAGAAAATGGAGATTTAAAAAATACAAAAGGGTTAGGTTCATAATTTTAAAAAACTAGGGGTGAGAACAGATTTGGGGCAAGATTTTGCCCCGACGATTTTTCAGGACAAGTCTCAGGGCGAAGAAAATCGTAATTTTCCTCTTGTTTTCGCTTGCCTGTCCACCTTTGCCATGGCCGCCCCATTCTTACCACTAACGAAAACCTACTATTAATATATCAAGAGAGAAGCTTCTATAGTTCTCTGTATGTAATTATATATGAATATGTAAAATTCAATTATTTACATAGAATCTTCTTATATCATTGGATCTAGCTAGCTGCGAGCTCTTAACCCATCAAATCTTCCATTCAAATTAATTAAGCCAAATTTCACAAGATTTCAAAAATTGAATTTGAAATTGCAACAGCTACTATTTAAATTGCTAGGTTGAAATCCTAGATTTATTAATGTCTATGCATCAAATTAATACTAATAGAAAAATTAATTGTATTCAAAATGTATCATCTAATTCTCTAAACTCCAACTGAAAGGGTTGGTTGGTTCTGAAAGGGCATTGTTAAGGGATCATAATTATATACAAAAAATTTCATAAAGATATATTTTGTTTTCTTGTACAAGAAATTGGTTGATTATAATGCAGCAAAATGGATAGCTAAATGAAGTCAGGTTGGCCAGTAGACGTCAAGCATCGATGCCACATCCTACTGTCAGGATCAACTAGTCTAGGGCATTCAATCACTTCGGATATTGGAAGATAAACATAATGGGTATTGCAAATCCCCACAGTGATTCCACTAAACCCTGCAAATGCACCATGGACCTACAGACAAAATTAAAAACAAACAAATTAATAATAAGATCATACATATTAAACTTTATTTTAAAATATTTGTAAACTTAATTGTATGCTTTTAAATGGTACACATTTGGTGTATGTGGAGTTAGATATTTATTTTCCTGTCATTATGATTTCTTTTCAGGGTTCTACGCTCAATTTTAAACATCAAATAACATATGGAAATAGTTTAGTGAGCCTAATCAAAGTTTTACATTAGCATCCCTGCACTATACTAGGATTAGTAAACCATGGGACCGATGATTAACACGGCTTTTAATTAATTTAGCATGATGTTAAATCCCTAATTACATAGCTTGTACTTAGATAACTTAGTTTTTTTGTAGATTTCTACATAAAAGAAGGATAAAATCCTCTGCAAAAAAAAAATCAAAGTATATTGCGTGAACAAATTATAAGCAGATTATACACTGGGTGATAAAGTATAAACTGAAAAGGCTTTCTTCCTAATATACAAGTGATATACAGTAGTCTAACACGCAATCATGTTGATAATTAAGAAGCAGATAGATATTGATACTTACGGCATTTTGGCCAAGAACTGTGCAAAGAATTGCATCAGATGCATTGGCACGAACTGCTCTAATCATATAAGTAGGGTCAATATATTTGATATCTGCATGATCCCCGATGTCCTTGAAATGATTCTTAATCTGTATGAGAAATCTAATTACATAACTATACAAATTGATAATATTATAGTGTAAAACGGATCTTTAATTAAAAGAACGCAATTACCTTCTGTTGAAGATATACACCAATATCAGCCAGTACCGCATTTCCAGATGCATCTATTGCATTTGATCTTTGTAGTAATTCCTGGAACATTTAAAAAAGAGTTGGGGCACTAAATCTGGTTTTTATAATCCCTTGGATTTTTTTTTGAAGCAGATAAAATTTTCATTAAAATAATGAGGGTCGATGCCCAAATTACAAAATTTGGAGAAACAAAAAGATAAAAAAGGGAGATGAGTTTATAAACCCATTGACAATTTCCAATTGGCTATGCTACCTAGTGATGATCGACTAAATAGACTGCCTCAAGAGGTTGTTCTTTTTTTTTTTGAAAGCAATTAAATTTCATTAAAAAATAAGAGCAATGCCCAAGTTACATAGAGTATAAAAATAAAAAACAGAAATAAAAAGAAATGAGCAAGAAGCTCATTGACTCTCTCTCATTAGCTATGTATCTAGTTATACAGTAACTTATACAGTAACTAGATACGCTGTCTCAGAAGGTTGGTCTCCCATACTTCCATCATAGATGTCTCCAAAGGGTGACAACAACTCTTCTTGTAACACTCCGGATCAAAGGAGAGACTTAAGACTAAGAACAATCACAATTGAAGGAGATGAAGATATTCTTCAATAAATAACCAAAATAGTTCTTGGAATCCATCAAGAATCGAATCAGAAAATAAAGAAGAAGAATTGACAGGAAAAACAGCAGAATATTAAAAGGTGGAGTGAAAAGAGAGTAGGAAATTACCTTGGAGTGATAAAAATATCAAATTCAATAGCCCCATTCCCAATGTGGTCCACCATATTTATACTCACATCATTAGAGGTGGACATACCAATGCTGTGAGTTATTGGGCCTCCTATGAGGAGGTAGAAGTGACCCAACCTTGGTCGGACCACATGTGGATTGTCCCTTGCTTAATAACAGGCTCCACATGCTCTGTTATTGGATAATTATTCTCTGTAGAATCAGGAATAATGTTGGGCTGATTAAGGGAGGTATCTATCTCAGATGCTGCATCAGTCTCCCACATTTGAAGTACAGTGTCCTCCAAAGGGGTGACAACAGAATTTCCTATGTCCCCCACAAATCCCTTCGAATATTTGGGCAGAGAAATAATATGAAAAACAAAACAAAAGAATATCCAAATAGCTACAAATGCCACATGTGGTCAATTTTTAAAAGATGGATGTACGAATGTATGATTGTCTTGCCATATATAGAGAAACTGCAGCCAAAAAGTACAAATTCTAAGGTGCCCATCTGTTGTTAGTGACCTCTCTTGTAGGGAGCTCTCTCCATTTGGTTCTCCTTGTTCCTAATGAAAATTTGTGGATTCCCACAGTTCATAACTTCATATCCCATTGGAGTTTCTCTACATTTGTCCAAAGTTGCAAAAAATGGCTGTCCTAACTCCTAAGGGAGTAGAGGTGTCTGATCTTTAGTCTCCCTTATCACAAAGCCTTGCTGCTTGGTACTAACTTGTAGCTTTGCAGCCTTTGCTCTAGCTTATCCTATAAAACTTGATATATATGATGCTCTCAATTTCCAGTAACACAGTATCAGGTATATAAGTATCTTAAAAACTTGCAATTAGAAATCAACTTGCTAGTTGCCATATATTCCCATTTCAGAAACTGTAATCTACCTGCAATCCTGGTCCTTTTGTGCAATCTCTGAAGGGACTAGATTTAGCATTTAATGGGTACCCCAATTACCTGCTTGGCAGCAAACCATGTTGAAAAGATGTATATCTGATTACCACAGTTTCTAAATAAAAAATATCAAATTTATTCCAAAAGTCAATTGACTTTTTTACATATTAAAAAATGAGGTTAAATAGGAATGGAGATAACGGAATTCCTTGTCTGCATCTCCTATAGTGGAAAACAATCATTTATTCAATTCACATTTTTTCCATCAAACCCTATACCTACTAGAATTATTTCGATATCAAACCAGTCAACTGTAACAAAAGCTTTTGTTATATCACCTTGAAACCCTTAAAGAACTCAAATTCCAGCAGAAAATTATCTCCAAGCAGCCTACCCTTAATAAAAAGTTCATTGGTTCTCTAGACAAGCTCTGAAAATACTATTTTCAGTCTGTTTTTAAGGATTTTCAAAACAACCTTATCGGTGACATTACAACATGAAATGGCCCCAAATTCATTGATACTTTGAAAGAGGTGGCAACCTTCTTCTTGGGAATTAGTTTATGAAATAATGATTTGTTTATCTGAGCATCCATCCTAAGGTAGATAATAATTTGATTCCACTTATGACATGGCTAATTAACTAAATCTCAGAAGAGCTTAAAGAAGAGACCACTCTAAACACACAAAGTCCTGGTTCCCTGTCATTGGGTATAAAGAAGTCATTGATTTCCTGAAGACAAACTCTTAAGAAATCATTTAAGGTTAATCTTCTTTGTGAAGTCTCTGAAATGCACATTCTCATTTTACAAAGTGGAAACATTGGTACAATCAATTTGAGAATTTGCAAAAAAAATCTAAAAATGTATTTGTTCCATTAGTCAATACTTACTTGCCCTGCCCCTTCAGCGACACAGATAACAGCTGACCCTTTTTTCTGCATCAACTTCTCAAGATATTTTAGCACTCCATATTGCCCCTCTAAGTTGAATGGTACCTTTATTTAGGCATCATAAATCAAAATTTATAAATCATGAAAAAACCATAAATAATATCTGTACTGTTACTACTATGTATATAGCACACCTCTGGAATTAAGCAGATATCAGTTTGTCCGCTAGAAAGTGATGCATGCATGGCAATAAAACCACTACTTCGCCCCATCAGTTTGACAAGTCCAATGCCTTTGTAAGCACTGTGTGCCTAAATACAAATGTATAATTTTTTGAAAAAAAGTCATAATATGAATCATTACATTCTCTAAACTACCACTGGTCGATGAATTTAGATAAACAAAGGGAAACCCCTCCTCCAAGAGTGAGGGTAAAATCCTTGGGCCAATTGGGTAATAAATTAGAAGTCACCTAATATATCACCAAGTGAATTCAAAGTGGGTAAGAAGGAAAAATACATAGTGCAAGTCAAACCATGAACCTCATGAACTTTAAGAGCTCATTGAAATAATATTGAGTTCACCTTGTGTACCAATTAATGAATTTTACTCTAGTCAATGAGGCAAAAAACTGTTACCTCGATATATGCAGAATTGATTGCTTTTTGAGCTTCTTCAACAGCTGTGTCAAACCCAAATGTCTTGTCCATGAGAAGTATGTCATTGTCTATGGTTTTAGGTACACAGATGATTGAAATTTTCATTCTTCTTCTTTGACACTGAATGGAAAAGCCAACAGTTCAGTATAGTCTTCAGGTAAAATCAAATTATACGATTTTAAATTCCAGAGTAGGAGTAATAGAAACTGAGATGGCATCTTGGTCATAACTAATACATGAGTTTGATATTTGAAATAAGATTGTTTTGATTTTTGACGATAATACTTTTATTGCAATTAACAACCTCTTCATGTAGAGCCTTTCCCCCAGCATGTGTACCATTTCCACCCAGTATAAAAAGCATGCTAATTTGTTTGGCCTGTAAATAAGAAAGGTAATTAAACCTCATGGATACCAAGTATTTATCTTATTGAAAAAAAATGCATGACAACTAAAAAATATAACATAATAATTACCTGTATTCTATCAACTATATCATTAACATCCGCTCCTCCACGAGAAACTCCTAGCAGACTACCACCAGCAAGATTTATGTTTTGAACCACATCACGGGAAAGCTTCATGAGGTATGTATGAACTTAATAAGAAAGTACACAGATATAAGAAATCAGCACTTTTTTAAACAAAATAATGCAAAAGGCTTCACCGGCATTTCTAGTAGTTCTTCATCAACAAAGCCCCGGTAACCAAAAGGAATCCCAATAATATTTTTTACCCCATAGACTTCAAGAGTAAATACTATCTGTAAATATAATATTACTGATTGTTGTGAGCTAAAATGTGCATAAATACCATCTACAAAAGGGAAAGAGGTTGATACTTGATACCATGCAGTTAAATGAATATTAAATATTTATGCACATGATACCAAAATTACCTGCCTAATAACATCATTTAATCCAGGACAAAGTCCCCCACAAGTAACAATTGCAGCTTTTACGCTGTCAGGTTCAAAGTATATTTGTTTACGTGGACCCGCACGATGTACCCTAAAATAAGATCGTATATTCACATCCATTTCTCAGTAAAGCATTTTTTGGGTATATTAAATATTGCAATT
Source organism: Zostera marina (assembly GCA_001185155.1). Lineage (NCBI taxonomy): Eukaryota > Viridiplantae > Streptophyta > Magnoliopsida > Alismatales > Zosteraceae > Zostera > Zostera marina. The sequence goes on along the minus strand of LFYR01001054.1, from coordinate 289,098 downwards.
AATAAAGTAAAGTTAGTTCATTAATTAATTAGTTTTAGTTGAGTAATTTGTAATTATGTTTCTGGAAACTTCTTTAGTTGTGTAATTTGTTTCACTTAATCTTAAGGATTAGGCCTATATAATGATGGGTCAGGAACTGATGATCCATTAAACTTCACGGAAATTGCCAAATCATGAGAGTGTCCACTAACAGAAATCAATTAAAAATATTTGATATTGTGGTTTATGATCCTTTTCAGATTTCAAAAATTCCACTAAAATATCAAAGAAACAGTGAAAAAAATCAAGAAATGGAGTTTCTCACTTTCTTGCATTTTAAAAAAAGAAGTAAAACCGGAATGGGAAAGTATACCATAGCTCAACCCAGTTGCAATAAGGATCAATACATTCAGCTCCAGCAGAAGTTGGCGAAGAAAATTTTATAACCTGAAATCATAAGCTTGTACTATGAATCAGTCCAACTACAATAAAAACAAATATTAAAAATATTTGAATTGATTTAATCATGGTTCAAAAAAGCAGAAAGTGCTTCCTATTTTCAGGAATCGTTTTTTCGCTTTGGACGCTCTAAAGCGCCGGTGGCATTTCGTAAATATTTTATATATTTACGAAAAATGCATATACACCCTTTGATATTCTATAGGTCCTGTAAAAACATACAAATAAATATAGAAGTTTTATCTGAAAATTACATGTAAGTTATATTTGAAAATTAAATCAAAATAATATATGAAAATTAAATCCAAGTAATTTCGTAACATAAAATTCAAGTAATATGACATTACTAATAACATTCATCCTAATTATCATCATCCCAACGAGCGCCTAGTTCAATTATCTGGATGTCCCCTAATATTATCTTCCATATTATCCTCCATATTATCCATGACCATCTGATATTGGGTTCCAGTCCCCATTTGTCTAACTGTGGTTCTTGCTCTCTGATATGTAAATGCACCGCCTTGCCCACTACCTGCAGACGGTCCCGGATGAAAGAGAGGTGAGAACTTTTTTAGGGTTTTTGAAAAGAGGGATTTGAAAGGAGTAATGACTTTAAATAGAGGAGAGGGGTAATAAGGGGAAAAAATAACTTTAAGTTATTTTAAATGGGTAATGAAGTGGATAACCCAATAACTGATAAAGCACTAGACAAAGCGCTTCCCCATGTCCCAGGAGCGCTTTGGCACGCTTAAAGCGTCGCTTTAAAAATTATGGATTTAAATATTTAATGCATAAAAATTCTTTGGACTGTGTACTTTTAGAGGATACATATGTTACGCAGAAGAAACAAAAGTAGGATACATAATCTAAAAAAAAACTATCAAAATAAGATGTTCAATTATCAAGTTCAATACACACCCTTAGAAGAGCCCTGTCGTTGTCATCAACATAATTACTTTTCTCCTCTAATGAATCAATTCCATCGGCCAGTCTGCCAACTCTAACACATTTACAAAATCATTTAAGAAGATTATAAATAAATAAAAATGTCAACAACGTGAAATCATGAATGTAGAAAATATTAGAGAACATTTTCAAAGAAATATACCTGTTTTTAAGAAAAAATGTGGTTTGTCTTGGAGTGACATTAAGATTATCATTTAGATGAGGCAATCGCATTCGCTCTTCAAACTGATCTTGGTAATGAATCTTCCAGTCGGAATCTTCAAAATCAAAAGTCGAATCATTAACAACAGCATTAATTTTCATCAACAGAGACCTGCATCTTTTCTTCTTTCTGTGTACTATGGACCTCCAACTAGTGTTGAATTTAATCAGATCATTATCACTTGAATGTGGCTTGTTCTTTTTCACATAGGTCGGTCCTAATCCTTGAAGTGTATAATTCGCCATTTATTCTGTGTAGAGAAGTTTTTTTTTTTTTGAGAAATTAAATTTTCATTACTGAAAAGTGGTTGGACATAGCCCAAGATTACAGAATATAGGGAAATGCAAATACAGTAAATGTAAAAACATTGTCTATCTCTTATACAGCTATGACCCTGGCTAATTGGCGAAGGATTGAAACCTCAAGAGGTTGGACTCCCATGAGCGTATAGCTTGTTTTTCAATCTGTGAAAGATTGTGTTTCTTATAGGATGTAGAATCATATGCAATGCTCACATCCTTTATAATTACTTTGGTCTAATGAAGATTGTTATTTAAGCCATAAAGACCAATTAGCTAAGGGAATTTGGTCTAATATGGCAACAAAGTTTTCCATCCTCCTATGGAGAGTGAAATGAGATCATTAAAATACTTTTAGGGAGAGCTAAGGGTAAAAACTAGAGCCGTCTCGAACCCCAACGGGATGGGTCCAGATCAAGCCCGGATCCATGCTCACCCCTAGCTAGGCACTGTCCATTTTTATTAATGAAAAAGTTAAATTGCATAAAAAAAAATTATTTTACTTGTCAAAATTTAGACAATACAGTATAAAATATTTCACAATTCACAATATTTTTTTTGAAGTCGGAATTATTAACAATACTTACATGTATGACGGTTGCCAAGAATCGTTACTCTGGAGTGATAGTGTTCCCAGTATCAGGATTGTTTTTCCAGTGGAAGAGGAGAATTGATTTAATACTGCCACAATACGATTGGATAAGATAGAAAGTTGAGGGTTGGTCGACATTGACGTTTTTGCACGACCATAAAATCTCCACGTGGCACCACATAAAATTCCTATTTCTTCTTCCTTCCTCCACACGCCTCATATTTTTCATAGAACCTAATTCCAGAAAACATTCAGAGGTCCAAACTCCAAACACACATGGCTTCGATTCTTCCAATTCCGTCTTCATCCTCAGTCATATCTGTCTCTCCGAGCTCTATCGTCGCCAATTCCTCCTCCCTCTCTCCAAGATCCATAGTTTCTTCATCGGCATTCTTAACATCCGTCAACCACCATCGCCACCTCACCAGTGTGTCATTGCGTGGATCGTTCGAGTATCATCGGAGAAGAGGAAAAAAAACTTTCTGTACTGGAGCTGGTGACGTCGTTGAAATGGACCCACTCCCGGTACTATCTTCCATCGACGTTGCTCCGTTGAAGCTCAAGTTACTGGTGAGTTTTCTGTTTTGTTTTTTTTGCACTATTTTTACATTTTCGGAAACATAGTTACGAAATAAACCTCAAACTTAGTTCATTGATAAATATATCCTTAATCATCACGTTTCAATTTTTAACCATTTAGCTTGAAAATCGTAAAAATATTAGGTCTGACAATTCGTATGGGACACGAACGATTAATTTTTTTCATTTAAACTCCAAATGTCAAATCCCTAAATTTATTTCTCTCATTAAATCCTAAATCACACCCTCACTAAATCGATTTTAATTCGGTATTAGTAACATTATTGTTTGAAATTAAAATTAAAAAAAAAAAATTGGTCAGGGATCCCCGTACTCCTAGTCACTAAGATAGTTTCAGGGTTAAAAATTGAGTATTTTTTTAGAGTAATTATCAGGTGTGTCGAGGTCAAAATGCGTCAAATTAATCATTTTCATTAAATCAACTTTTCGTCATATGTATGTTAGTGTCTTTTGCATTATATTATTTTACGTCGTACATATGTTAGTGTTTTATATAGTACATTATTTTAGTCATTGAATTAAATATTATTAAACACGATTTGATGACGCACGACGACGTATTCAAGGTACGGCGCACTTGAATCGTGTCTTATTTTTTTAATGACTATAAATGTAATCCGCTCTTTAACTTATGTTGGACATATTTTCCCAGAGCCATTCATGTATCTATGGTGTTTTTGTTTACAGAATGCTGTGGCTGGACTTAACAAAGGTTTTGCGGCCAATAAAGAAGACCTTAAAATAGTTGAATCTATTGCGGAGAAACTCGAATCTGTCGGAGAACCTGTCGACCTTACTTGTAACATTGACATGATTCAAGGAAGATGGAAATTGATTTACAGCAGTGCTTTCTCATCAGGTACACTTGGTGGGAGTCGTCCAGGTCCTCCTACTGGTAGACTCCTTCCCATCACTCTTGGAAAGGTATTCATTCTATCTATTTCACGACAACTACTTAATGTTCGACAGAATATCCTTAGTTTGTATATATATGGATTGTTTGTAGGTCTTTCAACGGATCGATGTGTTATCTAAAGATTTTGATAACATAGTCGAAGTCGAGTTTGGTACGCCGTGGCCGCTTCCGAAAGTTGAAGCCACCGCCACCTTAGCCCATAAATTTGAACTTATTGGTAAGAATTGATTTTTTTTGGTATCAGAGGATACCTTTCTGTAAGTAAAAAGACTCACCTTCGAGTGATATAGCATAGTCACATCATATATCATCGGTTACATCGAAACTGATCCGATCCTTAGATCGATATCGCCCTACTAAGATGGTATCAGAACCATCATCCTTATCAGGGCCAATCATCAATCCCTCCTATGATTAGATTAGGTTTATTAATTACATCACCTTCTTCATCTGAAACTATCATCCACCCATTATTTACACTAGAGAAATCAGTTTGAGCCAATCATTTATTAAACATATTCATCATACACAAGGAGACCTGAATTCTGAACCTTCAAAAACCTGAATTGAGGTAATCTCTCTATGTAACTATATACTTTTGAATTAGTTGGTTTGCAAGTTTTGTTTGATATAAATATTACTGTTGACAAAAAACAGGTTCTTCCAAGATCAAGATAGCTTTTGTTAAGACTACAGTCAATCCAACTGGAAACCTAGCGCAAATCCCTCCCATCGAACTCCCTCGTCTACCTGATGGTCTCAAACCTCCATCTTCTGAAAGTGGTGAAGGTGAGTTTGATGTTACTTATCTTGATGTCGATACTAGGATCACTCGTGGCGACCGAGGTGAATTGCGGATATTCGTCATCTCTTAAACCATCACATATATAGTACTAGTTGTTGTAAACTAAAGTCATGTATAAATAGAATTGAGAGTTTGTGACATATGCTTGATTAGTGTTGAAATTTAGTATGGCCTCATACTCATCTTAATTATTTTAATCTAAATAAGAAGATTTCGATATACCATTTACAGATCAGACGATCAACTGTCAATCTACTTGCAGAAGAAGAAAAATGTTGGATGAAAATTAAACACATCAAATAATTTATCTGTGAGCTCAACATTAGTGCAATCTAGTTGATGATGTATGATCAGAAATAGATCTACACAATCGGATTAGGGTTTACCCATCTCTCTATGGTATAGGTGCAGTAGGTAATTCGACGTGTCCTCCTCCCTCCAAGGAGACTCGATTAATAGAACTTCAGCTATCCCCAGGGTTGGGGCTCAATACTCTTGGGCCACCCTGGTAGATCGGGTCGGAAGTGGCTAGGCGGTGGACCAGGTTCTATTCTTAGGACATCATGTCGGGTCGAGTCAGGATCTGGGAAATGTCGGATCACGGGACGTTTTTAGGATGGATCCGGTGATGTTACTCTTGGACCACTTTAGTGGGTCAAAGATATCATCACTTTAGTGGGGGATTAGCTAGTTTAATTGGTTATAATAACTATTACGAAAGTTTTTTAAATTTCAATAGGATGATTTAAATTTATGTATAAGTTGACATTGTCATTATTTCTAATAGTTTCAAGGGATGTAGATGTAAATTTAACACACGATTTTTCTTTTTTTCCTAAAAAAAGAGAATAAAAAGGTGGGAGAGAGTTGGTTGGTTTTGCACGGAGACGGCGGTTTCGATCTCTCGTGCTTGTCGACACGGATCTTCCTCCTCACATATTCTAATTTGGGTTTTCCGATCCCCATTGTTTACGGCGCATCGTGTTTTTTTGGATACGGAGTGGTCGGGGAGTTGAGGGTTAGTTGGCATTTTCCTCCTCGATCTTGTTTCTCATAACGAGACTTGGTTGATTTCTATTGGGTCAAATTTTTTGACGGCGTTGTTGGATTTGGAATGGATTCTGCGAGGAGTTGGTTCCATAAGTTTCAGCCCAGAGATAAGTTTGCTAAGAAACCAGACGGGTCTACTCAAGTAGGAAAGGATGATGTGAATCTGATCACTGCAGATGGTGAGGATGAAGCTCCGTCGGATGCGACGAAGGAGAGAGCTGCTGCAGCGAAGCAGTATATCGAGAATCATTATAAATCGCAGAAGAAGAATTTGCAAGAGAGGAAAGAACGGTATGTGTGATTACGGAATGCTTTCTTTAATTTCAGTCATCATTGCCGTCCAATTGAAAATAACGAAATGCATGGACTTTTTTCTTTTTGAAATTTATCCGTAAACATCATTAACATCGATGATAAGATTTGAAATATTTGAAACAGATGAGATAGAGCTGTCTAAATTCTAAAACTTCTTCACTGTATTTATATTTTATATGATTTGATACTAGCCCCTCGTCTTCATACATTGATACATGTGTTATTTATAAAATCAGAATATTGCTTATAATGCTAAAACTAAAAAGGGAAATATCATACATTATAATTTTTTAATTTATAACTATCAATCTAAAATTTGATAATTTCGTCGTATACTAACGGATCTTAAATTCTTGATAGACGCACTGTTCTTGAGAAAGAGTTGGCTGAGGCTCATGTATCCTTGGAAGAGCAAAGTAATATTCTTAAAAATTTGGAAAAAAAAGAGACAGAATATATGCGTCTACAAAGACATAAATTGGGAGTAGAAGATTTTGAATTACTAACGATGATAGGAAAGGGAGCATTTGGAGAGGTAAATGCTGCTCATTTGATAGATAATTGCAGCTGTTTTGGAAGTTCCTTTGCATCTATAATAACATATCACAATGATGTACTTAAAATTATCTGTTTTAGAGCAGGTTAGGGTTTGTAGGGACAAAATAACAAGTAACGTGTATGCAATGAAGAAGCTCAAGAAGTCAGAAATGCTTCGAAGAGGCCAGGTAGACATTCCATATATTATTGTATAGGGAAGCAATCAAGCATAATTTTTATTGTAAATTATGTTATTAAATTATTTTTCTTTCTTTCTAGGTTGAACATGTTAAGGCTGAAAGAAATGTCCTTGCTGAAGTTGACAGCAATTGCATTGTTAAACTTTTCTATTCTTTTCAAGATGAGGAATTTCTATATTTAATTATGGAGTATCTACCTGGTGGAGATCTAATGACACTACTTATGCGGAAGGATATTTTAACAGAAGATGAAGCTAGATTCTACATTGCAGAAACTGTTCTTGCTATAGAGTCTATCCACAAGCATAACTATATTCACAGGTTTGTCGTTGCTTATTGTATTTTTTAAGGTTTAAAATAGTAATACTTTTCAATGATTTTTTGCAACAGGGATATCAAACCTGACAATTTATTACTAGATAGATATGGTCACATGCGATTGTCAGACTTTGGGTTGTGTAAACCATTAGATTGCAGCACTCTTACTATGGATGAGAAGGATATTGGAAACAATCAAGGTCAGCAAAGTGGACAGTCAAGTGCACCTAAGCGCACACAACAGGAGCAATTGCAACACTGGCAAAAGAATAGGAGGACACTGGTAAGAAAAATAAGTTATTTCAAGCTATGCAATCTTCCTTCTTAGTAATGGATATTATTCCTGAATTAATTAGTTAAAACCTTTTTTGGATATTTAACTCTCAGGCCTATTCCACTGTTGGTACACCTGACTATATAGCTCCAGAAGTTTTGCTCAAAAAAGGGTATGGAATGGAATGTGATTGGTAAGTAGTATTTACAATGTTAGGTGTTATTAAATTAAAGAAAATACTTGCACGACTTTTTCCTTCTATATTATCATCATCGTTGTTATTATTTCAGGTGGTCATTGGGAGCTATTATGTATGAAATGCTTGTTGGTTATCCACCATTTTACTCCGATGAGCCTATGTCAACATGTAGGAAGGTATTCTGTAATTTTAAAAAAAAATTAGGACCAGATGTAACAATCTGATTTATCACACACAAATATTTTGAAATATTGATTTATCTGATATTTAATTTTAGAATTTGGAAAACTATCTTGAACGATGATTTTTCTGATAATGATTTCACTTGAACAGATAGTTAATTGGAGAACTAATTTGAAATTTCCTGATGAAGCGATCCTATCTACAGAAGCAAAAGACCTTATCAGTAAACTCTTGTGCAATGTTGAATGTAGGCTTGGAACAAATGGAGCTCAGGAAATTAAGGTTTTACCGAATTATACTTATTTAGTTCTCCATTTAGTTAATTACATAGCAATGAATATTTAGGAATTCTAAGTGACATTATTTGACGAACTTTTAGGTTCACCCTTTTTTTAAAAATGTTGACTGGGATATGATTTATGAAATGAAAGCTGCATTCATACCGGAAGTCAATGATGAATTGGATACTCAAAATTTTGAAAAGTTTGAAGAGGTACATTTATGAGAATCTTTAGGGTTCCATTGTTTGCTGAAAAATAATTGATTGATTTTTGACCTTCGATTTGTTTGTTTTATTCAGGCAGAAATGTCAGTAAAATATACGTCAAGATCAAGTTCTTCGAGAAAGGTAAACATGTTTGTTTATACATAAATTTATACCTTCTCTTGATAGAAAACCTTTTTATTTTCTTTCTTAGTGCTGTTATTTTTCTTAACCGCATATTGTGAACTAGGGGTGTAAAACTGGTTTAAGGTGGATTCATGAGTTCATCTGGATTCAAATCTGTTAATCAAATCGGGTCTGGGGCAGAGTGAATCTAGGTTTATAAAAAACTAGGACCTGAACCAGAAGAACTCAAGAAATTGACGGATTCTGGGCCAGGCCGGCTAGATTTTCGTAACACTTAATATAACTTGCAAAATCTTAAATAACCAAAGCATTTATAAACATGATATGATGCGGAATACAAAAGGCATATAAACTCTTAACATATCCCCCTTCGATTTTTGACATGAGGTGTGGGTGATCCTTCAACCATTACTGAGAAATAGGCAGATAAAATGGAATTCTAAATTATTTTCATATTCTAAAGGTGGAGATAATTACCTCCTATTTGTTAGTGTCAGATGTTTGTTAAGGTTAATACTAAGGCAACACCTCTTGGGAGTTCTCTTCCTCCCAAATCCTTAAATCATCTAATTAGCTAGCATTGTATTGTGTTGTCTGAGACTGAGACGAGTCTTCCTTCAGTGAATGTTGTTTGATTGGGAGAGACAAGCTCGTTGGGGACTTTACTTATTCTAAAATCTAGGATCTTGGTCATGAGCTTATAAATGAGGTTGGCACAAGATATTGGTCTGAAGTCAACAATCTCTATTGTAACCCATGTTAGTTTCTAATTGAGTTTTGTTCATTTTTTGATTCTCTTCGCTAATAAGAATTCCAATGGTAGCATAGTTCTGGATGCGCGCGCATATGCGCCGATGCGCCTTGGAAGAGAGATGCGTCAGGCGCATCTCCCTTAGCATGTGATTTTTTAATTTTTTTTTTAATCTTCCTTCATCTTTTTCTCTATCTCGTTTCAGAGATTAGGGTTGTGTTTTTTTTAATTAATTTGTTATTTTTTTAGGGTTTTCGAAATGGCTGAATTTAATGAAAACAATGAGGGTGAACCCCAACCTGAACCTATAGATGTAAATTATTTGTTCTATAAACGGCTAAAGAAGACACAGGATCACCTATAGATCGTATTATGTATTTCAAGTTTGAACTAGTTTATGTGTTTTGAACTACTTTAACTATTTTGATATATTTTATGAAGTAGATATATTTTAGGTATATAAAAAATATATGAAAAACCTTTATTTTTATATATATTTACGAAAATGTCACTGGCGCAAAGGCACGCTTTTGCGTGCAAAAGCACACAAAAGTTCAAGTGCTCCAGGTGGTGGCGCATCGCGTAGAGGCGCATCCTGAACCTTGAATGGTAGAATTCTTTGATCTCCTAATTTGTGTAGTTATTGCTAAAATTCTTGAGTTTGTGCCAATTTACGTTGCTTCTTTGTTTGAGGTTAGTCTGTTCCTTTATTATTTTGTCCTTTAGATACAAATATGTTCTTTTCTTCTTCTAGTGTATCTGTTTGGTGTGCGAAATCGTTGGGGTTTTCATCCATGGCCTTGACTGAGGCTTCTAATTTTGTTTCTGTTCAGAGAAACTTGTTTAATGAAGCTACCCTTTTCCAAAAACTATTTCTCTGAGAGGGACTTTAAATCTCCCTGATGAGTTTAGAGAGTTCTGTCCAATAGTGATTTTTCATTAAAATGCTTCACAAGCAAATTATATTCTTAAAAAAGGTCCACAACTACTTAGTGTGATTCAATTGGGTTGGATTGGGCTCAAACTCCACAGACTCAGATAGTTTTTTATCATTTTAAAAAAGGAAAGAAATAATTCAAATTAATGTTATAATTTTGTTGTTGTTTAGTTACAAATTGGATTCTTTGTATCTTCACTTTACTCAATTTAGAGTAGTGTATACGTTAATGAAGATTCTTGTTCCTGCAAATGGAATTATTATTTTTTCTTTTTTTGAACACTATCGGGTAAGTTTTTGCTGATAGTGAAATAACTGCTCTGTGAATATTTTATTTTATACTCACCCAATATCAGATGAGAATATGAGATTGATATATATAAGACTGCATACGAATGGACAATCCAAGTTTTCTAAATTGAATCTTTTTTAATTTACCATATCCTAAGTAAATTAGATTCCATCATAAAAATATTATAATTATCCGGTATCATCATTCATTTACAATCAATGATGGTCTCATTTGGCCTCATTCTTGTGCATCTTTTTCTTCCGTAGATGCTTTCTTCAAAGGATGTCAACTTTGTCGGATATACGTATAAAAACTTTGAAGTTGTCACCGATCCCGATGTGCCCGGGATAGGTATTCATTTATTCTTCTATCATGTTCGATACGTGAAGTAAATCTAGATGATTTTTTTTTGCCATTGTTTTTCCTTTTCCCTGTTGATTGTTTGCTCATGCTTTATTTGCTTCACAGCCGAACTAAAAAAGAAGAACAAATCAAGAAGGCCATCTGTGAAATCTATCTTTGGTAAAGGTTTAATCTCGTTTATCCCATAATTTTTAAGAGTTTTCATCACCATCACTTTCTTGGTGCAGAACCATCAGGAGATACTGAAGACCAAACTTCTCCAGGGAGTTTCCAAAATCGCGTACCATCTTCTTCACACCTAGGAATCTCCAAAAGCCTAAAATGAAAATAAACAACCTTCATAAGAATTCTCCAACTGAAGTATTGTTCATCATTTGTGCTTTTTTTTACCATCACTAGCAATGATCTTTTTATTGGGTTAAGAAAGCAAAGCTATTTACACTTCTTTTGCCACAAAGAAAACAACAGGAAGAATCCACTATTTTTTCAAATATATTTGTAAAAAACAAATCAATATATAGCATTATTGATCTTGTGTTTGCCACTTGTTTATGTTAAAAAAATGTATATATTTAATTAATGTTAATTTTGCAGTTAAGTTTCGGTAAATCTTTCATCTGACTTAGAATTTAGGGATGGACCTCAAACTCTAAATTCTATGGATTCAAGTAATTACTTTGCCAATTGCCATGAAGTAATAAATATTTGGTAGTAGCATCCATAGTTAAAAATTGGGTCGCTGATTTTGAAATATTTATTTGAGTAATTATCTAATGATACTCCAAAATTTGATCTTGGGCTTCCATTCGACCATGGAAGAACAGGTTTGGTTCCCAAGACCCAAATACATCGAGGTAGAAAGACTAACCTTTGAGTGATATACCAGGTGATGGTGATAGTTATCTCATACACATACACTATCTTTCAGATTGACTTCTCTTTGCTTCTTAATGATTTATCTGTCCCCCTCCCTCATGGTCAGGGGGTATTTATACTATCCTGCAGGATGAACCCTTCCTGATCTGGGCCTGTGTGGTTCCTGCCCCAGTAACTGGGTGATATACCAGATTTGCTTTAAAAAAAAAGTAGAAAGACCAACCTCTGAGTGATATATTAGGTGATGATGTATGCGCTAACGGTAATGGTTACCTCACACACATACACTATCTCTCAGATTGACTTCTCTTTTTATTACAAGTGGAAGCTTCTTAATGATTTATCTGTCCCCCTCCCTCATGGTCTGGAGGTATTTATACTATCCTGCGGGATGAGCCAGCCCCCTGATCCGGGGCATGTGTGGTTCCTGACCTAGTAACTGAGTGATATACTAGATTTGCTTCAAAAAAAAAGTAGAAAGACCAACCTCTGAGTGATATATCAGGTGATGATGTATGCGCTAACGGTAATTGTTACCTCACACACATACACTATCTCTCAGATTGACTTCTCTTTTTATTACAAGTGGAAGCTTCTTAATGATTTATCTATCCCCCTCTCTCATGGTCAGGGGGTATTTATACTATCCCGCGGGCTGCGGGATTAGCCCCTCTGATCTGGGGCCTGTGTGGTTTCTGACCCAGTAATTGAGTCATGGTACCACTACCAGGGCCACATAATATATCATCGATTATATTGTGATGAAAATTAAATGAAAATTTCGTACGATTAGAACCTTGGACACTCAATAATGTTACAGTGATGAATTAAGTTAATCTACTAAGATCTTATACAGTTATATAATCCAGCCCTATTATTTATTACCTTCTTTATTGGGTCTAGTCTGTTTTGATGGAATTTGGATTTGATAAAGTTAATCGGATCTTTAAATTAAAACAATCAACATCTCTCTGATTTTTCTCCTCGCCTTCCACCTTTCTTCCTTCAATCCTTCCTTCCCTCCCTCTCTCTCTCCCGTCTTCTCTTTTTTGGATGCTCGATCTGCCCGCGGGTGGATCCTCCCAATCGCTGCGGATCGGGACTAGGAATTAGGGTTTCCGTGTCTGTAATCACGGCGGAGGAGAGGAGCTAGGGCTCCGGTTTGCGGGGGACTTTTTATTCCGTCGGTGGTTTGGTTCTGTGTTATCTGAATTCGATGGAAATCGACGGGGTGGAGAAGATGAATGATGACGGCTTGACATCTTTAGTGGTTTTTGATCCTGAGTTGCTTCAGATTCCGGAGGTGTCTTCTCAAGCGCTCAAGGAGAATCCGGGTATTGCAGAGGAGCTTTACAAGCAGTGGCTCTCTCTCCCCCAGATCGGAAAATTGGTATATGTTCTTGTGCAAAATTTCTTCGATTTTCTTCTTTTTCCGGTCATATTGCATTACATAATAGTATAATACATACATAATTGCGTAGTTACATATATTATGTTGTTATTTCTTATAAAAATACTAAGTAATGTTCATAGTGCATGGAACACAATGATTATGGTTGGTTCTTAAATTGCTGTCAGTGGTACGGACCAAAATTGGGTGTGAATTGCCGTCATTGAAAAACAAGTTGAATTCTGATGACGTGATACTGTGGTACGAATCAGATGTTTTTTGTGGATTGTGTGTGCATTCGTCAATTGGATGCCTAATGTCATGTTGTTACCATTGGGTTAAAATTGGGTAGAAGCAAATGTTGACCCTGTCTAGTACCTACTGTCCTAACTCCTTAGTCCTTATCTTTCATATTATTATTTTTATTTATTCCCCATGGTATTGCCTAGAGGCTTTAATTCATGTAGCAAGTTTTGATATATTTTGTAGAAATATTATACAAAATCAGTAAATCACAAATATGATATACCAAGTCTAAATCAGAAGGCATGACCTTTGAAAATGTTAAAAGTCAACCGTCCAAAATTTGGTGAACATCGCTGGAGGTCTTGCTGGAAGCAGGGAAATGGAGTAGAAAGGGTAAGTAAAAGTAGAAGAAGGTTTTACCTGGATTGCTGGAGGAAGAATAAAATCTGTAGTTCTGTACAGAGGAGATGAACCCACTGGAGGGGTGAACCGCTTGGAACTTAATTGTCTGTTCAATATAAAAATAATCTTAGAAAAAATACTGAGCTGTCTAGACCTCTCTCACTCTCTGTCCTCCTAGAGTTTTAGACATCTCAAAAGCTATGTTACAAATCAATTACTATACTACTATTCATTACGATTTACAAATCGATTAAGTAATTGATTTGTTTTTGTTACAAATCACTGAATTGCTAATTGATTTGTAATCGATTAGGAATATACCCTCATTTCCCTGCTAGATCATTTCCTCTTATGTGTTGTTTTCTTACATTCGCCACATCTATATAAGAGGTGATAATTCCTATATAAAAGTGAACAGTTGAACAAGTATCATCACCAATAATTTTATTCCTCCTTTAAAAAAAAGCTTTAATATGGTATTATTAGCAGTAAGCTTATTGTCACTTCCTCTTCACTTCCTACTTTTTTTAATCTTTTCTTCCATCCCAAAGTTTTTCTTTCTTTGTTGTTGTTGTTGCTGACTCACTGCTATTGTTGTTAATTGTTATTTCTAATTTTCCATTGTTTCTGAGATTATCTCTATTGTGTAATGCTACTCACGTAAGGACTAAGGAGAACATAGGCAAACTTCTGTTTGTTCAGCTTGTTGTCATTGCTGACACTCCAATAACTCCATCCTTCAGAGACGACAACTGTTTATCCATCCGTTTTAAAGGATGTTTTTATTCTTACCAGAGACACCATACTTTAGAAGACTTAAAGAATATGAACTCTTTATCACCAGACTCAATCCTAAATCCGACTCATTGATTTTCCATAACTCAATGACTCAGCTCAGATGATCACATCGTCATCATTCTTCCTCAAGAATCAAGATGACTGATGACCACATCGTCTTTATTATCGCCTCTTATAAAAATCCCAATCAAAATCAGATTGTACCATTGTGGTAAATACATTTATCGTATTTTGAAATATTCAAAGCCTCTTTCAGAATATGATGCAGAGCATCTGAATTATCAGAAGCACTTTGATGATTCCAATTATTTAAGTGATTATAATGATCATGGGCCTAATATTCATTTAGAAGACCAAAGCACAGATCAGGCTCATAATTGGCTCGAGCCACAGTGCTCAATCTCCGAGCTTAATTGACTCAAAATGAGGGCCTGTCCATTATCCCATTGTGAGTATAAATACACGGTGGACCTAAGGAGAGGATAGTTTATGAAATCACGGTAATTCTATTCCCTGTTATTCTATTCTATTCTCTTTATCGGCTTTATTCTTCTCTCTTGCTCTGAGTTTTCTTTTCTCTCGATCTGATCACTGATTCACTATATTGGTGGATTCTAATAAAGTATCTCAGATCTTCTTTATTGAGCTCGATCTCTCCGATCGATCTACTATTATCCTTTTTTCAGCCATTGTCACACTATTAGAATATCCCTTATATTTATTTATAACTTTGGGCTTTGCCCACTCCAGTTAAATATGAAAGTTCATCTTTTCCAGAAACATCCTTCTCTTTCCTTTATTTCAGTTTCAATTATTGTATTTCTCTCTCTATGCATTGTTAAATCTTGGTCTTTTATGTTATTAGTTTGTTATGCAATAAATGGCTGAGATTCGAGAGAAACATAGAAGATTTTTACTCTGTTTCTATTTTCTTTTGCGTTATACCAAATACAATTCACTGTGTTGTGCACTTGTGAATTATGAGTTTTGATCACTTGAACAGTTGATTGTTTATCTTGCATATTTTGGTTTCCTGCGTAGCTCACTTTTCAAAAGTAGTGATTAATGATTTTTGACTGTGTGAGGTTTAATTAAAATGAAATCGATATTTAGTATTTTAAAAAGAAAAAAATAGAGTTTATTAAAAAATTACGACTAATTATAATTATTTATTATTTTTACAATAACCATTAAGGTTTTTTATTAGGTCGCATATGCTATCGTGCGCTACGCTCCATCGCCTATTTAGGGGGTCGTATATTTATGGGTCTTAGCCGGATTCGGGTCGGATATGGCTAAACCGACCTAAATACCTACTCATGTGTTTATAAATTAATTTTTTTACAAAATTAAAAGGTAAAAACCCAAAAAAAACAAAGGGAAAAAATAAAAATATTTTATATTTTATATAAGGAAACTAATACATTATATATTTTAAAATTTGAATCTTTGTTTAAGACTTTAAAGTTTAAACACTATTAGACTATTTTATTTTAGATTATTAGACATTTAGAATTTTTTAAATGAACTTGAAGTATTTTATTATGAAATGTATACAGGGAATTACATAAAATATAAAAAATACAGGGGATATATTTAAAATAAATTAAAAAATACACTAAAAAAGACATGTCGCATATTGGGCGGTATATACTCTGGTGAGTTTCTCAAGAAGTCTTTAGTGACATTTTCCGACCATTTTCACAATGTTTTGTGCGAATTTCAGGTAGAACACGTTCTCTAACAAAGTCCAGCTGTTTTTGGCAAACTATTCCTTCGTCGATGTTTTCCAGTCACGTTCTTGCCATTTTTCTTCAAAAATCAACTCTATTTGCTACTTTATATGTTAATTTTCAGACATATATATCAATTTATGTCTGTCCTATATATTTCTGTTTACTATTATTTATTAAATAAAAAAAAAAAATTATATATACACTGGTGTACATGCGGTCTTTTCACTGCACGATCGGATGGGTGCCTCATAATCCTTGCTAATTTTGCATGGATTTATCAAACATTTCTGACAAGGAATCAAGGATGAAAAGTCGTAAAACTATTCATGTTTGAGTCTCGCGCGAGATAGCGGGAGATATCGCCCATAGCGCGGGTAGCTGGCGATATCTCCTCGCGATATGCCTATATCTCCCCATTTCTCCATTCATGATTTTCTCATCTCATCTCATCTCATCTCCTCTCTTCTTTTCTTATTTTTTTGCAAACCCTAGATGATTTTTGAATTTTTTTTAAAATCTAATTTTGAATTCTAAAATTAATGATTACACTTGATCACTACTTTTTAGTTAAGTATGATATTCACTATTACTTTATAATATACTGAATATATATAAAAAAATAAAAATACACTTGGTGCTATGTAGGCGAGATAGCACGCTATCTCCCCAAGTGCCGGCGCTACGCGCTATGGCGCAACTCAAACTTTGAAAACTATACGTTAAATCTACTAAGTAATAAAAAAGCCATGTTCAATTGCACACATGGTGTACTGCTAGATCTACTAACTCTCGACTCTTTTCTTTCGGCAATTTTCAACTAATTAACTTCTTTCTATTTTCCCACATACTTTGATTTATTCAATACATATACCAAAAATGGCATTATGCATTCTACTAGTGCTATTCCCATGATTATATTTTAACTTATTTTTCGTAGTTTATTTCCATATAAAGATTCTGACAAATAAATTGAATTATCAATATCTTTTTTGTGAGTTAGTTCCTTTTCACAATGTTATGTAGGTAAAAACATTGATTGATGAAGCAAAGGTTGGTACTCCCTTGAATGTATCTGGAAGTTCTAACAGCACAAGTGCAACGACAAATTCTTTACCTTCGATGTTCCCTGCTGGAAGTGCCCCTCCACTTTCACCAAGGAGTATGTCAGGATCTCCACGTGCTGCAAGACGAGCAAGCACTGGACCTTCAAATCTAGGATCTCCATTAAAATTAGTTAGAGAACCAGTGAGAGAAGTTATACCTCAGGTGTTGAGCATGTGCAAGTTGATGATTTATTTTATATAAATATAAATATATGATATTCTATTTTTTTCTTTAGATTTCTCGATTTTTCCTAAAGTTTGATTGTACTTAAATTGTTTTGAATGTTGCAGTTCTATTTCAGAAATGGCCGCCCACCACCAAATGAACTGAAAGAGCAATGCCTATCCAGAATCAATGAACTTTTCTTTGGCGTAGATGGACTGCATGTACAAGGTGATATAATCTAATTCAAGCTTTTTCATGCGACGCCTAGGCGTCGCATAGGCGACCATGCGCTCCAGCGCATGTAGGCGTTTGCCTTCATGCGCTGGAGCGGGTTAGGCGGGTCCGGG
>LFYR01001054.1:245060-270276 GCA_001185155.1 Zostera marina | reverse complement strand
AAAAATAATATAGCTCTTTTCATGGACCAATGTATAAATTTTTATGCTAAAAATTTATAAGGTCTTAAAATAAATTTTTTTTGCCTTTTTTTTTAAAATAAAAACAAAACACTGTTTTAAGTTATTTAAATAACTTAAAACAGGCCTGGATCCGGGTCGGATTTTACCCGGATCCGACCCGGATCCGGCTAAGGGAGATGCGCCAGGCGCATCTCCCTCTGGGGGCGCATCATCGCATATGCGCGCGCATCCGGAACCTTGGTCTCAGGTTCAACATTATATAGTACACATAGAGGTGGGAGTGTGGGACAGGGATCCCCCACACTCCTAAGGTGCAGAAAGATGGAAGGAGGCCCAACCTTAGTCTTTATAGGAATACGGAAAATTTAGTGGCCTTTCAGATCCAAATTCCATTGAAAAGGGGATCGGATTGTCTAGGTTGGGCTAACGCTTCACAGAATTTTGGAGGGAGCTCCCTTGTTTACAGCCATAGTCCATCGGCTTTCCTATCTCATTTTTATACTTAAGGATCGATTTCCATATGATAGAGTCTCTACTGGAGGAGGGGCGTGAATTGCATTCACTCCCATTCCCTGGATTTATCTTTCCCTTATCCAAGAGGAAAGGATCGAGGCACTATTGAAACAGAAGTAGTAGATTCTTTTCCTGTTAGAGGAACTGGCAGATGCTTCAAAGTTTCTGACATCAAGTTCTTCCAATTCCTTGGGGGAGTACCATTCTGGGCCAGGCGGAGGATTTCTTACCATGCCAGATTAATCAGTAGGCAATTTTTCTAACTTGAGATAATTGAATTGGACAGGGTGGTAGTGTTATGCCAGTTTGGTATTATATCAATTGAATCCTGCCCCCATGTGATAGGCATCTACCTTTCGATCTAGCCAGAGTCTTTTCCTTTGTTTTATATATTTTATTATTACAAGATGTGGTCTCTTTTGGGTCTTCTGATTAAAACATGCTTTTGGATTAATTATTTAATTTGCTTTTATGTCCAGGAATGCATTTATTGACTACTGGGTTGAAAGCAACATGATGTCAATGGATATAGCAACCCAAATATTTAACATTCTGAAGCAGCCTGGTCACAATTACCTAACTCAAGTTAGTCTGCTTCCGTGAATTCGCAACCCCTATGGATTTTACTCTCTTTTTAATTTTACGAATTTATTCACATTCATTTGTTTTATTTGGATTTTATTTTAAATTTTATTTATCTTTATTAACCTAGGATGATTTCAAACCTATTCTCCGGGAGCTTCTTTCCACCCATCATGGCCTGGAATTTTTACAGAACACACCTGAGTTTCAAGAAAGATATGGTGCGTCTTTCCAACTTAATCATTTTTTAATGATCAAGATTAGTGGTTGGTTTCATCTTTTCATTTTGGAACACACTTTTCTTGTTTTGCTTAATAATATTATTTTTTTATTTTGTCTTGATGATGAAAAAATGTAGGGTTACTTTTATCCCATATTGAGATTTGAGACATGAACAAAAGTCTAAAACCATGTTGTATGTCTGCAACCAAATGGTGTAATGATCTGTCATCTTGTTTAAGAGAAAGGATGTTGTGGGTTCAATCCTCAGACATCATTGTGCTAATTATTTACCATTTAAAAAAAATATTCTAAGTTAAAAATTCTGAAGATTCTTTAGAATTTACCGTGTATTACTTTTCTCAATTTCTTATTGTTAAATAATTGATTATATCATAAAATCATGGTTTTAAAAAGCGAAAAGCGCTTCCATTTTCCAGGAAGCGCTTTTTTCGCCTCGGGTGCTTTAAGCGTCGCTTTTAAAACCATGCATAAAATAAGATTTATTTTTCATTTCTCTACATTTGTAATTTGACTGGAGAGGGAGTGTTTCCCCCATAATGAGCTCTGTACAAGGTCTTAAAATAAATAATCATTACTTTTTGTTTCTAATTGCTGTCTAGTGATTTTTGGGTATCCTTAGACCTTCTTATTACTTGTTGCTATGTTGAAAAATTTGGAATTCCTAAGTTAATTAACCTTATTTCTGAGTTTTAGGTCCACCACTTCATTATCCGTTTTTTACTTTTTTTTAATCTTTATTTATTTTTTTATTCTTAAAAATGGTCTAATTTTGGAATATGACTGTATGAGGGAGTTTGGGTTATTATGTAGGTCATTGATGACCCCTTGCTTGGTTATCCTATTTTCTTCTAGCCTTTTTGACTTGCTTGGTGGAGGTCCCTTTTCCAATTCCCACATTGAAAAAAGATGTTCTATTTAAATAAATTGATAAAAATAAATGTAAAATAGCCCCACATCGAAAAATATCAAAATTTGGTTTTGAAGTTGGATTATAAATAAAGAGTATTGGTATTTTAAAAATGTGCTTGAGTTCATTCAAAAAAATTTGATAGTTTATTGAATTTTTTGAAAGACTTAATTTTTTTTGAAGGACTCCTGTCTGATTCCCAACACAGGCCTGATTTAATTAAATCAGGATAGATCTGGGTCGGATCTTCCTGGATCTGACGTAGGGTGATGCGCCTGGCGCAAAAGCATGCATAGTGTGCGTATCCTGAACCATGGAGCAACCTGCTTATCTAGGTCCTGTGTGCACTTCCTTGTCTATGAAACCAAAAAAGGAAAGTTATTTAAAATTCTCATTGATGTTGGCTCTTTGGGGTACATCATTCCTCTGTCTGAAGTTCCTCCAAAGCTGGACAGTCCTCTTCATTACTCCTATACAGAATAACAAATAGAACATATCTAAAACAATAAGTTAATGTGTGTGTTCCACACCAGGGGATGTCTTTATTTGGAATTTTTAAGAATGTTATAATTCATCCGGGGAAAAGATAATTGGAATTGACTGTAGAATTTCAACAAGGGGCTTCTCCAATGAACTTATGCCTAGATGGAATGATGGGGAGGGAAAAAAACCGTGGGTGGGAGTTTTTGCTCCTCTTTTGTTCTTTTAGTGTGGGTTTTCCCATCTTTCTCCAGGAAACTCACCTCATCACAGCAGATCAGCTCAACTATTCAACAGTGCAGTTTACCAAATTGATATTTTGGGAGACTACCAAGTACCAACAGTAAGTGGTTTCGCCAGATGTAGGGGGAGATTGATGATCCCAAAAGAATCACCTATCTTTGTTCTCTACTTTTACACTTTTACCAAATTGCTTTATGTTTTTCTTACTTCATTTACATGTTAAGTTTTTGTATATCAAAATTATTATATAATTATATATATCTTCTGTTATACATCTGGGCAGCCGTCTTAAACGTATGTTTCAATGTACCACAGCTGAAACTGTCATCTATAGAATATTTTTCTATGTAAATAGATCCGGCAATGGTCGCCTCACCCTCAGGGAGCTCAAACGTGGAAACTTAATTTCTGCTATGCAACATGCTGATGATGAAGAGGATATAAACAAAGTGCTGAGGTATTTATTTTATAGTTATACAACTAACAGTTCTGAATTCTGATATTTTTGTCTTGTCGAATCAATTTAAAAAAAAAATCAAATATGCGATATGAATCATTCTAGTAATTATTATAATGACCATTTCCTCATTTTAGTCACATTTTCAGATTTTCCAAAGGGGTAATTTTATCCCTTGAATCTCACCATTAATCTACTCTGCATCTCCTTTGATGCTTAATTCTCATTAGTTTCATATAGAATTATCAAATATCAATTGATCATTTCTTTTTATTTGATTTCGCCCTCACAATCTTTTGCTATTTTAACGTAGAATTTATAGTTTCTTAAGTTTATGATGGTACATTGGTATTTGATTTTGAAATTAAGAACTAATTAATCTTTTTTGAGGAATGATGTTTATATTTATATTTTGAAATTAGCGATGTTTAAAAATCATTGAACTTTACGTGAAAACCAATATCCTCTTGATTTGAAAACAATATCTGATTTCTTTTAGAAATAGATTCTGACAATGCTTATCCGACTGCTATTTCAACAATGTTTCACAGGATTTTGATTTTTCTCATTTTCACAACCATAAAAATAGTAAAACATTGAGTTTTGACTTAATTTTAACTAAGTATTATTATGGCACAAAAAAATGGGATTTATTGATTTTATTCTTATTATAAAAATTAATAATATATTCATTTTTATGCAATAACCTGTATTCTCATGGTAAAGTTGTGTACAATAAATCATACTGTTTTCACTTCTCAGGTTTTTCTCTTATGAACACTTCTATGTGATTTACTGCAAGTTCTGGGAGCTTGATACAGACCATGATTTCCTTATTGATAAAGAAAATATCATTAGATATGGAAACCACTCACTCACATATAGGATCGTTGACAGAGTTTTTTCACAGGTTGGGGTTTCTTAAAAATAACTAGGTAATTATTTCACATTTTCACTTTGCCTTTTATTTTGTTATTTTCTTATATTACATGCAGATTCCGAGAAAGTTTACCAGTAAAGTTGAAGGCAAAATGGGTTATGAGGATTTTGTCTATTTCATGCTGGCAGAGGAAGACAAATCATCCGAGCCTAGTCTTGAGTATTGGTAATGGAATAATGTAACATATCACATGTGCTTCAATGTTTCAATTTACTACTAAAACAAAAATATGTTTAAAATCTTATGCCTTTTTATTTCCTTGACAATGAATTCAGGATCAAACAATTGTTTAACATTTTATGCTTCATACTCTACAATAATGCAAACTTGTCTTGAGAAACTATTTTTTTACAAGTAGAAATAAATAATAATGCATACGGAGGGTATCTTTCTACAAGTTGTAGAAATGTCTACCTCCAGTGATATACTCATATACTAGAGCCACATAATATATCACCGGTTACATTGTAGTGGCAATTTAATAAAAGTACGTACACAATGAGACTGTCTTGAGGAACTAGACTGATTGATTACTTTATGTTCTATATTTCTATAAATAATGTAGTTTTTGACATTTTTTTTTTGAAAGCAAGTTTTTGACATTTTGTTATAGTAAGAATAAATAATTTATCTTATTATTTTTTATTCTTTGTTGTAAGTTGTAACCACATCGGCGTCCAATTTATTCTTTGTTGTAAGTTGTTTGATGCTGTTCGGGAAGAACCATATAAGGAGAGGATGATAAATTTAGCCATCCTTTATTATCTGTATCAATTGTCATTCATGTCTACATTTCTAATGAAATTTAAATTATAATTTTATAAAAAAGTTATTAAAAAAATGAGTTAAATCATTCTATTTAGTGTTTTTTCAGGTTCAAGTGTATAGATTTGGATGGGAATGGGATACTTACATATAATGAAATGCAGTTCTTTTTTGAGGAACAATTGCATCGAATGGAATGTGTGTCTCAGGAACCTGTTTTGTTTGAGGACATTTTGTGCCAGATGGTTGACATGATTTTTCCAGAGGTTGTAAACATTTTAAAACTTCAAATATCCTTCATTTCTTCCACTTTACAAATCAAGCTAAATTTTATTGTTTTTCACCCTGTTTTCTTGCAGAATGAAGCTTACTTCACGTTGCAAGACTTAAAGGGATGTAAGCTTTCAGGGCATATTTTCAACATCCTTTTCAATCTGAATAAATTTATGAGTTACGAAACTCGCGATCCGTTTCTTCTCCGTCAGGCATGTTTTCTTTTTCACATGTGCATAATAAACTAAACAAGTTCTTTATATACTTTATATTTAAAAGCAACTATTTTTCCATACCATCTTCAGGAACGTGAAGATCCAACTCTGACAGAATGGGATCGTTTCGCACGTAGAGAATATATCAGACTATCCATGGAAGAGGATGATGCATCCATCGGAAGTGGAGATGTATGGGATGAAACACTTGAGTGACAACTCTTAAGCTATGTTTGATGTACTTGACTCTCAAATTCAGGTATAAGTGAATGAATAACCCTTAAACTTCATTTTTCAAACTTCAAATCGACAAATCCCAAACACCCATTTATCCACTTAATATTTTATTTAGGGAATTTTAATATTTTAGTTCTGGATATGTCAAATGGGAATTTTCCTTATCCATCACTTCGTTTATTATATGGTGTCTTGTTCCAGTGTTCCACCTGGTTTAATAAAGTCATATTTATACTGGTTTTGCGTACAGGTCAGGTATCTTGAAAGCTGGTATTCCTCGGGGAAAAATTATAACTAGTATTACATTCATGATAATTTTGGATGTGTTCGACCAAGAGTTCGTGTGGAGGAAGCATGGAAAGGAGGATTGTTATGGTAACTTAATAACTAACCAGGCATTATAGCTTTCATGTCGATAATGATGGTAATTCTTAGTTTGTATCTATATATCTACATACCTACCTGTATGCCTGCTTGCCTGATTTCTCCAACTCCAGTTTCCAATAGTTTTTATGGTTATTTTTTTCCCCTCATTTTTCTTTTTTTTTGTTAAATTTTGGGGTGATTCATATTGTTGGCATAAATGAATACTGTTTTATTGGATTTTTTATATTTTGGAACAGTTAACACTGAAAGTGTTTGTTTGTTTTATTATCAATATTAACCTCTGTCATGCCCCACCTACTGTTCTTTTTTATCATCTACCTACTCTAGGTTCTAGCTGCCTAAATCCCCAAACAACTATCCTATGATCGTTGCAGAAAAACTACTCTGCTCTAACAAATATCTCCTTTATAAGCCACGAAAAGATTAAAAACAACAAAAATGAAAAATACAATAAATAGGGTAGCTTTGCAAGAGTGATCTGAAATGATCTGGTTTGAAAGTATTTTTGTTGTATTGCTTTGCTTGTGTTCATGTCGACAATCAATGTGTGTGTCACCACCATCAATGTTGTTAACCGAAGAAGATGGTTTACTCATTGGGTAATTTTAAGTTTGATCAGACTGACTGTTTTTATTAATAGCATGTTCCAAATTTAATGTTTGTTTTCATTATGGTCGTCTTCCAGTAAAAAATAGTGTTATGTGTAATCATGATTACGACTTACGAGGTATATAATCTCTACACTATGTTTTAAACCCATAATTTTTTTTTTTTTGAAGCAAAAACCCATAAAAATATTAATTTA
This sequence comes from Zostera marina, assembly GCA_001185155.1. Taxonomy (NCBI): domain Eukaryota; kingdom Viridiplantae; phylum Streptophyta; class Magnoliopsida; order Alismatales; family Zosteraceae; genus Zostera; species Zostera marina. Next base: position 263,208 of record LFYR01001054.1, on the reverse strand, counting down.
GTTAGTTTTTTAATGTCTCTGGTGATCTTCGCTCTATCCAAATCATCTTGGTATTCACCATCGACACATTCAATGAAAAATCTTTCAAATGTAGAAGCAAATTCAGATTTGGAATTCATTAGAAAAATCCTTCAAAATTAGAATATTTATCCACGAACATTACAAAGTATTTGATGATGCCAATTTCTACTAGACCGGCCTGATCCAGGACCCACAGGTTGAGTATCGTTTCGTCGGCCCATCTCATGACTCTTTATGTAAGAAATTGTATAAACATAATTTCAATTAATAGAAGAAACTTAATGTAAATCCATTTTTAATGAGCCTAAAAACGTCTATGAAATTTTAGTCTCACATTTAAAAAAAAATAGTACATATTGAGATTAGTGTGATGAAAAGAAGGAAAAAAAATTCAGATAAAATTGATGGACGATCAAGATTTTATGGATGTTTTTGGACTTACCTAAGAGAGGCTTACTTGAAAATTGTTATCAATTAATAATGTAGAATGAATCATCAGACATAACTAGAGTGAACTAAAACCTAGATCCTCATCAGTATATAATAAAGGAATTAATAAACAGATTAATTAAACACCTAATAAACAAGTTAACTCTGTAAATCCAGAGTTTAATTAAAACTAATCTAATATCCAGGATATATGTGATATTACGAATTTTAGAATGATATGCAGGCAATTAACCCAAATAGATAAGAAACTTAAGGATACATATGCAAAAGTTTCAATAAACATGTGCGTTGGTAATTAAAGGAAAACTCGAGGTTACGGGTGCAAAAGTTTCAATAAACATGTGCCTAAGTAATTGAAGGAAAGCTCGAGGTTACGAGTGCAAAAGTTTCAATAAACATGTGCCTAAGTAATTGAAGGAAAGCTCGAGGTTACAAACGTAAAAGTTTCAATAAACACGATTCGTGATTAAAAGAAGTTTGGGGTTGTTGTTGCAAATGTTTCAATAAAGATTATAACAGATTAATTATATTGATTAGTTAATTTGATAGTTAATGAGTCAATGTAATCAAGTATAAATACATCATTATTGTAAACATTATTCAATCAATTAAATACAAAATATATTTGAATTAAACCCGGTTCACAGGACCGGTCTAGCTGGTTTAATTCAGTTTTCTTTCTCAACGGATACTTGGGTTTTAACTCCTCCACCCAATGGTGCTGCCGGCGATCACCGCAGCTGCTGCTGGCCTAACTCCGGCCAATTCTCCTCCAAGGGCAAGTCGTCGTTCTAACATGGTATCATCAGTTGGAAACGATACACAAATCGATCCACACGCTTTTTCCGCACAAGCCAATTCTGGACAGAGTCTTGAGAAATCAGATTCTTCAAGAAATTCTGAAATTTGGACGACCTCATCAAGCTCCAATTCAGAAAGAAGTGATAGCTTCTTCAGAAGGAAAAGAAGAAGAAATGCAAGTAAAAAGAAGAGAATTCAGAACAAGAAGAAGAGGAACCACATTTCTAGAAAATCACCCTATTTTCTATCTGCTGGTGACCATCCAGGTGCCCAGATGGTGTCTGATAAATTAACTGGGGAAGCAAATTACGTTTCTTGGGCCAATTCCATGAAGTTATCCCTAGTTTCCAGAAAGAAGACAGCATTCATCAATGGGAAGATAAAAAAGCCTATAGATGAGTCAAGTGAAGATTTTGAAGATTGGGAGATGGTCAATGGCCTTGTCTTGTCCTGGATCATAAATGGAGTCTGCCCTCAGATAGCTTCAACATTAATACACACAGAAACAGCATATGAAGCTTGGGTAGAGCTTCAAGAAAGGTATAAGCAAAAAAATGCACCTAAGACTAGCCAATTGAGGTATGAAATTAATACATTAACTCAATCTAGTGATAGCATTTCTGTTTATTTTGATAAGTTTAAATCTCTATGGGATCAATACATAGAGATAGAGAAACCTGAATGCAAATTCTGTATAGCATGTGCCCCAATCTATTCTAAAAAGATAGAAAAAGATAGAACACACCAATTCTTGCTAGGTCTAAATGAAGATTTTGTGACCTTAAGAAGTCAAATCTTGGCATATTCAGAATTACCCTCTATGAATCAAGTCTTTTCCTTAGTAATTCAAGAGGAAAAACAGAAATCAAATTTTAAAGAAAAATTAGGATTTAATTCTTCATCTATGTTTGCCAAAAAGGAAGAAAAGAAGGAAGAAAATAAGAAAAAAGGAATATATGGGAAAAATGGCAAGAAATTGGATACCAAATTCTACTGTGATAACTGTAAGTTTTTTGGGCATATTAGAGAGAATTGTTATCACATAGTAGGGTTCCCAAATAAAAAGAAAGACCATCAGAAGAAGCCTAAAGATCTGGCTAATCAAGCAAATCTATCAACTGAATTGAGCAGTGAGGAATTACTGTTGCTTAAGGATCTTTTAAGCAAATCTACTGGTATGTCTTTCTCCTTTAATACTTTAAATTACAAAAATATGTGGATAATAGATACTGGGGCTTCTCAGCATATGACTGGGAACCTTGAATTTTTTGATAACACTCCAAAAGAGGAATTTGATCACTATGTGACTATTCCTAGTGGGAAAAAATGCAAGGTAAAAGCTATGGGAGATATAACTCTTTCAAAAGATTTAATTTTGAAAGATGTACTATATATACCACAATTTAAAGTCAATCTAATTTCAGTAAATAGATTGACATATCATTCAAATTTAAACCTAATTTTCTCTAAATATGGATGTAATTTTCAGGAAAACAAGTCAGAGAGAGTGATTGGGCAGGGTGAGTCTAAGAGTGGACTTTACATACTTAAGCCAAAATCACATGATCTTGCAAACTCATCCATAGAAATTGAGAATTGGCATAAAAGGCTAGGACACATCTCAACAGAGAAAATGAGGATACTCATCAAGGCTCAAAGCATAGATGTTAAACATAGTCTTTTAAATTCTGAAAATTGTAAAATAAATGAAAATAGTACTGTTTTGAATAATTGTTTTTCAAAATTAAATAAAAATCTTTCAAAAATAAAAGATTTTTGTGATATTTGCCCTCTTGCAAAACAAACTAAGTTAAAGTATCAAAAGAGTACATCAAAAACAAATTCAATTTTTGATATTATACATATTGATATTTGGGACAAATTCCCAATAACAACTCATGATGGTTTTTGTTTTTTCTTAACAATAGTTGATGATTTTAGTAGAGTCACTTGGACCTTTTTACTAAAATCAAAGAATATGGCTATAAAATGTATAGAAAATTTCATAATTAAAATCAAAAACATTTTTGGAAAAATATTAAAACTATTAGAAGTGATAATGGAGGAGAATTCACCTCAAATCACTTCACTAAGTTAATAGAGGCATATGGAATAATTCATCAATTCACATGCCCATATACACCTCAACAAAATGCCATAGTTGAGAGAAAGCATAGACACTTATTAGAAGTGGCTAGATCTCTGCATTTTCAAGGTGGTATTCCTCTAATATATTGGGGTGAATGTATCTTAACAGCCACATATATAATAAATAGGATACCTTCTAAAGTTTTAAAAAACAAAACTCCATATGAAATACTAAACAATAAAATACCAATCTATGAATCAATGAAAATTTTTGGTTGTCTATGTTATGCAACAACCAACATAAGAGAACATAAATTCTCTCCTAGAACTTTTAGAGGAATTTTCATGGGTTATCCCCCCAATACAAAAGGCTATCTAGTCCTAGATATAGAAACTAAGAAATTTCATATTTCTAGAAATATAGCTTTTAGAGAAACAATTTTTCCTTTCAAGGATAATAATCAGTTATCTTTAAAACAAAATATAACATCACATGGAGATATATATAATAAAATTATATATCAACATTATGAGTCCAGAAGCAATTATAAAAATTTAATAGCATCTGAAAATGGAAATCTTCAAAATAAGAAGTTAGAATCCCAAATCTCTGAAAAAACAAAGATATTGGATTCTAACAATAAAAATTCAGCTATACCTGAACAAAATGAGGATATAATATCTATACATTCAGATGCTAAGGAAAAACATAAAACACTGGAAAATGATCAAGAAAATCAGAAAATTTCAGATAACCTCAAAAATAAAGAAAATATGTTTCTTAATTCCCAAATAAGCCAAAAAGGTATTGAACAGACTCAGAACTCAAGTCATGAGGTTCAAAAGAATTTTAGTGGCAATCTGAGTGATAGTTCAGTCCAATTAGGCAGGAATTTAAAAAAGAGGAAATCTGATAAAAATAACCTTCAAAACAGTCCAAGTAATACCCTGGACAGATGTTTAGAAGAAAATCTAGAAACTAGCTCAGAAAGAATAAAATTTGAGCTAGCTCATAAAAATGCTCTGGACACTCAGATCTCATGTCCAAACAACAATTTAAATTCAGAAACTAGCTCAGAAGGAATAAATTCTGAGCTAGCCCATAAAAATGCTTTGGACACTCAATTTCCATGTCCAAATAGCATTTTAAATTCAGAAAATAGCCCAGAGATTGCAGATGACAGTATACAAACAATTGGCAAAGAGGTCAATTCAGAAAATGACTTAAGAAAGTCAGATAGCAACTCAAGGATTTTTTCTAAAAATCAAAATAGAAATGCTCTGGACAGTTGTTTAAACCAAACAGAAAATGAATCTGAATCTATTAAAATTGCATCAAATGATAGCTCAAGAACTATCTCTGAAGCTCCCAATAGAAATATCATAGAAAATGACTTAACCAAGTCAATAAATAGCTCAAGAAGCATTTCTGAATTACAAAACACAAATGTTCTGGACAACCATTCAAATGAAACAGAAAATAACTCAAAACAAATAAATTCAAATTTAAAGGATAAAACTAGCCTATATGGTAGGAAAATAACTAAACCAAAGCAATTTCAAGACTATTATCTTGAAAATGAAAAAGAATTTCATGAGTCAAAACATCCTATGAGCAATCATGCATGTTTCATATCATAGGAAAACAACAAAAATATTTTTTAAAACAAATAACAATTCATGATGAGCCTAATTCTTTTGATGAAGTTTCAAAACATCCAAAATGGGTTGAAGCAATGCAAAAAGAAATGAAAGCACTCATGGAAAATAATACTTGGACTCTTGCTTTGCTTCCAAAAGATAGGAAATCCATAGGATCAAAATGGATTTACAAAATAAAATATAGACCAAATGGTGATATAGAAAGATACAAAGCAAGGCTAGTAGCCAAAGGCTTTACTCAAAAAGAAGGATTTGATTTTTTTGAGACTTTTGCACCAGTGGTCAAAATGGTCACAGTCAAAACCATTATAGCTATAGCAGCCAAGAAAAATTGGAATTTATACCAATTGGATGTAAACAATGCTTTTCTTCATGGTGATTTAGATGAAGAAGTTTATTTAAAACCACCTCAAGGTCTTCTAAAAGAAGGAGATAAAAGAGTGTGTAAATTAAACAAATCATTATATGGCTTAAAACAAGCCTCAAGAAAATGGTTTGAAAAACTAAGGGGGTGTACTTTTGAACATTGGTTTTAATCAAACTAAATCAGATTACTCTTTATTCACAAGAGAAAAAGATCAAAACATGATATATCTCTTAGTTTATGTGGATGATATTATAATAACAGGAAGTAATGAACTAGAAATTGAAATTATTAAAATCCAATTAGAAAATCAGTTTAAACTGAAAGATCTAGGAAGATTGAATTACTTCCTAGGAATTGAAGTCTCATATTCTAGCAAAGGTATATACCTTTCACAAAGGAAGTATGCTCTAGGTATCCTAGAGGAATGTGGGCTTTCAGGAGCAAAACCATCCACAATACCCATGGAAAGGCATGTAGACCTTAAAAATGACAAATCTAAGTTAATTCAAAACCCAACCTTCTATAGGAAAATAGTAGGAAAACTAATATATCTCAATATAACTAGACCAGACATTAGCTTCCCAGTGAATTGGCTAAGCCAATTCATGCAAGAACCAAAAGAAATACATTTACAGGTATTATTCAAACTAATAAGATACATTAAAAATGCACCTGGACAAGGTCTAATATATAATAGGAATGAAAATATGATCTTGCAAGGTTATTGTGATGCTGATTGGGCATCATGTCAAGTGAGTAGAAAATCATTGACAGGGTTTTGCTTAATGTTGGGAGATTCACTAATCTCATGGAAAACTAAAAAACAGGCCACAGTTGCAAGGTCATCATGTGAAGCTGAATATAGAGCAATAGCTCAGACAACATGTGAAATTACATGGATTCATCAATTAATGGATGAATTGAGAATCAAAATTAAAAAACCAACAGAGCTCTTCTGTGATAACAAATCTGCCATTTATCTGGCAAATAACCATGTTTTTCATGAAAGAACAAAACATATAGAAATAGATTGTCATTTCATAAGAGAAATGATAAATCAAAGAAAAATATTCATAAAGCAAATAGGAACTAAGTTCCAATTAGCAGATTTTTTAACTAAAGCATTAGGTGATAAAGAGATTACTAATTCCCTTTTCAAGCTTGGAATACTCAATATCTATTCCAAGGCTTGAGGGGGGAGTAAAGGAATTAATAAACAGATTAATTAAACACCTAATAAACAAGTTAACTCTGTAAATCCAGAGTTTAATTAAAACTAATCTAATATCCAGGATATATGTGATATTACGAATTTTAGAATGATATGCAGTCAATTAACCCAAATAGATAAGAAACTTAAGGATACATATGCAAAAGTTTCAATAAACATGTGCGTTGGTAATTAAAGGAAAGCTCGAGGTTACGGGTGCAAAAGTTTCAATAAACATGTGCCTAAGTAATTGAAGGAAAGCTCGAGGTTACGAGTGCAAAAGTTTCAATAAACATGTGCCTAAGTAATTGAAGGAAAGCTCGATGTTACAAACGTAAAAGTTTTAATAAACACGATTCGTGATTAAAAGAAGTTTGGGGTTGTTGTTGCAAATGTTTCAATAAAGATTATAACAGATTAATTATATTGATTAGTTAATTTGATAGTTAATGAGTCAATGTAATCAAGTATAAATACATCATTATTGTAAACATTATTCAATCAATTAAATATAAAATATATTTGAATTAAACCCGGTTCACAGGACCGGTCTAGCTGGTTTAATTCAGTTTTCTTTCTCAACGGATACTTGGGTTTTAACTCCTCCACCCAATGGTGCTGCCGGCGATCACCGCAGCTTCTGCTGGCCTAACTCCGGCCAATTCTCCTCCAAGGGCAAGTCGTCGTTCTAACATATAAGATATGTCGAAAAAAGACAAGTTGAGCTTTTTCTATTTGACATTTGTTGCGGAAGGTTTACCACTAAGTTGATTGCAAGGTAATACAAAAGTTGGATTCAATTTTTCATGATGTTAAATACAGAACTACTAAACTTCGTAGGCATTAAATCCAAAGAATGCCTTCTGGACATATTTCCTTATGTCTAGAAGAACCCTTTGAACATGTTTTTTGTATCGTACCCAGATTTTTAGTATATGTTTAATATATATTTTTTATTTAAAAAGGGTAACAATTTTTTTACATGTTTTAACATTCGATCTATTCCAATTATTTATGTCATATCGTTCATTATTCATTTCTTGTATATCATGGCCAAAGAAGAACTGGAGAGTAGAGAGGATACCAAAAAACTTCTACTAGTTGCAAATTTGCAATGACTTCAATTGAGAGAATCTTTTCTTATATATCAAATTTTAGACGTGTTAATGAATAATTGTGCAAAGAAACAATAATATTGTATCATTATTGTATTATTATTCCAAATGAAGATTAAACTTATTGTATATTGTAAACCAATCTTTTAATGTCAATAAATATAAAATCACTTTTGCTGAATCGGTATGTAGTCTGTACATTTATTTGTTCACAAAAAGAAGCAAATAATAATCCACAAATGATTTCCAAACTTTCAAACTATAAGGAGAATTTACATTGATTTTTAAATTGAAATGAAATACATAGATATAATGTAATAAATAAATAAATAAATAGGGTATGTATGTTTTCAAACTAAACCGCCATGAGCAGCAATTGATACAACACTACCTGCCGCATGACTAGATTGGATACACAACCTCTGGTATACGTATGTGTAATCATCATCATTACCTGTATCCGCCGCCACCATATGATTGTTGCGAGCCATAGTTGTTGCCACCCATTCCCATTGGATTGTAACCAACCCCCCGAGGCATGGCCTGGCCTTGAGGGATGCCAAAGCCAGGTTGTATTGGTGCACCACCTTGTCCAATTCCCATCCCCATGGGCTGTCCTCTAGCATATCCACCCATGCCCATATTCATACCTGGAGCACCCATACCCATTTGGGGGCGCATCATGTGACTCTGTGGAGGAATGCCGGTTGTTCCAGACCGTCCAATGCCAGAACCTGACCCCATGGCCTTGCCGGTCATTGTGATGTTAGACATTGGAGCTGGTGTATTGATGGCTTTTTTCTCTTTTAGCTTCTCTTTTCGATTAATCGAGTCAAAGTCTACACCGATATCAACTGTGGAGTTGCCGCTCTTAGCTGTCATGACGTGCAAATAATATCAGATACAATGTCAAAGACAAACTTACATGAAACAAGTGCAAGAGATTTGTCGAGTTAAATAAATAAAATTAACAACTTACATCCAGAAATATCAAGATCGATTAAACCCCGGTTCAATGTATCAGCCCAGACAGATGACTTGGTCTCAAACTTCTGTTTTGATTGTGGAATCGCCGATGAAGGAACAGTAGATGTTGTGTTCTGTGACATCATTGGAGCCACCATGAAAGACTGGCTGAGATTTGGAGAAGATGATACTGTTGGCAAACCAGGTTGAGGAAATTGAGTTTGAGGATACTGGTTCTGCGAATACATTTGTGATGGTACAATTGATTGTGGAATCGCCGATGGAGGAACAGTAGATGTTGTTGTGTTCTGTGACATCATTGGAGCCACCATGAAAGACTGGCTGAGATTTGGAGAAGATGATACTGTTGGCAAACTAGGTTGAGGAAATTGAGTTTGAGGATACTGGTTCTGAGAATACATTTGTGATGGTACAATCTGTTGGGAAAATGGATTAGGTGCTGAATTATGCATTTCCATCTCAGGATGAGGGGCATAGTGATTTAAAGAAGCAACTTGGACAGGTGGTTGCAGTGGCATGGACTGTTGGGCAATAAATTCTGGAGGTGCAGTCTGTGCTCTTATTGGTGCAGGAGGCATAGGTGGAGAGGAATCAGTAGAGAATCCATTATTGGAGGTTTGTAACAAAATATCTAACATGTCACCACTTGATTGTGGTGCAACTGGTGGGGCTGGAGGTGGCTGTTGAAAGTTTGCAACAGTGGATGTGTTGTTGTCATTTGAAACTTGAAAAGTTCCGCCAAAATCAAATCCTGTGGTCGGTTGTGATGTTGTTCCATTAGAAAACGCTGTGGTAGGTGGAGAGGGGGCAAAAGAATCAACTGTATTTTGAGGACCAGTGGAGATATTATTTTCAGAAGTAGCTTTGAAAGGTGCATCCCCAAATGAATCTCCATGGGATTGCTGAAAATTAAGTTAAACAAAAAAGAATTTTGACATTTACAAATCATACGTAATGTTAGATCTTGTAACTAATGAAATAAATTTGAAACAAAAAAAACAGGTGAAGAATGAATCATTGACATATGCAATAGACAGACAGATAGATAGAGAGAGACGGAGAGAGACAATTGAATAGCTAATTACATAAATATCCCTCTAAAATCATTGAATATAATAAATATCCATGAAAAATATAGAATATCATGTAAACTGCCCAAATATATCAACTTTTTAATTGATAGTATCAATAATTAGTATTGTAGAATATTAATTAAATTCATGGGTATTAGCCTTAAATTTTAACCGCATAGTTATTATATTATTTAATGTAATTTATATGGATATTCGTGACTCATGAGAATACAAGTGCATAATTTCCATGGATATTAATCAATTTCAAAGTTTTGTCGATATTTATAGAATTTTTTTTTGATAAATTGAAAATTTCATTGCTGAAAATAAAAAGGGTGGGCATAGCCCGAGTACAATTGTAGGGAAATGAGATACAAGTAATAAGGCTAAAAAACATAATAAAACATGTAAAACATTGTCACTTTCTTTTATGGCTATGACCCTAGCATAATGTAATCATGGACTGATGCCTCAAGAGGTTGGAGTCCCATAGGAATATAGCATTTGTTTCAATCTGAGACAGATTGCTCTTTTTATAGGGTGTGGCACCATAGGCAGTGCTCACAGCCTTCGATATCTCTCTGTTGATAACTTCTGGTGGTCTTAGTGTGTGTTGTTTTAGTCTTCTATTCCTTTCACACCATATGTGCCAGGATAGAGACACAAGTGCCAGCCAGTGTGTACTCCAACAATGTGTGAATTTTTCTATTGTTTTCATTATGTCCCCTATTCTGATATCCTCAGTAGATGCTGCAGGAGCTTGACCCCTCTCTCATTCCCCAGATGGCATTATTAAGGCTGCTAGTGGCCTCTAGTAGTAGCTGTCTGGTGTATTGGTAGTTGAAAAAAGGTGTTTAATGGATTCTTCCTCTACTCCTCAGAGTGGGCAGGTTGTTAATAAATTGATGCCCCACCCTTGCAATGTAGTTATAGGGTATTAAGACTTTTGCCCTTGATTCTCCATAATAGCATTGAGAATTTGGGCGGCATCTTAGAAGTTAGACCATATGCCTAAGTTTAAGGTTTGACTGGCACCCTTGGATCTTAGAATTTCAGAATGTGGAAATGGGGATAATTGTGTGGTTTTATGATTGCTTAATCATTCTATACAGAGTTTTATTGTTTCCTTATTTGCAAGTATTATTTTCTACATATGGGAGTCTATGTTTGGTCTACAGATAATGTCCTCTATGTCCCTACCCCTAATGTACCAACTTTTTATCCAGTCTGCAAATATGGAGTTGTTTGAGCTCCGGCATTTGTCAGCTCGTTTAAACAATGCAGTAATATTTATAGAATTGCCCCATATATAAAATGGGAATAATATTGATTAATGAAAGAAATACCTGATTGAAACCAAATGATGTCTGTGGCGTAGTCATAAAATTATCAGTAAAACCCAATTCAGCTGGTATGTCGGATCCTGGGGCATCAAGAACCACTGGCACAATAGCTAAAGAATCAAACAAATCCATTTCGACATTGTTTGCAACAGCTGGTCAAGAACAAATGCAGAATTATTCACTTGTTAGAAACTATAAATGACTTCATGTGAAATGAAGGATCGAGCAGCCTGCAGTTAATAATAGAACAAGAAAGGAAATAAAGTACCTGGGACGCGTGGATCGAAATCTTCAAAACCATCATCTTCATTTTTATTAGGAAGTGTTGAAGTGGGGACAGGAGCAGGAGTTGCAGGAACAGTATTAGGAGGTTGCAATGGAACCTTGGGAGGAGATGAAGTTATTTTTGTTACAGAATTTGTAGTTAGAGTTGAATCTTTTCCATTCCTTAAAAAAAGAAAAAGAAAAATATTAAAAAAACAATAATAATATATTAAGACAAAATGAAAAGAAACATTTAAGTTAATTACATTTCATTATCTTTCTGTGTCTGTGCACCATTTACTGCTTCTTCATAGCTAGGGAGTGCATCTTTACTCGGTTCTGGAGTTTTCTGTTCTGATTTCCTGGTATCGTTTTACAAAAAATTGCTTATTAGTCCAGCCAGTTATTATAAATTGAATAATTTTTCAGTTGTAGAACCATTAGCTCTACATAAGATTTAGCAAGACATTAACAATTTTTCACCTGTCTTCATAAGTAGAGCCATCAGCCCTGCCACCGCCACTTATCAAAAAAAGAGAAAAGAACAAAATGCAGATAGAATGAGGGTCTTTCAAGAAAAGATGTCAAAGAAATAAAAGATAAAATAGAAAAACATTATCATGGAATCTACAAATGGTTGAAAACATATGGTAAATTTGAAGTAGAATATACTAATGAATACAGAGAAGGAAAATTGGGATATTAGATATGAACACAACGTTCATCTTTCATATATGTGAAAGAATTAGGGAATACCTGGAAGAATGACGATCATCATCATCAAATGAACGGCCTCTTGGCCTATCGGCGCTTCTACTTCGGCCTTGATTATATTCATCTCTTCCATAGCGATCTGGATTCCTACCATATCTATCATCATCTCTATAACTCCCATCTCTTTCTTGTGAATATCTATAATTGTCATCGTCTCTGTATCGGTCACCGAAACGATCCCCATCATACCGATCACCTAAAGAGGACTGGTGTGTTCCGGTTGAAAAATTACTTCTGAACCTGTGAGACAGCAATATAATTAAAGTGACGAATGAATGCTTAATCTTTTTTACTATTCTTATGATTCAAAATAATAGATAAAAACACTCACTTGTCCTTATTGGCATATGCTTTCTCCCGAATCTCCTGTATTCTTTCCTTATCATTTACTAACGCAACTAGGGCCTGAGATTTTTTTCTCACATTGTTTCCTTGATCCCTTGCTCGTGAATCGATGTATTGGAAATCGGATAAAGTCTGGAAGACAGACAAATTGAATTATGGTGGATTTGACAATAAGATAGAGATTACTTAAAATAGAAGAAATTTAATTTCAACCAGTATATCTATATTTACCGATATTTGGTAAGCATGTTCTCTGATATCATCTATCACACGTTCAGCCCCATGTGCCACTAGGTATTCAAGAACGGTTAAACCCTATAATAATCAATCAGTTAAGCCCATTATAAATGGTTTATTAACTTACAAAGTACAAAATACTATTCCACTCTAGGCTAGACATTAATGCATTTTAAAATCAGAAGGAAAAAATACTTTTAAATTTTTTACCTTATAAACATGTCGCCAATTCTTTCCAGTGTCATTAATCCTCTTCCAAATAACAGTCATGATCATCTGATATTCATATCTGCGACATCGTTGGATGCATAAAATATATATTATAATATGATGGAAAAACAGGTACGCATACCTTCTTTAAAAACAAGATATAAAATAACAGCTTACTGATTTCTTGTAGCTTGGGCGATTTCGGCCAAATATGAACCGTGTGGACCCCATGGTTCATTGCTAGTTGCATCTAAAATCTGAAAGGGTAGTAGCAGAAACAAAGAAGCAAGTGATATGTTGGCTGTTTTAAGAGTAATTGTCACTCAGTCAGTGAAAGAGTAAGGGAAAAGGTAAATATGATGGCTTACCTTTTGCTCTATTCCAGGAACCTTGAGAACTTTTTTATTCACCCCTCGTTTACTGCGGAAATTTAAATTAATAATAAAAAATAAAATGTAAAAATACTCTATAACAGGAAACAACACTCTTCTAATCTGTTAACTGTCAATTAGGAAAATGACTGATCCTCTTTAAAATAATATGCTCAGCCATTTTATTAATATGCTCCTAAGTCCCTGAAGGAGACTTGGAGCATTCTACATGAAAAGAAATTACTATCTGAAACTGATGCAGCCCTTATAAGTGCTTGCATTAATAATAGGCTCGATTCTAATCGAGCCTTGGACCAAGCCCAATAAAATGGCTTGGACTCTCATGGTGGACTTTCCACTATTAAACCATGAGAGTATAAATATGAGTGGACCCTGAAGATGGGAGTTAGTTGAGTTTTATTTTATCCAAGGTAATTTCTCAACCTAATTCTTTCCTTCCTTCTTTAATATCTTTCTTTTATATCTTTCTATTTTTCTGCCAATTTCTATTATTCTTACCATTTTCCACACCACGATTATCCTTGGATTGGGATAATCACATTCACCTCTATCGATTTTCAAGGGAAAACATAAACCCTAGTTCTATAACTTACTGTTCCATTGGTTTGGAACGCAACTCTGGACAGATTTCTGTCATCCATTGAATCTGTCTCCTTCAACTGTTCAAGGCCTACATCAAGTGGTATCAGACTAGGAGGGATTTGCGATCTGCAGTTGGCCAAGAACATCAAGTTGCGATTTGCGATTTTTGTGATCTGCATTTTGCGCACGGACCTGGACGGATTCTACATTTCGCGATTCTGCGATTATTTTTCTACCTGCATTTTCGACCTGGACGGATTCCAATTACAAGTTCGGCCTGCACACGTCATCAAGTAGTTTGCGATTTGCTGTCTGCATCTGCAGGGATTTGTGATCTGCACATGTGGAATTTCTTCCTATTCGCGATTTGCGATCTGCACACGTGAAGCGCGATCTGTACACGTTGAACTTCTTCCTATTTGCGATTTGCGATCTGCACACCTGAAGAGGGATTTGCGATTCTCAAGTCCTTTATTCCAGACAGTTGATTGATTTAGTTTTGTGATTTATTCCAGCACACGTGGAATAAATTAAAAAAAAAAAAAAAAACTTTGCGATTTATCCCAACGATTTGTCCTAAACGGATTTAATCTTTATTTCTGGACGGATTTAATCCTTATTTCTGGACGGATTTGCGAGTTGGAAACAAGTGATTTGCGATTTGTTCTGGACGGATTTGTGAGAACAAAATCAAGTGATGGCCGAGAACATCACACGTGAAGAGTTTGAGAGGTTGGCAAAAGCCCTAACTGATTTGGCAACCTTTGTTAGAGACGGATTCCAAACAGTGCAACAGAATTTGCAATCTATTCAGCCACATGGAGGAGCAGATCCAGCAGTGAATGGACAGGCAGATCCGGCAATAAATTTCAGAAGAAGAAACCCACCCACAGCTAGGGATCGCTTGGAAGAACAGATCCGACAGGGGGAAAATTTCAGGCAGCAAGAAAATTTCAGACAGGGAGGACTTTTTAATAGACAGACTGAGGAAGATTTTTCAGAAGAGGAAGAAGATTTATTACAGTACGAGAGAAGAAGAAATAGGGGCCGTCGAGACTATCCAAGAGGGGGAGCATTACAAAGGTATGAAGAGTACAATGGAGGAAATCAAAGAAATGAATTTGGGAATTATAGATTAAGAATGGAACTGCCTGAATTCAATGGACAGCTACATATAGAGGAATTCTTAGATTGAATTTCAGAAGTAGAAAGATTCTTCGACTGCATGGAAATTCCAGATTCAAAAAAAGTGAAATTAGTGGCACTAAAATTTAAAAGTGGAGCTGCTGCGTGGTGGGATCAGACCACCATGAATAGGGCTAGATTCCAAAAAAGACCTATAAGAACTTGGGACAAGTTGAAGAGAATGCTGAAACAAAGATTTCTTCCGGCAGAATTTCAAACCATTTTATTTACAAAATATCAGAAATGCAGACAGGGACAGAGGTCAGTAGCTGATTATACAGAGGAGTTTCATAGGTTGGGAGCAAGAAACAACCTTAATGAATCCGAAGAACAACAAATGGCGAGATACATTGGGGGATTAAAATCAGCACTTCAAGAAAAAGTCATTTTACAGTCCCCAATGTCACTTATGAAGACTGTAAGCATCTCCGAACAACTAGAGAGACAAACAAACAAACACTCATCATTTGCACCTGGAGCTTCAACTAGTAAACCTATTTATTCCAAGGGCAAAGGAATTCTGCCAACACCAGAAGGGAAAAATACAGATCTGAATGAAAAAAATCAGGGGTCTCAGACCAAGTTTGGAGCACAATAAGATGCTATAAATGCCAAGAAATGGGTCACAAAGCTAATAACTGCCCTAGGAGGGGATCTGTAAATTCTGTGAAGAGTTGAGAGAGAATGAAGATGGCATTAATTCAGATGAGTCCAGTGAGGCCGCAGAAGAGTATGACCCCGATGAAGGATCAAGTCTATCTTGCTTGATCCATAGATCCTTTCACACTCCTAAAATTTCTGACCAGATTCAAAGGACAAATTTATTTCGCACCAAAGGAACAGTTAAAGGAAAAGTTTGTCAGATAATAATAGACAATGGGAGTACGGATAACCTAATATCTGAGAAGGCAGCAAAGAAGTTAGAACTCAACCTTGAGGAACACCCTAAACCTTATACAATAGGATGGATCAAAAATAGCGAAGGAGCAAAAATTAGATATTTGTGCAAAGTCCCACTATCCATTGGTAAGAGGTACAACGATACAGTATGGATGCAACACACATACTTTTGGGCAGACCGTGGCAATATGATGTAAATGCCACTCACCATGGGAAATTAAACACCATGTTTTTCAAGCTGATGGTAGGAAGATTGCCCTACTACCACTTCCTCCTGAGTCGACTTGCAAAAAGGCTATAAACACAAATTTCCTACTACAACAGAGGTCTGATTTTTCTGAAGAACTGAGAAATGAAGATATGGGGTTGGCTCTAGTAATAAAAAATCTGGAAAAAGAAGAGGCTGAGCAAAAAGAACTACCTAAGGAAGTACAACAAATTCTGAAGGAGTTTCCACTTATCTCCTTAAATAATTCAGCAGTATCACTACCACCTGAGAGAGAAATTGACCATAAAATAGACTTGATTCCGGGAGCATCTTTACCTAACCTGCCCCACTACAGATTAGGACCTAAAGAGGCTGAAATTCTTCAGAATCAAGTAGAACAACTACTAGTAGACGGTCTGATCAGAACGAGTTTAAGTCCTTGTGCCGTACCTGCACTCTTAGTCCCAAAGAAAAATGGAGAGTGGAGGATGTGTGTGGACAGTAGGGCGATAAACAAAATCACGGTGAAGTACAGATTTCCTATTCCAAGACTGGATGAGCTGTTGGAAGCCTTGGCTAGAGCTAAAAATTTTTCTAAAATGGACCTAAAGAGTGGATACCACCAAATCAGAGTTAGAGAAGGAGATCAATGGAAAACAGCTTTTAAAACCAGACAAGGATTGTATGAATGGATGGTGATGCCATTTGGATTATCCAATGCACCATCAACTTTCATGAGATTGATGACTGAGGTACTGAAACCATTGTTGGGAAACTGCGTCGTGGTATATTTTGATGACATCTTAGTATTTAGCAAAAGCAAAGAAGCCCACATTAAAGATGTAAAATCAGTTTTCGAGTTATTAGAGAAAAATCAGCTAAAATTAAATCTGAAAAAGTGTGATTTTTTTACGGAGGAATTGTGTTTTCTACGATTTATCATTGGGATACATGGAATGAAAATGGATCCAAGAAAAACTGAAGCACTACAAAATTGGCCAGCACCCTCTTCAGTTACTGAGGTACGTAGTTTTATGGGTCTAGCCTCCTTTTATAGGAGATTTATAAAAAAATTCAGTTCAATAGCTAGTCCCATAACAGACTGTTTAAAGAAAGGGAAATTCAGATGGACAGATGAGGCTTCAGTCAGTTTTCGAAAATTAAAAAATAAACTCCAAACAGCACCAGTATTGGCTCTTCCAGACTTTTCTAAATTTTTTGAAGTAGAATGTGATGCTAGCATTTCTGGAGTGGGCGCAGTACTGAGTCAGAGTGGTCATCCAGTAGCATTTCACAGTGAAAAACTCACTGCAAGCAAAAAAAATTGGACCACATACGAGCAAGAATTATACGCTGTTGTCAGAGCATGCAAGGTGTGGGAACCTTATTTAATTCAGAGAGAGTTTGTAGTCCTCACTGACCATATAGCATTGAAAGAAATAAATGGGACTTCTGATACTAACAGAATGCACAGCAGATGGTTTTCCTTCTTACAAAGATTCGAATTTACAATAAAGCATAGATCTGGCGCAAGTAATAAGGTAGCTGATGCATTAAGCAGAAAAAATTATTTATTAACAGTTCTAAGATTAGAGGTGGTAGCGTTTGATTGTCTAAAAGAATTATATCCTACTGATGAAGATTTCTCGAGAATTTGGGAGGAATGTCTTCAGAAAAAACACAATAAGGGCTTCAGAATCAATGAAGGATTCCTTTTCAAGGAAAACAGACTATGCATTCCTCAAACCTCCTTGAGACTGCAATTAATAAGAGATTTACACTCGGGAGGATTAGCTGGCCATTTTGGGAGAGATAAAACAGTAGCCCAAGTAGAAAGCAGATATTATTGGCCGGGAGTAAGAAAAGAAGTAGAAAAATTTGTGCAAAGATGTCCTAGGTGTCAAGAAGCAAAAGACACTAGTCTGAATAGTGGT